>VFFE01007767.1:2664257-2875784 GCA_008921705.1 Burhinus oedicnemus | reverse complement strand
CCCCGGGGCAGGGCCCGCGGCCGCCCGCCAGCGCTCCGCGGGCGCGCAGCCTTGCCTCCGCCGCGGGCTGCCCTTACCGCAGAGTTTGTTTCCGATCCCTCCCGTGAACTTCTGGGCAACCTGACACCAGGCTCTGGCTGCAAGAGAAAATGGAGCGGAGGGTCCGTGGGGACGGGCGCGGGCCGGGGGCGCCTCGTCCGACACCCGGCACTGCTCCCCGGGAACCCCCTGCCCAGCCGAGCCGAGCCGCGCCGGGCCGGGCTAGAGCCGCCGTCGGTCCCCGCCGCCCCCGCCGCTCCGTCCCGCCGGTCGAGCTGCCACAAAGGAGTCTCCGGCGACCGGGCAGCGCTGCCGCGGCGGCTCCGTGGCTCCGTCGGGCCAGTCCCACCCGGCTGCTCGGCGCCTCCCTACCTGTGCCGGGGCTCTCGGCGGCCGCGGAGCCCTCCTCGGCCCCGAAGGGCCAGAAGCCGGAGCCGGGGCTTGCCATGGCGGAGGCGAACCGGCGGGGAGGGCGAGGAGCGGCGAGCTGCAGCCCAGGCGGCCTGAGCGAGTGTGCGTGAGTGTGAGTGTGCGGGTGTGTAAGTGCGTGCGTCTGCGCCAGGCGGCGGCAGGCGAAGGGGCGGGGGCGCCCCGGGCCCGCGTGGGTGGGAGCGTCTCCCGTGGGCGCCCCCGGGGCGCGCTCCGCCGAGCTGCCGCGGTCGCTCCCCGCAGGCACCGCGCCGGCGGCCGCTGCCCCCTGCCTGGGACGGGGCGGGCGGTGCCGCGGGGGCCGGGGGAGGTGCCCCCGCCGAGGCGGGCAGCGGCGGCTGCCGTGAAGGTCCCCCGCACCCTGCACCGAAGGGGCGGGGGGGGTGGGGGCGCTGGGGGCAGCCCCGAGCCCTAGGGGCAGCCTGCGTTGGGGCTGCAGCTGCCTCAGGGGGTGCAGGCGAACGAGGTGCCTTGTACCGCCTCCACCTCACCGACGGCTCCGCGGCACGACGGCCCCGCGGGCCCCGCCCGGCGGCGGTCCAGCCCGGTGCCCGGAAGGGGGGGGAAACTGGGACACCAGTCCCTGGGGCTACTGGGAAGCGTCCCCAGTCCCATGAGCTGCAAAGCGCCAAGAACACCCCTCCTCCCCGCCCCTCACCCCCTGCACCGGGGCACCCCCGCGGCTGCCAGCAGGGGACTCCCGGGCGGCAGCGCCGAGGCCGGGACAGCCCCTGCCGCAGGCGGCGAGCAGCGGGGGAGTCCCGGGGCGGGGAAGGGACGGCCCTCCCGAGCCCCCGCTGCCCCCCCTGGCCCGGCCCTGCTTGCAGCGACCGGCGGGGGCCCCGTCGGGCCGGGCTACCTGGAGGACGCGCTGGTGGAGGGACCCATGCGGGGCTGGGTCGGGGGCGGCTCCTGCTCCCCCCCTCCCGCTCCCGGGCTGGGCAGCGGGGTCCCGGCTGCGCTCCCGGGGAGGTGGCGGGAGGAGCCCTGCGCGACGCCGGGGCTGCCTGGGGGCGGCCCCTGGCTCCTGCGCCTGCCAGCTCCGGCATCCCTCCTGGCATCCCCGGGCCGCTCCCAGGGTCTCCCCGCAAACCACCCCGGGGATGGGGACCCCGGTGGAGCCGTCCTGTCCGCTCCAGCCCCGTGCGAGGCAGCAGGTCTCGGAGGCGAGACTGGAAGAGAAGGAAAACAACGGCTCCCTGTCCTTCCCCGGCGTCATTTCTGAAGGCAGCCAAACGTCCCCCTTCCACCCAGGGAGCATGGCGCCCTTCCTTGCCGTGGCTGCCTCTCCTCCAGCACAGGAGGGATTTCAAGCCCTAACCCTGGAAGGTAGGCAGGGGAGACCATGCCAGGCCAGGATTTGGCCCTGCCGAGAGCGCTGGTCACCCAGGACCCCCACAGCTCCTCGCAGCCAGGGCCTGGGAGCTCCCAGACCATGTTCGGCCGAGGCCATCTCTCCCCCTGCTTTCTGCATGCACCCACATGGTTACTAGGACTGTCCCCCCCACTGAAATCTCACAGAAATGTCTTGGTGTTTTAAAACACTGCCCTGGTGGGAAAGTAAAAGAAAACCAGCCTAGGCATCATTCCATGTTAAATTACAGATCTCTTCCAGTGTCCAGATCACATTGGTTTTAAGGAAACGTAGACGGTAACTCAGGCTTTCCACGGCGAGAGGCTGCTGTGAGCTCGTCCCCACCTTGCTCGGTTATGGCCCAGTCCACAGTGTTTCGTCAGTTCTGGGTGTAATTCAGACACAGCCAACTGTATCACTGCCTTGTGCATTTTTATTTACTTTATCATTTTAGTAATACATGAGAAAGCAACTTTAAAACACATTTCAAAATTTAAACAATGTATCGCAAATTTTACATTGAAGCAAATTTTAATTTGGTGCACAGCCTTATAACTACTTAAAGATCAGGAAGCAATGGTTACCTGTCTCTGGGGAAAGGGCCAAGTGGAGGGGGGGAACAGGCAAAAACCCAACCCCTGTGGCTCGCTGCTGCTGCCAGTCGTATTTAGGAGATCTAAGCAAGGGAGCAGGATCAGGCCTTTATACTGGCATCATGAAATTTGCCTTCTCTTGCTTTGCAGCTGGGAACATGCAATTATGAATCCTGAAAGGAAGCGCAGCAATTATCTGTGTGGTTTCTGTGAAATAAGGTCTTTTGAATAAGGAATCAGGGGGAAATTTGAACACGGTGGCTATTGCTTTTATTTCCACTTAATTTCTAGTGGAACTGATTAAGAATGTTCATTACATTTAGGCAGCAGTCAACCAGAGAGCGTATTTCTATTCCTTTCTTGGCACCCCAGAGATTAAGATTCCTAAAAATCTAATGCAAAGGAGAACAAAGCAAACACGATATGAAAGTTCATCACTTAGTCACAAAGGAGAGGAGAGGGTTGGATATAATACTTCCCATAAATGGACATCTCCAACATAAAGATTATACACACAATATTGACCTTTAAAACTGGCTACTAGCTTTACAGTAAAGTCAATAATGAAATAAACTGCCATAGTATGCTATCCAGGTAATCATTTATGTTTGTTTTCATTAGAGGGACACTTGCCACAAACAGTTCATCCCAAAATTTAGGCATTGTAAACCTAAAATGAGCAGAAATTCCCCCATGGTGTTCTTGTATTTTTTTTTCTGTAAAACAATTTATTAGAAACAATAAGTAAGGTTTTCTGAAGGTGCCTATGGGAATTTGAAAGCTTAACTAGGGAACTATAAACTAAATGATCTATTTTAATTGGATGAGACTGATGAAATGCAAAAAAGAAAGAAAGAAGCATTCAGGAAAGTAAACTAGGTTTAAGCTGCTTAATGTCTAATAATTTTAAGATGTAGCAGTGGTATCCGAAAGAAAGCTGATTTTTATATTAGGTTTTTTAAAAGTATATGATATGTGACTGACAGTGTCCCTTTGCAATGGTGTTGGGCTGTAAACCACAGTAATTCATATTCACATGAACCCACGTGTCGTAAACTTGAAACATTGGAGATTAAAAAAAAAAAAGGAAGCACATGGTATAAAATGATAAAAAAGATTATGCTAATAAAAGCCAAATGGCTGCAGGAACAGCAGCAGCAGCTAGAACTGCTGGATAAGGCGCCGGCGCTGTGAGGTCTTCCGCAGCAGTCGTCTGTAGTCATAGGGATTATCTTCGGTTTTACTCTCTTCCAGGGGGCTTTCTGCAACCCTCGACCTAGGGATTAAGGCAGAAGTATTTTAGAAATTAAAGTCAAAACATTTACCTTGGCAAACACTCCTAATTCACTGCTTAACCTCCAACCTCGGCGGGGGAAAAAATAAAAGGAGAAAGAAAAAAAAAATCAACTGACTTTGCTAGGCCTCTTCCTGTGCTACATAAAGCAGGCACCTTGGAACAAACACATTATATACTAAAAGCAGATGAACACAGAAGAACAACATGTTCTTCTACAAAGGGGACATAATAAAAGGACATAAAAACGTTGAGAACATGGGGATGCTTTGCAGTAGTGTTTGCCTGATTGTTACTGAACCAGATTTTCAGTTGGCGTAAATTCGTTTGCTCTGTTTTTAACCTGCCTGTGGAGCTCACTGTAAGTGTCCATCTCATTTTATTTTTTTTTTGTTCAGATGGCAAGATGCATTCTGGAAGCCACCTCTGACAAGCTGGAATGGTGACCTGGCACCACGTGTTACCATGGAGCAAGATTAAAAATAAAACTCAGTTATTTAAAAACTGTATTACTCTGAAATAATTACAAAAATTTGTAGTGTTCTACAGTAAAGTTGTACCCTACCACTAGTCCTACACCAGCATTGAAGGTAAACTGCCAAATAAAAAATACTCAATGCTTCGCTTCTGTAGATTAAAATGACTGTATAGTCTTTAGATCCAGGTGACCCCATTTGAGAGATACTGAAGTGCAGAGATGTTTATTAACTGCATCCATTTGCCCTCAGAGGTAAGTGTAAATTTAAAAGTTACACAGATTTTTTTCACTATGGCTAATTAGGATGCAATTAGAGCAGCACACAGTAAAACGTAAGAAATTCCTTTTAGTAAGCTCAGTGGCAAAATTCTCATTCATCTAAACCAGACCTCAGGGTTTAGATTTGGTGTGATTAACCACCCTAGAAATGCAACATTTTCCAAGGGATGTATGCTATATGGTAATTCCCCGATATTATTATTTTTAATTCCATGCCTTCACAACACCTTCCTAAAACTCATTTAGATCCTACCTGAAAAAATGCCAAAAATAAAATACGTACGGGGCACAAAACAGTCTACAAACATTTTCTCTATTCCTATGGATACATTTTCCAACTCAGCGACCATCCCACGCTTAGTGTTTCCCTTAAGCCTTTGACCTAGATATTTTCTGAGTTCTTCTTACATATATGAAGACACGAGAAGATACAAATATATAAAGATATATAAACATGTGTTTGCATGTGCAACGTGTGTGGGTGCGTTGGCAAGAGAGAGAATACGAATTTCCTTAGCCCAGCAGAGGTCACCCTCTATGAAGTCTATGCGGGAACAGAAGAGGTCGAGCAAACCCTCCCTTTAGGGTTTTTCTCCTGGCTGCCCACCTTGGTGAGGTCCACCACAGGCTATAAACACTTATGCTGATACAGGACAGCAGGAAAAGGAGGCAGTCAAGCTGGTGTCTTGCAGAAAGTTCAGTGCACATCCACCCTATTTAAAACCTAACTGATCAGAAATACAATTTCTAGGTTCTGCTTTAGTTCAATTTGATTTTTGATCAGGGGTTTGCAGCAGGATGTCTGTCCATCTCATCTGGCACTTGGGAACCCAAAAACTAGCAGGTAGGGTGAACACCAATCATACTAGCATTTGTCCCTGCTGCATAAAGATGGGAAATTTTCAGCTATACATTTCACAAGTTAATTTGGCAAGATTCCATGAATAAAAAAATAGATTTATGTCTAATTTGAATATCTCAACAAGGATATACAACATTTTTTTTTTCCTCTTATCATTTTATATGAATTACCGCTCAGTAGTTCTTAAAATTGAAGTCCTGCGCTCAGCTGGGTGTCTCTTCTTTCTTGTGGTAGAACTGCTGTCCTTTGAGGTGGAATCAGTAGATGAAATTTCTTGGTAGTAGATATCTAAATCTAGCACTTTGCTCAGACTGTCAATAAATAAGTGCACTAAGTTAACACTTTCCTTTTTCAATATTCTATTCAACATTCAAAAATAAGGCAACCAAATATCATTATTAGTTGTGTTTATGTGTTGAAGATCTAAGGAAATATATATATAAGCACAAGAAATCAGTCTCTGAAATGTGACTGCTGTACGATGCAGATATTGAGAATTTTGAAATGCTAAATACTTTTAGATGTTCATAAAGCAGACATATATGACTGAATTTGTTTAGGTTTGCGATTACGCTCAATGGAGGAGCATTTTTATGGTATAATTCATCTGACCTATTTTAGGTATCTCTTTGAGTAAGAGATGAATGATTTTCCTAAAGACGAATATTTTTTTCTCTGAGTACAAGAAGAAAGTCTAAAGCAACTAGTTCAGATACAGGTGTCAACAATGCAGATGTCTGTTATTTTGTTAGATGAATGCTATTCAGAGGATCATATGTACAGAAAAAACCAATCCCAACATCCAGTTTAGAATGGCCAGGGAAAAAATAATATCCTAAAAGCAACCTGAAAAAAGAAATTCAGAATTCAATTCTCACATTGGTAGAAACCAGAAATAACTCATTGACTTCAGTTGCTATGTTCCACTAATACAGAGTCAGCACATGAAAGAATATGCAGTCATGGAACTGGTTAACTAGATTTAAGATGAGTGAAACCTAACTGAGGCCAAATGAGAGAAAACACTAGATTTGGATTTATTTTTTTTTTGGCTAAATAGGAGACAACAATAGGTGTGATTTTTTTTTTTCAAGATCAAAATGACACCAGAAGAAGAGCTGTAACAGACCAGACACGGGGGACACGGACATAAGTGAATCCTTTAAGCAGTGGCATAATCAAGTGCAATTTAAACTGCGTTTGAATGAAGCTAGATGCTGTGAGCACATATTATGTGCATATAATGTAATGTAATCTCCTTTAAGATACATATTTTAGACACAGAGTTTATATTCTGCAACCTCAGCTGAGGATAGTGCTAAGAGCCCATTCATCTTGCATCTATGACCAGGCTACCATAGCATGCATGCTATAGTACCATAGCAATGTCACTGGGGAGCAGCAAAAAACTTAAGTATAGAAACACAAATAAAATAAAGCTATGATGTGTGTCAGGAACTGTGAACCAGCTCTACAGCGCATGTAAGGATCTAAGATACAGAAGGGCAGAATATATCTATTGCGTCCTTTATTTTTACAGAGATCCATCAAAATAGGTTAGTTACACTGTGAAGAAAAGACTTCTGGTTGAAATTTCAATGGCTACTCTTCTTTACCTGTTATTAATAATTACTGTTTTAATTTTTTATGATCTATTTCCAAACAGTCATATATTTTTTAGGAGAGAATTTTAGCAGTCTTTGTATTTTTGCTAACAAAAAAGAACTGGTTGCTCATTTGCTTTGACTGGAATTTTAAGCACCTTCAATTATTTTCTGTGTCAGAACTATCTTTGATGTGGACCTTATCTTAACTTATTATTGTGCTTGTGTTGCCATGGTAAAGGGCCATGCTGTACTAAACTGAATGACTGAAGTCTATAATGGATTTTTGTCGCTGAAAATTGCGTATTTTAACTTTGTATATGATGCCCTTCCTGTGAATCACCAAATTACCATGCTTTTTTTAATGTTTTATTCTTCTAGTTGAAGTACAGCTAAGAAGTATTTCTAGAGTACTAAAAGGACAATAGTGAGATAATGAAAAAAATTACCTTTCTTTCCTTGGTTTCCGTTTTTCATCTTGTATTGATTTCTAAGAAAATACAAAGTAATTAAAAAAATACTAAAAGGAAAGCTTATGCAAAGATACAATTCATCAATATGTTAGGCAGGAGAGTGTTGTACATTTTTTGTTAGAAGAAAATATAGAGAATCTAATTCCTGAGCAAGTGCCCCAGAAAAATATCTTTTTGGAATCTTTGAGACTGAGAATGGGATTAGCATTGTTACTCCCAAATTTCAGTTGCCATACTGTGAAAAAAAGCTAAAGTAATCACAATCAGAACAAAAAAGGAGATCTAAAACTTTAAAATATCTATAGTTGTTTTAATGAAGTTGACAACACTATCTCACTGAGGCAAATTTACTGTGATGCCATGAGAATTTCCATGAATACAGGCAACACAGTGGGAGCAGGCATAATGCTCTTCTCATCGATGTCAATGCAGTCTTGTCACAGGTTTTAGTAGAACAAAATGGACATTTAAAAAGCAGTATACTAGGTGGCAAAAGCACTTTTAGGATGCAAAACATCCAGCAATGCAGAGGAGAGAGATTCATAGGGAATGTGAATAATTTCTTACCTCTGATAGATTTCTGTCCCTACAGCCGAAACAATGCTATGCTGCAGCATCTAAAGCATCACACTTCAAAAGCAGTATTTTTAAGTGCAGATGGTCTTAATTTTGGTCTTAATTGTGTTTCTTGCAAATGAGTGAGAACGTATTAGAATTAGTGAACTGTACCACTGCAAAGTCACTGAGAACCAGAAATCCTGATGGACAGACACTTCTTATGCAGGTAAATGTACAAGACATAATTTCAAAATACTAGGCTGATCTAAAGAAATAAAACCCAAAATAAACTTTTAGTGCCTTGTATGAACAATGGGCTATTGTCAGACTTTGTTTATAGCTGTGCACCATTTTAGCTCATTTGATATGCAGGGAGATGAGTGAGAATGGCAGGTGTCTAATTAATATCTGTAACATATTGTGAGAGAAATATCTGCTTTTGCAGAAGACAGAGGAAATTTTTCAAAAAATGAACTCATATTGTTTGCCTTTACTTTCAGGTGATCTGGGCTTGATAATCATCTGCGAATACCTGCAGATCACAGAGATTTTTAATAAGGCAGAAAATTCATGATAGCTGGAAAAGCTGACTACCCTCGAGTTAGAGCTCAATGACTTGCCCAAGGTCTAAGAATTTAAGAACTAGTAGGTCTCCTTTCTAAGTTTCAGTGTATAGATATTTATACTGAAGCTTTCCCTTACCGGTGTTAGGAAGATAGGCTTCTCTTTTTCATGGCTTCTTGAAAAAATACAATTAATTGAAGGTAATATTGATTAATAACTTGAAAACCTGCTGCTAAAAATTTGTTTAAAAATTCTCCGGCATTACTGCAGTTTTTGTTCGCACTGATGCGATGGCTGTTTTCTGATACAGAGCTGGCCATGTAACAAATTAGCTTTCAGAAAATATTATGTTCCTGACTGTATAGTCTCAGCTTTCAAAATCTGCATTTACTTTAGAATTACACTTCACCTCAGAAATTTCCTAATACAGAATTCAGTGTCATGCCTTTCATTTCAGTCCTTCATCTCACCAATCTTGCTTTCACAAAACAAATCTTATTCTTCCATGCTGATTTATTTTTAAGAATATCATTTCTTTTTCAGAATATCACCGTTCCAAAGCTGTGTTATTTCAAAGCCCCCATAATAAAACATAGCTGTATCTTTTTTGGTATGCCAGACACAACTCTCCCTAAAGGCCTTGGTGACACCTTCTGTTGAAAGGAGAAGCAATTGCTACGGTTAGTTTATTAGCTGGGCTCTCACCGGCTGTTAAAATAGGTCACTAAGATACAGGCACCTCGAGCAAATGAGTTTAATTGCTTTTTTGTTGGAACTGCTTTCTGAGCTGCTTTTACATTTTCTCTCTTTCTGCTTACTTTCTTACCTTTTTTCCTATATTTAAGGGCACTGAAGTCAAGAGTGGAAAGCAGCCCTTGGTATCTGAACTTGGACCAAAGGCTATATATAGAGACACTCAAATCCATTAGTCTCCTGAGCTGTTGGTATTTGCCAATTCCTTCATAATCACAATCTGACACATTTGTAAAGGAAGTTACAGTGTGCATACTAATACGGCCTATTTTAATATTTGCTTTCTCTGCAAGATCAAGCACTAATTCAGACACTCAGAATAGCTCTCCGAACAAACCTGTTTCTCTCTCATGACTTACAAAGAAACTACGAAGACTGGACACTTAATGCCGCTTATGCATATAATGCATGTATGTATTATTAGGTACCAAATTAAAAATTGGCCGGACCTTGGGCCCAACTCTGAACCTTAATAATTTCAAATCTAGTTTGTGGCCTGCCTCCTTTCAGCAGGGCACAGCTTTTATGTTGTCTTACAAAGGAATACAGGGAATTGGGCAATTAGAAAGAAAGTTTAGGTGGGAATTATCTGGCAGTCTTAGCCCACAAAAGCTTGCAAAACTCACATGTATTAGAGTGTAGTAGGTGGAGTCTTCTGGATTATTTAACATCTTAGGCTTCCGTGGCCTCCTTGGGGGTCTCTGCATTGGGTGAGAGTCTTCTACTTTGGCCGCAACTGTAAAAAAAGCAGAAGACAGCAATGCTTATTTCTTCACAGAATGGGAGGCTTTTACAAAGACAGGAGAGAATTTCACCAAAGGAAAAAAAAATCCATGTAGTCACTTTTTCTGCTTGCAGTAGCTCAAGAAAGGAACTGTTTGGGGCATCTCCATGACCAAACTGGAAAGGGGAATGGGTTTATCCGTTTGAGTCCTGACTACCACACGGACACATGCCATGTAATGAATGGCAGGCTGGAACAGCCCAGCAGTCTGCCTGGCACAGGCTTCTCCTTCTGAAAAGGGCTGATGCGCCACATTCAGAAAACAACTCTGAAGGGTAATGGCTACTGGAAGGCTACCATCTTGTAACAGGGACCTGGGTGGTGGGGATGGTATATTTTCAAAGTCAAGTCAATCATTAAGGTGCTGAATGAGGGAACGAGCATTAGACCTCTGATTCAGAGGTTGGTTCTCTACATTATCATGGTGTAGATTTCCCCCAAGGTCTCCTGCTGAGGCTGTAATCATGTACCACTGGGCAACACTGTGTGACCATGTTCATTGTATCCAGTGTAATCTAGTGTACTCAACTTCTGGTCTCTATTTCTACAAAAACATTCTGCAAACATGCAAAAAACGCCTTCATTCTAATGGAAACAAAATCAAGATTTTAACACAAAATGGAACTGCTATCCTCTGGCAGTCTCCAAACTCAGAGTTAGACACTGACTTGTGGGTTACATTGGCTGGCACACGGGGAACTAGAAAAATGTCTTGGATATTTGCTTGTTAAAAATCTATATGCAGTTCTGACAGTGCTAAGATATAGGGCTGCTAAGGGTTCATAGGTTTATAGGTTCTGAGACCACAAAACTGACTCTGGGGGGCTGAGGAACCACAAATGTGCAGCATGGTGAGCATGATCACCTTATATTCAGCTTCAGCTACAGGAAAAGTTAACAAGGGGATACAGCAATTCCTTCATGATGAAGGAGGCAGGGGTTGCAGGGCAGCAGAACACCTACAATAGAGATGGGTCACAAGGACATGTACAGGGTGATGAATGAAGTCACAGCACAAGGTCTAGGCATGGTGAACCATGTGTCCAGGTATACTGCATTATCCAGTGAGGTTTTAGGTTGTCCTTGTCCCATCACAGAACAGAGAATGAGAAAGAAACATCTCCTTACTCATAAATGAATATAGTGTGAGGGTGGAATGAGGATGTAGCTCCCAATGAATTACTGAAGTGTGTTCTGCTGATCTAATCTTGTTTCACATGAAGTGACTTTAAGTCCATAAGCCCACTGTGCTAACTACATGTGATTGAGTCTTATAAGGAAGAATGTATTTTGTTCTCTAATGACCATCAGAAACCCTTTTACATGATAAAAATAAAAACTCTCCCATGTACATCAGACATCTTTTTAATTAAGGAGGTGGCACAATCATTTAAAATGAGAAATGATCAGTAATACATCAGTGTTGACTCCTGCAAAATTAGCTGTGTAAGTTTTTTGTTATGTGTGATAAATAAAGGCTTGTAAAGGTCATGGATATACAGAGGAGGCAGGATGAATAATGCTAATTTAAATTGTAGTTGGATAACGATTACATTTATTGTTTTAGTTTCTTATCTGAAACGCAGACTGCTTCTCATGTAATGAATGAACAAGTATCTTTTAACATTTTGCACTTAAGAGAACAATGGTGTTTTTCTAAGCCAAGGTACAGATAATTCATGTTAAACAATGAAATTTAGATGCAATAAATTCATTTCAGTAACCTGTATTAAATATAAATTACATTCTTTGATTTGAATAGGTATAGCAGGTCTGACTATGCTTTTATGTGGGCTGTTGTTACCCTGCTGCATTTCAAATGGGCCACCTGGAGTTATCCGAGTTTCCATTTGTGACAGAGTAGAGGCATATCTTCTCTGTTTTATTTTTAAACACAACAGGAGCCTAAACTCAAAACAATACCTTTAAAAAAAAACCTTGAAATTCAGTGTAGCTGAATAGAAACACCAATAGGACATTTTCAAAAATTGTGTCAAAGATCATGACTGCACGAAAATCTGGAAAAAGAAAATGAAGCCAAATTGGGGGCTTTAGGAAAATCCCAAAGAAGAGGCTCTCACAATATCTATACATTTTTTTCTGTCCCCTTAGAATTCATCACTATGTATGCTGTTACGTTATTTAATTCATCACTGTCAAACACATAAGGCATTATTGTATTCCAGATTACAGGTATTCCAGCTGAAATTATTTGTATACTTCTTGCGTATGTGCTCTGCAAAGATGACTCCTCTTACATTCAAAAAACATCATTTTGACAATGATAAGGGTTTCAGTAAAAAATAGCTTTTCATCTCAGTTCATGCGTTGTACACATGTACGAGTTAGGCAAAAGAACTGAGGGGACAGATATACCATCTTGGGGCAGACAGCCTTCTAAGCTTGGATCTCCATTGTTCCTTTTTAAAATTACATGGAGGGATGAAAATGCAATTTTGAGTTTTTTCTCCAAGTTACACAGTAAGTAACAAATAGTTTGATGGGTTTAGCTTTCTTTGTTTCTCCAGAAAGTGAACCTGTGATTTCCTTCTGCACTTAGATTTGTGTGTTCATTGCCACTGAAATACAGCTGATGGGGTAGTTGCTTGTATCCGGTAACACGCTGCACAAAGTAAAATTTGCTTTCTCATTAGTTGCTGGTAATTCCAGAAATCATTTACTTAGTAGAGTTACAGGTGGAAGGTAAATTAGATACCTAAGCCTGATAAATGGTGAGTTTGATGCACTTATTTTCCAGATGGCCTATACCTTTATGCAGTAGGCTATGAGGCAGAAAGGAGTAAAGTCATTCACTTATTAATAAGCCAATTATGTTGCTTCGAGAGTCCATTACAGAGAAAAGGTTTTTATCGAAGCTTAGGCTCTCCATAGTAAAACGTCTTACAGCCTATTTTTCCTTAGGACTTCAAGTATCTCTAGCAAGATCTGGCCGTGTGCTATATATGTAAAAGGAAAACTGACGCTTTCTCTCTAACAAACGTTTAAATACATACGTTGCAACACTGATATGAAAACCATTCACAACAGTAGCTGTCAAAGCACTTTGGAAATGTCAGGTTGGCACTATCATCCCTATCCTACTAGCAGGGTAAATGAGATGCACAAAGCAAGATGCACTGAGACTCGCTTAAAGTTTTGTTCCAGTTAGCCATTAACACAGCCAAGGAGCTGGACTGAAGGACTGTGCTGAGTCTCCCAAATCTGCAGCCAGCCCAAGCCCTACAGTTATATCTACCTGCACAGGTGCTGTCAGTGCTGCGACACATTCCCGGGCCGTAGAAGCAATGATGCTACACAGACATTCCTTTTTAAAGGTTTTACCAACAGGAAGACGTGAACAAGATGAAAGGGAGAAGGATTTTCCTCAAGCTGCTGAAGTTCATGCAGTCAGTACCTGGGCAGTGAGGCACTGGAAGAGGTTGCCCAGGGAAGCTGTGGAGGCCCCATCCCTGGAAGTGTTCAAGGCCACATTGGATTTGAGCAATCTGGTCTAGTGGGAGGTGTCCTTGCCCATGGCAGGCGGGTTGGAACTAGATGATCTTAAGGTCCCTTTCAACCTAAACCATTCTATGATTCTGTGATTCAATTAGTCAAAAGGAAGAGGTTTTGCTCTCATGACATGGATGCTTTGCTTTTGAACCTTAACAGTGAATGTCAGCCATGCTGTAACCCATGCCCAGGAAGTTGTAACTCTCTGCTGCCCAAACCTGAAGCAGATTGTCAGAACATACATTTGATCGAGTGATGATGGCAAGTTTAATAAAAGTTAAGGTCATTCTCCATAAGAATGAATGAATTACAGAATTAAGGGTCAGCAAAGGCATGTGAACAGTGTGGCTGCCAGGTAACATTAAAGAAGGTTTAGCAAATCTTTGGAAAATTCCTTATTCCTATCAGTATCTCAGCTAGCTTTTTTAACACTACCTCGAAGGTTCCCACGTAAGTTGCACATACACTCTTTGACTCTACAGTGTTCAGTTACAAGGTATTCCTACTTTCAGCTCACTGAAAGCTCCAAATATACTGAGAAAATAAGAAAAGGGACAATGAAATTTAGGACCAGCTCATTTGATGTATGCATACCCTGAACACCACCACAAACTACGGAAACCGTGGAGAGCTGCATGTGCTTGAAACACTCAAGTATGAGCAAGAAATGCTTGAATAAAGATGAGTCAGTATCAACAGCCCTTTAGGTTGAACTGTGTCTGCACATTCTGACATACAACGATAAGCTCAGAAGACAACAATCTCAAGGAATCAACATCCATGGATGCTAATGTAAATTAATGTATGACTTACAACAGATCTTATACTGAAGACTGGAGAAATAGTGTGGTTACAGCTGTGATAAGCATCTAAGTGATGAAAGGTCTCTATTTATTATGCCACCTGGAGAAACGGAAAAACCCATCTTCAGGTCATTTAAGTGAAATGTTACATGTTTGATTCAGTGCTGTTCCACATCTATGGGGACAGGAAGCATAAAGCCAGGCTCAGAATAAAGCAGGAAGAAAAACAAGAGTAAAAGCAGTAATTGTATGGGGTTTGTAGAGGGGCCTGGAAGTAATCAGGAAAATGCAAATATAGTAAATGGGATTCCAGGACTTGTTAATGAGAAGTGAACAGCTCTTACTGCTTAAAACATTTATGTGCATACTTTTTTAGTGTCCTAACTGTACACAGTATGAGGATGTAATTACTCAGGTTGGAATTTGCCCATAGAAAAGCACTGCTCTTTAACATTCTGGTTAGTAATTTTTAGGCATTGTTTATTCATGGGACATTTACCACAGCCAGATTTGGAAATTACAGTTGATGGGTGCAAATTTGTAGCAATCTGGAGAAAACAGGGGGATTATTGTGGCAGAGACCTCGAACTAGGAACTGCAAGAGACTGAGACCTTTCCCGTTGCATCCAGCAGGAGCTGAGAGTGTTTGATCTCTCACACCTAAGTCCTGCTAGCCCCACTGAGGGAAGCAGTTTCATTCTATGGCTGACACTGATACTCTCATTTTGGAAAGTCTGGTGACCTGGGGTTATTGCTCTTTAGGAGAGGATGTTTAAGGGACATGGCTGTACTCCATTTCCATGACCTCCCAAATCCTATGCTCTGCATGGATCTGACCAGCTCCCAGTACAGATCTTCTATGTCCTGGCTGCATGGTGTCCAAAGGGCCACCGCAGTAGCTGAGAATGACCAAACAGCAGAAGCACTTGCCTACCCTGCTTTCCTCCAGTCCCATGCCTTGGTGCTCCCTGGCTGGCTGCTCGCTTGCAAAGAAGAAAGACCAGCCAGTGAATACTGCTTTGCACACCCAGTGCTATACAGGCTCCCTTTTGCTTGCAAGGGCTGCCCACAAAACCCATGCAAATAGTGCTGCGGCAGCCTACAGCAGGAGGAATCCTGGATGAAAACCCTGCCCATCTCACTGCTTTGTGGAGCTCAAAAGGTCCTCAGCTGCATCAGAGTTCCTTGTACCATGTGAATTTCATTCTAAATATAGAAAATTCTCTTCCTGAGATTTTGTACTTGAACTGTCATTTAACAAGGATGGACGCCATAATTTGCTCGATCAAATTCCCTTCAGTTCAGGCTTTGCCCTCAAAAAACCTGACAGTGGCTATTTGTGCATCTATTCTGACACCACTGTAACCCAAGGCTCACTAGCAGTCCAAAGGTGCAGTCCTGGGATGCAGCCATTATGTTTAGCTGAAAGCATTTAGCAAGCAAATATAACCTACTCAGAAATTCGAGCCACAGGGAATTTTGTTTATTCCAGGAACCTCGCGCAGCTTGCTTTATGCATTTTTATGAATACAAATAAATACACTTAAGAACAACTTAACCTTGTGGATTTAAGATGCATTTAACCTTTTTGCTCATATGTTCTTTAAACTGCAGGCTTTGCATTTTTATTAAAATAAAGTTTTGAAAGTCTGAACATTTGTCACAGTACGGCATCTGTCTGCCCCACAGTTCTTCCCATTCCAAGCAATTATAGGCCTGTCAGCGTGACCTCAGTGCCAGGAAAGATCATGGAACGGATCATCCTGAGTGCGCTCACGCAGCATGTGAAGGACAACCAGGGGATCAGGCCCAGCCAGCATGGGTCCATAAAAGGCAGATGCTGCTTGACCAACCTGATCTCCTTTTACGACCAGGTGACCCACCTGGTGGATGAAGGAAAGGCTGTGGATGTTGTCCACCTGGACTTTAGTAAGGCCTTTGACACAGTCTCCCACAGCATTCTGCTAGAGAAACTGGCAGCCCATGGCTTAAACAGGTGTACTCTTCGCTGGATTAAAAACTGGCTGGATGGCCGAGCCCAGAGAGTTGTGGTGAATGGCGTTAAATCCAGGTGGTGGCAGGTCTCAAGCAGTGTTCCTCAGGGCTCAGTTTTGGGGCCAGCCTTGTTTAATATCTTTATTGATGATCTGGACGAGGGGATTGAGTGCACCCTCAGTAAGTTTGCAGATGACACCAAATTAAGCGGGAGTGTTGATCTGCTTGAGGGTAGGAAGGCTCTGCAGAGAGATCTGGACAGGCTGGATGGATGGGCTGAAGCCAACTGCATGAGGTTTAACAAGGCCAAGTGCTGGGTCCTGCACTTTGGTCACAACAACCCCAGGGAACGCTACAGGCTTGGGGAGGAGTGGCTGGAAGGCTGCCTGGCAGAAAAGGATCTGGGGGTCCTGGTGGACAGCCAGCTGAACATGAGCTAGCAGTACGCCCAGGTAGCCAAGAAGGCCAATGGCATCTTGGCCTGTATCAAGACTAGTGTGGCCAGCAGGAGTAGGGAAGTGATCGTGCCCCTGTACTCAGTGCTGGTGAGGCCGCAGCTTAAGTACTGTGTTCAGTTTTGGGTGCCACAGGATAGGAGGGACATTGAGGTGCTGGAGCGTGTCCAGAGAAGGGCAACGAAGCTGGTGAGGGGTCTGGAAAACATGTCTTATGAGGAGCAGCTGAAGGAATTAGGATTGTTTAGTCTGGAGAAGAGAAGGTTGAGGGGAGACCTTACTGCTCTCTACAACCACCTGAAAGGAGGTTGTAGTGAGATGGAAGCTGGTCTCTTCTCCCAAGTAACTAGCCGTAGGACAAGAGGAAATGGGTTCAGGTTGCGCCAGGGGAGGATTAGGCTAGACATAAGGAAAAAATTTTTCACTGAGTTATCAAACATTGGAACAGGATGCCCAGGGAGGTGGTTGAGTCACCATCCGTAGATGTGTTTCAAAGTCATGGAGATGTGGTGCTTAGAGACATGGTTTAGTGGCAGACCTGGTAGAGTAGGGTCAATGGTTGGACCGGATGATCTTAAAGGTCTTTTCCAACCTAAACGATTCTATGATTCTATGATTTTAAATACATTCAGCTTTGAAAAGAGTAACTCCTTCTGTACTCACCTTGTCTACATGACAACTTGCAGCAATTTAATCAAAACCAAAAGCATGTGTCCACCATATTTATTTTGAAAAAAATATTTTGCTAAAATTCTGCACGAGCCATCTTGAAATAAGCATACCTTGACTACAAAGTATGTTATAATCTATATGAATATGGGCATTCAGGACTCTCTTTTTGATGCTTCCTGCTGTTTTAAAGTTATGATTACTATTGCTGACATTTTTTGTAAAAGATAACTAGTCAAAACAGCAAACATTCAATTTTTGCACCCATAAGATGAAAAAAAAAAAGGAGGGGCTTGTAATTCATCAGAATTTTCTTACAGATTTTGTCTGATGCACAAAAGAGCTAAGTCCTGTCATGTCACACATACAGACATTTGTCGGGAGAAAACATAAAAGAAAATAAATCCTCCTTTTGTTAAGACCACACAACATTAGCTTGTAAAAAAAATCTTATTTCCTTTTTTTTATTAAAATGAGGCCAAAGACTTGGTCTCTTGTGCAACTCAACGACTGTTTCAGTGTTGTGTTAAAAAAGCATTTTGACTTGGCTCAAGGAAATGTATGACATTTTTCATGTCATTGTTTAAAAGGATACAACACAGCACTTTCACACACTTTGCCATTGGAGAACTGCTGTATTATGACACCACAGAGGTTTAAAGCAGCAGGACATTTTCAGAGATAAAGGAGAGTGAAGTGGCTGACTGGTCACCACTTTAAGCAGGGTTGCATGCACAGGTGACAAACCCTAGCATCTTTTTGCCTCCTGTAGAGATACTTAAATTTATAGCAATGTGAAGGGTAGACTTTGCTCCATTTTGCACGTGGCATGAACATACTGATACATTTTCACCAGGTTCACCTGTGTAAGTAATGAGACCTTTAACTGATAAATCAGGGATTCGTGTATTCCCTTTCCATCTATCTCTCTTCTCCAGCTTCTGTAGGAAGATCTGTAATAACCAAGAGTTATTTTCCAAAGCATGCATGTTTAATTCCTCAGGTTTATCTTGTGAAAAATTAGCAATATTTCATAGAGAACTCAGTACAAGCCTATTAATGACGATCACAAACATTGCTCTGTCTTTAATGAAAGATCATGGCATTTAGTTTTCCATTTCACATTTGTTTTCTTTTGCAGACTTTGGTCTTGGAAACAGGCTGAACTGCCTAGATTATCTACCAGCAGCCAGTTTACACTCAGAGGTTTAGCTGTTGTAAACACCAAGCCCTCTTTTTAGCAGCTTGCCCATTTGAGAGGACTGCAAAACGGGGGTGAAGTACTTTTAGGATCTCTTCGATGTAGGCATGGGAACAGGAAGAAGTTTCAGCATACATGACAACTGAATCCACAATGTTATAGGGCAAATAGTACAATTAGCTCTGGGCAGTGAGGGACAGTCCTGGATCTGGTCCCAGCTGTGCAGAGGCGAGCAGAGATCTTCCCCAGAGGCAGTGCAATGGAATGGGCTGGCACGAGCCCCCCTGCAGAAACAGAGACCCACCTGGTCATCTGCCATGTTTGCCCTCATCTTCCTCCACATCTGCAGCCCAAGACCCAGGCTGAGGAAATCCCCTGTTATGTCTACTCCAACTGAAGAGGACTGAGCAGTTCAGTCAGCTCTTTCTGGATCTCTCTATGGGGCACAGGTCTTAATGGTCTGCATGCTCTGAATCCCACGTCTTCCACCTTTATCATCCCAATACTCCTCCCCTCTGCCACCCAACCTGCTCCAAGCCTGCATTTTGGGAACCTCCACTGCCCATGTTAACTGGAATATAAATAACTTTGGAGTATATTTTCAGAGGTAATGTCCGCTTAAGTATGTGAGTTAAATGGATGCCAATTATTAATAAAACTTTACTTGTAATTTTAAGGACATACCCTTAAATACATGGGGGGTAGGAGTTAACAAGTTTTGATAGCCTCAGTTGCATTTGTGGATACCTAAAACTTTACTCAGCATATATGTGACAAACTTTGGTAAATTGTTTGACATAGTACCTAAAAAAATATTTTGTTTTTAACAAAACATAATCCCATATCTTACCAATAGCACACACAGTTGAATCATGGAATCATAGAATGGTTTAGGTTGGAAGGGAACTTAAAGATTATCTAGCCCTAACCCCCCTGCCATGGACAAGGACACCTCCCACTAGACCAGATTGCTCAAAGCCTCATCCAATCTGGCCTTGAACACTTCCAGGGATGGGGCCTCCACAGCTTCCCTGGGCAACCTGTTCCAGTGCCTCCCCACCCTCAGAGTGAAAAATTTCTTCCTGAGATCTAATCTAAATCTACCCTCTTCCAGTTTGAAGCCATTACCTCTCATCCGATCGCTACATGCCCTTGAAAAAAGTCCCTCTCCAGCTTTCTTGTAGGCCGCCTTCAGATACTGGAAGGCTGCTATAAGGTCTCCCCAGAGCCTTCTCTTCTCCAGGCTGAACAACCCCAACTCTCTCAGCCTGTCTTCACAGGAGAGGTGCTCCAGCCCTCTGACCATCTTTGTTGCCCTCCTCTGGACTTGCTCCAACAGGTCCATATCCTTCTTATGTTGGGGGCTCCAGAGCTGGACACAGTATTCCAGGTGGGGTCTCACCAGAGCAGAGGGGCAGAATCACCTCCCTCAACCTGCTGGTCACGCTTCTTTTGATGTAGCCCAGGATGCGGTTGGCCTTCTGGGCTGTGAGCGCACACTGCCGGCTCACATTGAGCCTCTCATCTACCAACACCTCCAAGTCCCTCTCCTCAGGGCTGCTCTCGATCCATTCTCTGCCCAGCCTGTATTTGCGCATGCTATTGCCTCAACCCACATGCAGGACCTTGCACTTGTCCTTGTTGAACTTCATGAGGTTGGCATGGGCCCACCTCTCAAGCCTGTCCAGGTCCCTCTGGATGGCATCCCTTTCCTCCAGTGTGTCAACCACTCCACAAAGCTTGGTGTTGTTGGCAAACTTGCTGAGGGTGCACTCAATCCCTACATCCATGTTGCCCACAAATATGTTGAGAAACATATGAGTAAAAAAGAGCCAATGCGGAATTTTTACCAAATAAATGTATTCCTAGAGATGCTATGTCTAGGTCTCACAATGATTCATTCACCAATCTTAAGCATCACTGAAAGAAAATACCAAGAAAAATGGTAAATATGTAAATCCCAACCAGGCTTGGATATTTCCCTGGAAACTATGTTCCATACATGTACTAATATGGGGTTTAGTACAAACACGTACAGCCTGAGTTGTATGACAAGTCAGAGCTAACTCACCTACTAGTTCTCTGGCATTTAAAAACATGACTAGGAGTTGCTTCTTGAAAATCCTGTTTACAAATGAAAATTCTGCTAACAGTAAGGTTCAACATTACCTGACTGACAAACATGAGAAGAAAGTCGGCCATTAGCTTGCTTATCTTTGGACAGCATCACGGGTCTCAGCTGATGTGACAATATCATTTCATTCAATTTTTGCTGCAATGCTAAGTAGTCTTCAGATAATTTTGATATCTGAAAAATATAACACACAATTTTACATTATTATATGAAGACGTATACATGTTCCAAGGTAATCAAAAATAGTGGACTAGAGAATGAATTTAAAAGGTATTGCTCCATCTACTGCAGTTAGAACTCTATCACATTTACCTCCCCATCCCCCTTTAAAAAGAAGAAAAGAGGGACAAAAAGAGAAGAAAAAGAAGAAAAAGAAGAAGAAAAAGAAGGAAAAAAGAAAAAAGAAGAAAAAAAACGAAAAAAAAAAAGAAGAATCAAAAAAGTGAAGAAACAAAAAAGAAGGAAAAAAAGACACATTGGAAACTCCACACTGCAGCCTGGTCCTGCAGCTACTTCATATTGGTTCACACATGTGAGCAGACAGTGCCTTGCTGATGCAAAATAGCTTCTACAGCTGTAGGAGTATTTCTCTGCTCATGTGTGAGTCCCTGACATTGACACAGCAACTTTTAGTTTCATTTAGAGAGACATTTCACAAGTTTACTGAATTAAGGGCCTTGCCTGGCAAATGCACATTTCAATAAACAAAGGCAAGGCTACTGCATTTAATCTAAACCAGGTTAAACTAACATAATTTTTTTGCCAGTGCTCTAACTTTGTCTTTCCCTGCTTCCCGAAAAGGGTATTTTCTCTTGCAGCCCAAAATATGCATTTTTATAGAACACTCATTACAAAATCTCAGTCTCAGTTTAAAGAGTAAAACCTTGGTGCCACAGAAGCCGGTAAAATAACTTTGCTATTCTGTCATTGCTCAGAGTATTATGCTCAACATATGTAGCTTATAAGCTTCTTACCTGCCGTGAAAAGGCTGCCAAATCACAAGCCTCTTTCTCTGAGTCTCCCTTCAGTGTCTTAGAGTCTTCAGCCTCCGTACAGGTGCTTTCCCTATCTTTTGTTGTTTGGGGTTCATTATTTTGAATGTTTACTGCTTCTGTCAGCTCCTTTATAGTTTTCTCTTGATTTTTGCAAGGTAGTTTCCCTTCTTTTCTGAGTTGTCCCCTCCTTCTGTAACCCCGGTAACTGCTCTGAATAACCACTGCTGCCTTCTCTTTGTCTTCTGAACCTTGTTTTTCTGCCTCAACTTGTTTCCGTGAGCCTCTTAGTGACTCTTTTCTTATAATTCCTTTACATCCTGTAGGCATCACTGCTTCGTGTTTCAGGTGGTTTCTTTCCACATCCCTGTCAGTCCTGGGCTGGACCACAGCAGATTCTTGACTTTGCCCATCTGCACTGACTGTGTCTTGATTAGCTCGCTCTTGTTGGGGACCAGGTTGAGCTGTGATTTTGACAGAAGATCTCCTGGACAGCTCTTCTAAAGAGGCCTGTTCTTCACCTTCACCAACATGTTCTACTGCAGGGTTCTGCTTCACAGAAGCTCCCTCTCCTTCAGTGGATGTTTTCCGTTGCTCCTGTACATTCCCTGTGTCACTGTACCCAGCGTACTCACTGTTAGTAACAGCATCAGCTTCATCTTGAGTCTCCTCATTTGCTGCTTCTTCCAAGGTATCGTTTTGAGCTGGCTGCAGTTGTGCTTCAAGGAATTCCACAGCAGATAATTCTTCCTCTGCTATTTTTTTACGCTGTTCCTTTATATTTTTACGGACTCTGTAGCCTCTGTAATGGCTCTGAACAACGACAGCTGCTTCCTCTTCTGTTTTAGGAAGAGCACTCTTTACTCCAGCTGGAATTTCTTCATTATCTTGAAGTTCTTCATCCTTTTCCTTTTCGCTAATAGATGATGCATTTTCAGTTTGTTTCTTTCTAAGTGATTCCCTGAATGAAATAGAGTTTTGGGCAAAAATTACAGCTGAAGGAGATGAAGGATAGTGAAACCTTTACAATTACCTTTGGCGGTGTTTGTGTACTAAATGGCAATTTGATACATTGCAACATGGGAAAGATTTAGTTCATATAGGTGGAATTAAAGACAGCAAACCAATCTTTGTCTTTCTGTTGATTATTATTTCTTAAAGTGGAAAGGGACATCCTTGTTAAACTCTTCATGGTAAATTGCTAGGGGGACAATCTAGGCTTCACGAGGGCTGATAAAACAGTAAAGAATTAATTTAAATGTTAACAAAAACAAAAGGCAGAAACTTTTTGGCACCCCAAATATGTACAAATACACACAATCCTAAATGTATTCATGAAAGAAAACTGCCTCAAGTCACACCAGGAATGCAAAAAGAATTATCCTGGGCATAGGTCCAGGTCAAATTTAAAAGACTGAGTCCCTAAACTGTCTTTGTTATCATCAATAAAACTTCAGTGCCAGGTGAAATCTGCCAACCTGTTCCTTCCCTCTGAAAGACTCTAGACTCCTTCACAGCTGTCTTCTACCCCTCTGGACTAGTCTCCACCTCCTTAAATGCTATCACTGAAAAAATGATGGTGATGAGCAAAGTGCTACTAGCTCCATTTCAGAGATTGGGACTACAACCACATTGCAGAGATATTTAGAATGTGATTCACCTCACCTAACTTTTAGCTGTTTGATTTGAGCAAGACATCTGTGTTCCTGCTGTCATCACCTATGCTTATCTCAAACAGTGACTTAAGATGAGAAGAGTTCCTTGCAGGTAGGTGCTTATTTCTTGCTCTCATCTGAGCTTTTTATGATGAGCGAGTTCCAAAAAGAGACTAATCTACAGATTACATTAAGATTACAGGTAAGCACACTATTGTTGATCTTCCCCCTAAATATGCCTTTATTCCCTGGCCTTAAAAATAGAAAATTGGCTACTGACATTAAAAACCTCCACATAAATGTACATTACCGCTGTACACATATCTAGAATAATCCTAATTTGCTCCACTTTTAGCTTACGTCACTGTTCTTCAGCAGTATAGTTACTGAAAAGGTACACATTTGAGAGACATAAGAGAGAGAAAATAATACTACCTCCTCCTTTTGAAGATCTTCCTCTCCTTATATCCCCTGTAGTGAGACTGAATTGTTATTGCTGCTCTGTTTCTTGTCTCAGTTAGTTCTTTTCTCTTCTTCCTGAGTAAGTATCCTCTGGCAACTGATACAAATTGTAATATAAAACAACCTTAGGCACAAGCAATGGGTGTCCCACACATTTCAGAGTGTCAAACGGTAACAGTATTAAACTAAAAACAATAAGGAAATACAGACCGGGGTGGTTGTTATGATTGTGTTTCATCTGAAATTATTCTGTCCCACAAAACTTCTTTGAGATTTCAGAAAGCTGTACCCATTCTACGTGAGGATACAAGCAAGCTCTTTCTTCATATTTTATTGGACTAAAGAAAATACAGGAAGATGCAGAATGAAGCAGAAGCATAGTGCTATAGAAGTGCCTCTAGAACACAGTGCTCTCACCTTCATGTACCTGCTTTGCCTGATTCAGGCAATTGATTTGACTCAGTCTTTCATTTCCCTGGGAAACACCTGATTATCAGGCTGTAGAGATTTCTAGGCTCTCTTCCGGCACAGACTTGGAATTAGCTGAACTAGATCAGAGAGAAACTGAGAACTTTATAGCTCAGCAGTTAGAGAAGACTTAGCTCATGCTCCTTTTGCAAAGGCTCATTATTCAGAATGAAAAAGCTCAGCATGAAAGATGTGCTAAGCCCCACAGTAACCAGGTGCACTGTGGCAAGGGTGCTCGCTACTTGTGCTTTGTGGGAGGCACAAGTTCAAATTTCTGGTCTGAACCAGGACAAATAAGGACTCAAACATGGGTCTTCCCTGAGACATGCAGGCGCTGAGTAGCCACTAGGGGCTTGATGCAGTTGCCGGCACATAGGTATCTAGTGCCATCTGAAGTGCTCCAGGATAGCCAAGGCATCTATCTGCATGAAGCTGGCAGAAAGAACAAGACAGACGGGACTTTCAGGAGAGAGAAAGTTGAGTATACCACATGAAATAAAGCTGGATGCCAGACAAGATAACCTAGGGCATCTCAGATGACACCGGATACGTGGGGGCAAATGAGCTGAGCATTTGGTGGTTTTGAATAAAATGAATCAAACTCTAGGCTCTGCTGACTATAAGAGGCGTTTAGACACCTAGGTCACTTTCAGACACCTACACTGAAGTGTCTTAATCAGAAATGGAACTGCATTCAGAATGTTGCTTCAAAAATTCTTTAACTTGCAAATAGTTTCCTCATGGGAACTGGCATAGTGTCCACAGCGCTGTGATTTGGACAAGTCTGCAATTCCAGGGATTCAGCATAAATCCGCTAATCCTTGATAAAATAAAAAGAACATAGTGTTTTCCCAAAATACTTCTGCTGAACTCTATTTCCAAATGCAGTAACAAGACTATGTAGATAGAGGATTCAGGTGATTTAAACAGCCTGAGGAGATGGTAGATATGGGAGCGCTTACTCCAACTCTGCTGAGAGTGTTTTGCATCAGAGGGAAAGGTCAAGCTCACCTAAGATTGGACAGGGAGCATACACAGTCTGTTCTAACACATTCATATAACTTGGTGTTAGGTTTTATTTGCTTTAGCATTTCCTACTCATAATTTAGACCAACTTGGGCTCCACTCGATGCAGTGGTTCAGTGTAAGAAGCACCGTATAAAAGGGACATAAACTACATCCTGATAATAGGATATATGGTAAAGGAATCCAAAAACTTACTGGAAGTGGCACAATTGGTCATTATACTGCAGTCTGACAGGGCCTTAGAAAAGTGCAAATTGTAAAGCACTTGGAATACATCTAGAGTTTCTTGGACTTCTGAGCCAATCCTTATTACATTTTCATACACAAGCAACTCAACAGGAGTTATTTTGAAATAAATCAAGTTACAATGTCAATGAACATGCCAATATAAGCGAAGTCTGGTCCTTCTAGACTTATTCTGGTTCACCTTTGAAGTTCCCTGAGAACTTTATTATGAGATAGTAGCTGTCTGAGTTTTGTTTTCAGACTGGAAGAGGAGTTTTGTAGTGCTTTAGAAATAAATGGGGGGAAAAAACCTGAGAGAGCTAAGTAAAAATGGACTTCCATTTTGTTCTGGCTTCTCATGCACTGAAAAAAGTTGAAATGAAACCGTACACAGGTGCAGAGAAGGTGGGCAAGAAGAAACATTGGGGACATCAACAAACAGAGTGAAGTGGCAAATTCATACTTTTGCATTTGCTAAATATCCTAATATAATTGACAGCTTTCAGATGTGTAATTATTTTTGGCACATCACTGGATTTTATTTTGGTTTTAGATTGTTTTCTACGCTGATGAAGTTCTACCAACTGCCGTGAAGTGCTCTTCAGTACACAGTAACATTGGCTGAGTACAACTAACGGATGCATCTGACAATGATGAAAACCAGCACTGGTGTCAGTATATACTCATGAAGGCATACCTGAAGTAGTTTAAATCTAGATAGCCTGGGTGCTGGCAGCACTAGCTTATGTTTGGGCTTGCCATCTTTGTAATTACTGAAAGTGCTGTGCCAACTGTTTTCAGACTTGTGCTTCTCTAGTTGTACTGCTGCTGATTTCAGAGCTGCCTAGACTACATCTGGCTTGGGGACATATCTACAGGGATGGGGGAGACAGAAGGGAGGAAAAAGGGATGTCACATAGCATACATCTGGGCCCAAGGAGATGGGCTTACTGCAGAAGAGAAGGAATATTTTGCTAGGTTGGATTGAGCGATGGCAAAAAAGAATCAAAGACATGAGTGAAATTACAGGTTGTAGTCTTCTCAAACAGAACTATTACTGATAACGTAACAAAACCTATTCCTAATAGAACAGCACACACACACGCATTATATGCAGACAGTATCATACGGGGCTTCAACAATACCAGTTGTAATACTTAGATGCATCAGACTGGCAATGAAAAGGCTTGCTACAGCATTTCACCAGCCCACCTCACAGCTGTGGAAAGTGACTCTAAGCCACTTTGAGATACAGGTAACGGAATACATTGACCCGCTTCAACCCCTGTATATAGATACATAATAGATAAATTATATCTCAGAATGCATAAATGAGTGTAGTCAGTAAGTGTAGCTAGGTAATAGCAAAGAATCTGGATCAACATATTGTGTACGGATAGCACATTAAAAGCCACGAAAGCAAACAATTCTTACTTGCTTGAAGTCTAGTAATATATTCTTCCACTTTTTTATTACGTTTTGCATTTGTGTATTCTTTACGAGCAACAAAACCCCTGTAAGCTGAAAAGAGATGTCAAAAATTAAAAAATCCATTAGGTACACACACACACAAAAAAAAGTCTGGAAGGAATTACAGAACTCCATTAAAATATTCATAAATATTTTGCAAAGTTTATCTTTCAAAAAAATGGCAAAGACAAGAAGTAAATCTATATAAAAACTACTTTTTCTGGTAAGTAAAGTTATTATGAATGAAATGAATACAAAACACAAGAGAATCAGAATGTAAAATAGATGATTTTTGAAATGTATTAAAAATCTCAGTTGATGTCTCCATCAACAGTGTAATTGGACTTATTATCCAGGATGGTTAATACATTTTATTTTCATTATTATATTATACAACCTTGTCAGAGCATGCCAGAATATTATTAATAACAGTATAATCTGTGCAATCACATCCTTCCATTGTTAAAATTGCCTTTTAAATGTAACATTGATAAACGTAACTTCAGTAAAGAGATTGTCATAACCTGGTGAAAAGAAATTTTTCTTCATGAGAACAGATATCACCATGTGTAAGATTTTGTCAAAGGTAACAGCAGGAAAACAGCAAAATCCACATCCAGCATGCACATTCATCTATCAACTGTACACACGCACTAGCTTTAAGCAAAATGTTAAATGTTTTAAAGCTATTACCTGACTGTATTTTAATAGCACTTTGTTCCCTTTGTTCCTTTATCTTTTTGTATCTCTTTGAACCCAGCCACCCTCTGACATAAGCTTGAATCAAAATAATCATGTCAACTGTCTCCTTCCGCATTAAATTTAGCTGCTCCACGTGATAGTATTTGAGGAATACCTTAAAAAGAACAGGCAGACAGGCAAAAGCTTTAGTTACCCGCCCAGGCCCTGTATTCACTCAATTCATTTAACATCAACAAGAGTTACAAGTTGGCTTCAAATGATGAACAGACTCTTTAGCTGTAGAACCTAAAGGATCATTCTTGTTAACGAAAGCATTTTGATTGTTTGGGGTATTAGTTTACCTTACTCTCCTGTTCAACATCTTTTGTCAATCCCTGCTTGTTCATGCTTTCATGGGAAGATGTTTTGAAGTCCCAGTGCAAAACTTCAGTCTGTAACTATAAATTTGTTTTCAAAACTATGAGGCCGACAGTTTTGCTAACCTCACAAATCTGATATATGTTACATAAACGAGATCCAAATCAGGAATCTTCAACCTCTCTGCTTTCCAATTTTAAATCACGAAATCACAGCATTTTCAGAGTTGGAAGGGACCTCTAGAGATCATCTAGTCCAACTCCCCTGCTGACGCAGGATTGCCTAGAGCACATTACTCAGGACTGCATCCAGGCAGGTCTTGAAAATCTCCAGAGAAGGGCACTCCACAACCTCCCTGGGCAGCCTGTTCCAGTGCTCTGTCACCCTCACCATAAAGAAGTTTTTTCTTATGTTTGAATGGAACTTCCTCTGTTCCAACTTGTGCCCGTTGCCCCTCGTCCTGTCACTGGGAACCACTGAAAAGAGTATGCCTCCACCCTCCTTCAACCCACCCTTTAGATACTTCTAAGCAAGAATAAGGTCTCCCCTCAGCCTTCTCTTCTCCAGGCTAAAGAGTCCCAGCTCTCTCAGCCTTTCCTTGTAAGGGAGGTGCTCCAATCTCCCAATCATCTTTGTTGCCCTATGCTGGACTCTCTCCAGAAGTTCCCTGTCCTGCTTGAGCTGGGGAGCCCAGAACTAGACACAGTATTCCAGTTGTGGCCTCACCAGTGCCGAGTAGAGGGGGAGAATGACCCCCCTCGACCTACTGGCCATACTCTTCCCTAGGCAGCCCAGGATTCCATTGGCCTTCCTGGCGACAAGGGCACATTGCTGGCTCATGGATAATTTACTATCTACCAGGACCCCCAGATCCTTCTCCTCAGCACTGCTTTCCAGCAGGTCCACCCCTAGCCTATATTGGTGTCTAGGATTCTTCTTCCCCAGGTGCAGGAGCCTACACTTGCTCTTGTTGAACCTCATTAGGTTCTTCTCTGCCCAACACTCCAGCCTGTCCAGGTCATGCTGGATGGCAGCGCGGCCCTCTGGAGTGTCAGCCACCCCTCCCAGTTTGGTATCATCAGTGAAGTTGCTGAGGATACACTCTGTCCCCTCATCCAGGTCATTGATGAATATATTGAACAAGATCGGGCCGAGTATTGACCCCTGGGGGACACCACTGGTTACAGGCCTCCAACTTGACACTGCTCCATTAATCACAACCCTCTGAGTTCTGTCACACAGCCAGCTCTCAATCCACCTCACTGTCTCTTCATCTAAGCCCACACTTCCTCAGCTTCCTATTGAGGATGTTATGGGAGACAGTGTCAAAAGCTTTGCTGAAGTCAAGGTAGATGACATCTACTGCTCTCCCCTCATTCAGCCAACCATTTATAACATCATAGAAGGCTATCAGATTGGTCAAGCATGATTTACCCTTGGTAAATCCGTGTTGACCACTTCCAATAACTTCCTGTTCTTCAACGTTTGGAGACGACATCCAGAACAAGTCGCTCCATTACGTTCCCAGGGACAGAGGTGAGACTAACCGGCCTGTAGTTCCCTAGGTCCTCCTTCTTGTCCTTTTTGAAGATTGGAGCGATGTCGGCCTTCTTCCAGTCCTCAGGCACCTCTCCTGTTCCCCATAATCTAAGGCATTGTTTATTTACTAAATTGCTTTTATCAAGGATGAAGCTTATATAATTCCTGAAAAACTAGTCCAGCACAAGGTATACAAACACATTCCTGGTATGTATCAGGACAAAATAGAATGTGTAGAAAGAGCTTGCGCAATTAAGACAATAATTATGCTTCTTTTGCAGAATTCCCCCAATCTTTGATCTGTTGGTACAGATACTAGTTAACCCTAATTGAAGTAAATGTAAGTTATAGATCTCGCATCTCAAGATATGCTTCCTTTGGCTGCATGTTGTCCATTAGCTTCACTAAGACAGCAGAGGGAAATAAAGGTTGAGGAGGAGGTAACTTCATGGCTTCTGTCCCATCTATCGAGGAAGATGTCTCAAAAGAAGAACAGTTGTTTCTTCTACACTGAGGTGATTTCAAATAGCTTAGGGTCCATCTCTCTCTATATCCATACCCTTCCTGGGCACTTCTGTTACATCAGCAAATATAGAGACTTGGTACAGTAGTTGTCTGACACTTCTTTTCTCTGGCAGACCTCCTGAGATCTGTCAGTTGGGAGAGGGTGGGTGTCTCTTTCCGGCACACTGGGAAGACTAGTGAGCTAGAACCAAACGCAAGAGTATGGGAATAGACATGTGTTTCTATTACAATAAAGTCTTCCCCCCAGTTCACATATATGGGATCATCCTGCTATCTCTTCCCCCAGTGCTCAGCAAAGTCTGCCGCAGAGGCCTCTGGCTGGAAAGCCAAAACCTTTTCCTCTCCCTTTGTGAGTCTGATTGCTCCAGGGAAGAAGTATAACTTCTTTTCCTTAAGAAAGCTTGGACTAAGCTCACTGGGATCCTTGCTACCACATTTTTTGAAAGAAGATGCAAGCAGTGTTGTTGTCACGTACTGCTTTGCACTGTGGCCTCACTAAAGCTGATCTGAATCTTCACACTTTAGAGTCAGGATTTCAGCCAGGTATCAGGGAACAGTACCCAGCAAAGGGTGTTTTTTTCAAAACCAGTAGAGACCAAGAGCTACCCCAACCAAATGGGTGAGCAAAAAAATTGCTTAATAAGTTAACAATGACATACTGCAGTAATGCAGATACAGTATATTAAAAAATTACTTTAGTTTTTCCAAGAACCCAGTTGTCAAGACGGGCTTTTTCCAAGATGGCAGCACAGGTTTCTGGGCTGACTGGAGGATCATCATTTGTTTTGTAACAGATGAGGTAATACCTAAAGACAAATATATGATTCTTTATTCCCTTAATAACAAGCAATAGATGCAAATACATTTAAACCATTGATTTAAATAATAAAAACAGTTGCATGAAAGAAAACATAGCACTGAAAAAAACCAAAACAGCATATGAAAGAAATTGCTGTGATTATATGCAGTACTGAGAAACTCAATCAAAAGTGGATGAGTGTCATATTGCACACCCTGGAGGGTTGTTCAATTCTATATCAACACCAGAAGGCTTTTTAAAAGTGTGTGACCCAAGTAGAGTTGTGCACCAGTTCTTTGCTGCTCTGGCTCTCTGCATTCTGTGAAAGTGATTTCAGTAGCAAAATAAAAATATTTTTAAAGCTTTTCTGCATAAATTAGCTTATTTCATATCTAGAAATGTCATGAAAATTTCTTATGTGCTAGACCATCTACCTTTGAGATACTTAACATGATGTGAGATGCATCCCAGATCTTGTTACCTCATTGGATTCAGCTTTGCAGATCCTTTTGGAACATATATGTGCCGTTATGACATATCATACGTAAGCATTTAATCTGGTAAACTCATTAGAAGTAATTCTGACTAGGAAAAGAGGTCAGGATGCTCATGCATAAAAATTACCCATAATATACCAGCTCAGCTGCTGGGTAGGAAAGTTCTTGTGTGTTCCAGGACTTTCCAAAATGCTCCATAACAAAATGAACCATACCTATCTCATTTTTTTTTTAATTCAGGAAAACTACATGAATTATGTGTGCTTCCTGACAGTACATTCTGCTTTTTTCTTGTTATTCAGCCTTTATACACAAAGCTTGGGTTGTACCAGCTTTAAATAATGGTAACAATTTCCTCATGGAATAATAAAAAAAAAGACCCTGTTATGTTCACCGCTTTCCTCTCTTTTACCTGAACAGTAAATTTTTTTATAAAAAGCAGTGACCAAAAGCCACAGCACATCTTGGTGCAGTGATAACTACCTTTTCCCATGCTGCGCTCTTCCAAAACAGTAATAGTCCTAGGATTATTCTTTCCAGAAACAGTGCTATAAAAACATCACTTTGTCCTTCCTCTTTCTCCTCATGCACCTACAGCACTCTGCTGCTAGCTCTCTGTTTCTAGTGCATTACTACTTTTCAGTGCTTCTGTCTGAAAGGGTGTTGCTTTCTTCTTCCCAGTTTTGATCTCCATTCCATAAATCTCACTCCTGATTGAGGCAAATACTCAGGGTCTTTATTTGTATGAGAGAAGTACAGATTAAGTGCTCAGGATTGATTTTTGGGGGCAGAGGAAGAAGAGATAGTTAAAGGAATTATAAAATCATAGTGAGTTCATTACTCTTCTTAACAAGTGACTAAATTATATTTTAAACAAAGTTATGCACTTAATGAACTTTTCAGCCCTAGATTAGCAATACCAAATTATCATCCACCTTACGCAAGCACATGCTGCACAGTGCTGAACATCAGGAGCTAGAGAAACTGTGGTGCTCCTTGGATGCTATTGCTCCAAATTCTCAGCTTTAATTTGAAGCATTACATTTCTAAACAGCAAGTCTTTGAAGAAAACTTGCAGATTATAAGCAAGACAATTTTTACCCAAATGCACAGGGAGCCTGAAACAATCATCCTGAGATGCATCATTTTCCCCTACCAATCCAAAATAGGTCACTAATCTTGTGCCTGAATTACTCTTTGTCATCTAGTCTGTAATCATCCTTCTCACAGGAAATGTCTTTGTATTTTTTCTTTAGAGACCATACCAAAGACACTACTGATGCTTAGCAAACACTGGGCAGCAATGATAGGAGAGAAAAAGGGTTCTTCACATCAGTGTTACCGTTTTATGAAGTTAGCAAACAGTATACGGTGCGAATAACCCTGTCTTCGAATTCTTGCCGTCTCCAGAATTCCTGTGTAACGCAGCTGAACCAACACTTTTTCTTTATCAAACTTGTTTGCCTGCCGGTCGTTGTTTGGCTTGATGCACCTGACAAAATGAGGCTGGCCGACGACCATTTTGGATAACAAATCCATCAGAGAATACTGCAAGAAAGTAACAAGGTATCTGCCACCAGGATATTTACAAAACTTGTATATAGGTCCATGTGTAGCTGAAATTTTATTTCTTATGATCAGAATCATGTCCAAACCCATTTACATTTCAGTAAGCTGGTACTTTAATGGATTAAATGACCCAACAACAATTCTAGCTTTGATAAGATCACCAAGTTACTAGTGTATACTGCTTGAGAGAAACACTAACTGCAAATGAATGTACCAAATTCCATCCAGAACATTCTCACAAACTGCCATAATGTCTAACATATGATAGAAACTCTCCTCACACTTACTGGCTTCTCTTGGAGCCTTGTTAGGTAGCCCACTTTTCCTTTTTCCTCATCACCTATTTGAAGATCCTTTTTCACTGAGAGAGTAAATATCCATCTATGGATGGCAAATGGAAGAGCAGCAAGCCAGTAAATATTGCCATCCCTTCATTAGTCTGGAGGAAACTAAGGCCACCCTAGAAGAGGGGCTGCTTAAACTGCACTGTTCTAGCACATTCCGTTCATTGTATAGGCTGATGGTGATGCTATAGGTGCCCTGCCAAGAGGAAACCTTTGAGGAGAGCAAAGCTAGAATAAACAAAATCACAATTCTGAAGTTGCACTTTTCCCACCTTACCAGGGTACCAGGCTAGCAGAGGGGATGCAGTTCGTAGCTCCAAATGCCAACTGAGGTGAACCTGACTGTAAACAACCTTGACTGGTGTTCCGTAAAATTGCTTCATGGGAGGATATTATTAAAACACAAATGAAGGGGCTCATTCCTCAAGATTCAACCTGACTCAACAGAAAGAGGCAGCCAGGAGGTAATGCAGTTCAGCAGTAGGTTGGATACATGAAACTAGTGTAGGACGTTGAGAGCCATATGTTTCCTATTAAGATGAGCAGTTCCATTCTGGACAGATGCTGCACCATGCAGCAAAGTGCTTAATTAGCTTCATCACTAGTGTGCCAATCGAACACAAACAAGTAGGACACACTAATGGATAATTTTTTTTTCCACTCAGTCTGAGGTGGCAGATGCTTTTCTCAGTCACCCATAGATTTCTGCGTATGAGTAAACCAGTGGGGCTGAAGCTGAATCTTCATTTAAGAGCTTTAGCTAGCATGATCTGAGCAGGGATTTCCACTACAGAAAATAATAATAGAAGAGTGTAAATATAATTAACTCATTTGCAGCCTCTGATGCTAGATGCTAGATTCAGTAATGCACTGAATCACAGACGTTAGATTTGAATGAGATTCAATAAATTTTTCCATCTAGAACTTTAAAACACCATGCAGTTTTGGACCACCATGATACCTAGGCTGAAATTATCCTTCGCAGTCCACAAAGCTGTGCAATTGTATCTACTAAACAGAGGTCTTGCTCCTTACTGTTCTCTGTCATAAACGTAAATGAACTTTTATGGGCCATGAACATCACCTCATCCACCTTTATGTTTTTGCTGGGAGAGATGGCTAAGTAAGAGTTGGAAATTCAGAGTTGAGCCCAAGTGAACCAAATCTGTGCACCACTTTGGAGGAAAGAATGCTCTTCACAGCTATTTTGTGTTGCAGAACCAGTACCACAGCCAGTGCTCGGGAAGATCAAGAGCACTGCTGAAGAAGCCACAAGGATGGATTCAGGACAGGCTCTGAGCAGTGACCATTAAGATCTTTCTCTGGAGCTTCTGCTTCAAATTAACTTTGCCCTCTTGCTTCATAAACCCTTAAAGAAATGCTATAGCACTAATGTCCAACCTCCCTTTATCTCCCTTGGTGGAAAACCAAGCAAGTGAAAGATTAATATCAATCATCATACATCACCATGACAGAAATGTGGCTGTGTAATCAAGTACAATTAAAGATGAAACATCACACTCTCCACTAGATATTTGTACTCCACAGATCACTGCACCATATACGCAGTTCACAAGCTCCAAATGGACCACTGTTGACTCGAAGTCAACAGGTGCATTTCAAAAGGTGAAAGAATAAACATTCATTCTACGCTAGAAAAATTTATTAAAAGATCTGATATCTTACTCTAAAATAAGAAGCAACTGTCTGTGTTTTCATGCTGGTTGTCTCTCTTGGATGATGTCCGGTATCACCTGCTTCATTCTGTAAGATGAAGAAAGAAAATGACACTTTTTATCTCTGTTGAGCTTGTCATTCCCCTTCCAATGTCACAACAAAGCACCCCTCAGAGAACATGATTAATTTAAAAAAAGTACTCTAAACAGAAAAAGTTACAGCATGATCACTAGCACAGGTCAGTTACACCAGTACGTTACATTACTTTGCTACACAATACACAAATGTTCACACACAGAGGACACAATTTGATAATGGAGCATCTAAATAACTGCCACAAATAACCTGACAATGTCTGAGGTCCTGTCTGTTATTTCGCCACCACTGTTATTTTGGTAGTTCTCTAAGGAACTTGACTATACTCCACACCAATATTTTAACTTATCTTTTTGCTACAATACAGCTAGGAAATAATATTTTTTTTTCCCTGAAGTTGTTATAAAACTATAGCCAGAAAGAAGGGAAATGTTAGGTTTTTACCTCACGGAAGGAATATGAATTGCACAACACAAAGATATCCAGCTAAACAGAAAAGAAAATAGGAGAGGGAGAAAAACCAAGGAAGGGGTTACTTGCTTACTTTTAGTACCAGTAACAGTATTGCCTTTGTAGTTTAAATTAGGATTCAATGCAGAGTCACAAAATCAGTTTTCTTACCTTTGTATGACTGATTGATTTCTGGGGGGTCCACATTTGGTAACTGATTGTAGTTTTGCTTTTAGTGTGTGCCAGGTTACCTATGGGAAGATGAAAGAAAGCAACCTACCAAAATGCTTACATCTCATCTAAACTAAAAACTGTGCCGAACCACCTTATTCATGCCCCCAGTGTAACCATATGATTATAAAGGTCGTTGACTTTTTCGGAGTATGTCCTCATTTCCCCTTTCACCCTTGGGATGGAACAAGCTCTGAAGAAGTTGCATGAAGATGGAACATGGGCTGAATTTTCCTCCTTCAGCACTTATGTCACCTACTAGAGCAAAAAAATAAACAAACAGACTGCTGCAGAAGGTAAGATAGAGCATCTGTGTAGTTTTACCCCAAGGATGCTGTTGTACTATTCTAGTTCTAAGGCTACACATATATTAGTTTAAAAAAAAAAAAAAAAGTGCTAGCACCCTTCTCTGGCCCTGAGAGCAAGTGACACGGCATGACTCAAGTCTATACAGCTAAACTCTATACTTCACTACTCTTTTAACCTCCTGCTAAAAATAAGGCTGTCTCTTTCCACAGAGCTTGTTGGAAACCATCAGTGGCCTGTGCTTTCTCTTGAAGTGTGCCTGGCTATGTCTGGGAGACTGCTAGCTGACACGGTCCAAAGCTGTCCCACGGAGGCACGCTAACAATTAATCAGAATGGGTGATCCTGTGTGAGTGTTTCAATTACTGTTTACTGGCCCTGTTTGGTTTACTACCCTAGACATAGTCTTAAGACTCTAACCTTGGAATTCTTAATCAAGTAATACCTTTATTATGATGACTTGAAAGACTAGGTGCATTGGAGTGGTTTACACAGACAGTGGTCTTCTAAAGGAATAATGAAAATTCTGCTGAGATTTTCATCACATTACTCTATGTTGATAAACCCCAACTGTTGCTGCAAGCAGCCATTGCTTCTGCGAATAACATAACACCTCTGCAATCTCACTGTCCACTAGGAGAGCCTGTAATCTCTCTGTGCTTGGCTACTATCCGTAAAAAGTGGGTAAGAGATGGGTAAAGAGCTGCAAATATATGGCATGCTGAGCTAATGCGTCATGTATTATGTGATGATATCAAGTGCTAAACATCCCTTGGGCTTAAGCTGAATATCACAGGGTGGGAAGGAAAGACAGAGGATTCCTCACACCTAACTTTAGCTATCCGAAAGTGAAGTGTCTACAGGATCACTGCTGTATTCAGTGGAGAGAGGCACCTTTAGAGCAGATTTATCCCATCCTAAGAGAAACACCTGAGACAGGCAAGATGGGTTGGACTCTGGGTAAACCTCTACATTTCCACTGATTCTAGATAACTTAGATCAGAAATCTAAATTTTAGTTGGCTATAGCTGGATGGTTTGGGCCAGTTTCGAAAGGCTACACACAGTGTTTCATAATATTTAACAAGAAGACTAAAACAACCTTCAGAGTTATCTTGCAAAACATTACATAAGACTTGGGAGCAGTTCTTGGGGCCATTTGGGCCCTGACTTTGGCTCTACAGAAATTATAGTTTAGTATCTTAGCAGATATCAACAAGTCAGAAAGTTCAGGCAAGGATATTGAGCTCAGTGTTTTCCCAGGAACACTGACTTAAAATAGACCTTCAAGACCAAATTTTGCATTCCACCAGCAAAGCCCCCTTTGTGAAGAATAGAAGCCTTGCCAAAACCTCAGTTTCTGTAAGCTATGATAACATTTTAGAATAATTTCCATTAGGCTCTTCCAATTTAACTCTTCTTTTCTACTACAACTACATCTCCCATGTAGTTGTAGAAGAAAGCAATGTTGTAAAGTACTTACTGTATGGCTTCATTACTCCCACACAGGGAGTAATACAATACAATAGCAAACTGGTGGTAAGGAGACTTACCCATCCTAAAATGGCAGGTAGGACACTATGCAAGGACCTGGTTCAACTAAAGTGCAACTTAGGACTAATTTCTGTAGAGCCAGTCACATTCCTCCACCCCAACTTATGAACTAGCCGAGGAAGGGCTCACTACTAGGACCCCATCAGTTGTCTACTGTAAAGGATGAAAAGACAGGGGAAACAGAGGATTGTCTCCTCACTCTTTGCAGTAGATTTAGGAGCCCCTACCTTTGTTCTCTGCTACTTTAGAGAAAAATTGCACTGAGACAAAAGAGGCAATTTATATATGCCCTGTCCAAAAAAGGCTGGTGACTTACCTGATCCTTTCTGTTCAGTCCTCAACTCAAGGGATGCACTCCACTCCCTGTCTTGCTCCCCTACCCTGAAGAGAGGACCCTGAAAGAAGCCTCTACCACTTGCTTGGCACTTGACCAGACCAATCCCTCCCCTGAAGCTTGAGATGGCTGGGGCTCCATTCTGTATAGATTCTAGGGTTGGAAAGTTAAGCCACAAAGTGTATAATGTCATCAACAAAGGGTCATATGAAACCTAGCAGTGGTCATCACGAAGGCTAGAGAAGAGTAAGAAGATTACCACAATGGCAATACCTGTTTTTGTAAGTGGATGGGTTACCAACTGTCGTGTCAGATTGTTTTCAGATGATCGCAGCAGCAGCACAATATCAGCTGGCAGAGTATCTCTATTTTTGGCTAGGAATCCACTTGCATTATATAGAACCTGTTTAAAAAGTGCATATATGCATCTTCTGGGCTTTTGAAAAGTAATTGTAAATTTAAACCCTCTGGCACGTGGCTTTTAATATATCAAGGTACACAAATAGTTTTTCAGCCATCAGGCTCACTCGTGCTTACAATCTTTCTTTTGATCACTGAAAGTTCTAACTTTTCAATACTGAGAACCATTATAATGCAGATCACTAAAAGCAAATCCATCATTCCAAAGTAGCTTGAGACGTTTATTTTCCCTAATGCAGTTATGTCAATATTAGTATTAGCCAGTGTGGATTTATCAGTAGGACAAGCGTATTGTAGTCCTCCTTTACACCAGTAGCTGTGTAAATGCACAATTAACAACGCACTTGATTTCAACAATATCACACAGGATTACCCATATGATTGTACAGTCTTTCTGTCCCATTCATATCGTGCTGTGCTGGACCCAGGACTTACCACTCTTCCTAGAGATCTCTGTATTAGTTGTAGAGGAAGTCTGCAAAATCACAAACTGCATATTGGCAACTGAAATCTCTCTAAAAATTCCAGGAATGGTGTACCTAACTCAAAACATACCTCCAGGGCTCTATCTCAATGATGCTGTGAAAGACCCACAAGAAAACGTGGCCTGTGAAGAAGGGTAGAAGATACTGGCATTTTTAATTTAGAAAAAACCCTCACAGAACAACCCAAGTCTTAAATTACAAAAAAAGCTTGTAAAGGAAGAGGAAATAAATTCTTCTCCAGTTCTACAGTAAACATGACTAGGAGTAATGAACGTGCATCACAGCAATGGAGATATAAGTTAGACAGTAGGAGAAACTTCCTAATGAAAAAGCTTGTTGAACACTGGAAAGGGCTGATGGTGCACTGGTGGAATCCCCATCTTCAGGGGCTGGTATTGGGAATGGTACAGGGAGAGCTGGCTCTCCATTCCTCAGCAGTGAGATATGCTATGCTGGTGAAGTGTAATTCAGCTGAGGATGAGGTTCAGAGGAGTTACTGCAGGCCAAGGGGCAAGTTATCTTCCATCAGCTGATGGGCAGTATATTCCCTCTTCACAGGCCAGCTACTCCAGCACTGCACAGATCCAACATAGTTTCCTATGTGAGAGCAATGCACACTCCATACCCCTTTAGAAGAACTCAGAAGGAGGTGGGAGCTCCAGCTTTCACAAGGCAAGGTTCAGGTGACCAGTGGCATCTTGCCGCAGTGTGTCAGCAACTCCTCCTGAGTCTGAAAGCTATGTGCAGCAAGTCACCTCGTACAGTCGGGCAAGACGCTGCTTATCAAATGAAGCAGAAAGCAGGGCCTGCACTATCTATGTGGCTGATGACAAAGTACAGAGCTAAGAAGTAAGGTTGATGGGGCGTAGGAGGTAGTAGAAAGAATGGAGCTGGATCCTGATTCGAAGCAGTGGGAACAAGCATGGCACAGGACTTTGAGGAACTAAGGGGAAGAGCACTGAGTTGCATTACATAATTGTTATTTTTTGGTTCTCCTATAATACAGTCAGTTAATTTACCTGGTGACATTTAAGAAAAATACACTCCCGCTATTGCTTTTTTTTATGAGGGAAAATAACTTTTCAATTTACTTCTGATGTGTAAGGCACTGCCAACATTTCCATGCCAGGCCTGAATAGATGAAGGTTGAGAACCAACTCAGCTGACCTCTTCTATTTCCTTCTAGCCCTACCATTCCACAATCCCCAACTAATATCATTAGGTCTCTTACCTTTCCTGCATAATGATAAATCCCAAAGGTTAGATCTACTCTTTTGGGTCTCCAAAAATATTTTGACTTCAAATTATCTTCAAATTTTTCTGAAAGGAAACACATAGCTTATCTTACTGGAGTTATTGTACAATAATTGTCTTCTGAAGCTGGATCCCTCTAAGGATATTGCCTGAGTTCTCAGACAACACAGAGGCACAAAACAGACTCTGCTATTTTTAAGGACAAAGATAACATAATGGTCTTGTAACAAAAGGCACTGGATAGAGAATACGGCAGCTCTTGGTTCAGTTACTTATTTTGTGCCAATTTTTTTCTGTGTGACCTCAGAAAATTGCTTGCCTTTCTAAGCTTTTGATCTTCATATATGAAACAATGTAGTAATCCTTCCTAAGGATTCCTTGGGGAATTGTGAGGAAACATTTACCAATTGATTGAGGGCCTCTGTACTGTAGACTATAAAGTATGAGGATAGAAAGACAACAAGCTCATATAATTGCTTTAGCATGGGCATCGTTACTGGATGTTATTAGGTTTTGTGATTGGATGTTGGTTAAAACTCTCATCTGACACTTTGCACATTCAAAAATGAGTAAAACAAGGATTTATCTGCACAGAAATAACTAAATCAACTCTAACTGCAACTACTCAGCAGCACTGAAATACTCAGGATCTGAATTACAACATATTTAGGTGTTTTAATTCTAATTTCTGAAGAGAAAAAACAGGAAGCATAATTTGCTGAAAGGCACTGAGGCAGGTTTGCAGCCATTACCCTTAAAAAGTACGAAAATGCTTGTTCAGCTACGGCTCATCAAAAATCTCAGAGCTGAACATGACTCAACTTTGAAAACAGTGCTCTTGGCACATGAACCTAGAGTTTTAACTCAGTTTGATCTTTATCCTTCAAGCCCTGCAGCTAAGAATTCCTGAAGGCAGGAGAATTCAAAAATCTGGATCAGCAGCTTAGGTTCACTTATACTCTTGATGTTTCTCTATCAACTTCAAAGACACATCCAGCCCTGCATGCATGCCTCCCTCAAACATACTGTGACACTGGAATGTGGGCTCACTAAAAACATAACTGGCATATAGCCTAAACTGGACACACCAAACAGAAATCTAACAGGGAGACATCCTGCAAAAGAGTGACAGAAACCATATACTTACCTACAAGTGTCTGATCTGTTGCTTGTGGGAATCGACTTTCCTCATCCAGCAGGGACAATAAACCCATTGGTTTCTGCAGGAACATATCTAAGAGGGGCCTGTTGTCCTCATATTCTATAACTCTTGCGTCAACACCTTCATATAGGTATTCATTCTGTAACAAGCAACAGAAGGCATGTTTTGTCTATGTATACAGAACCACTTCAGAAAATAGTTCACAAACTGTCAATTGTAGCAAATTAAAACTACACTGAAAAAATATGCCCCAGGGCTAAAGACATCAAGATTTCGCAAGAACAAATGTCAGCTGGGATGTATCATACTGTCAGGATATAGATTTTAATTTGCCTTTGGATATGTAAATGCTTGCTATGGCATATTTGGTAAAGTAAGATGCTTTCCAGGAATATGGAAGAATTAAAGAAGCAGAGTGGAAGAAGATAAAGTGTAGTGTTTGCAGATGGAGATCTCAGCGTCTATTTACTTCCCTGGTCTGCAATGTAAAAAATATTTCTTAATCATTTAGGGCTACATTTACATTCCCAATTCGCTGCTCAGATCTATGTGACGTACAGTGGCCAAGATTTACAAAAGTGACTACAGATTACAGAGGCCTCACTTGTTTGATTCCCCCTCCTCAAACACCTGGAAAAGTTCTTATGTGGAGAATAATGGTGCACTCACTTTCTAATAATTAAAGAACAGTGTGCATACTTTCTAAAAATTAAATAAATTATCTCAGGTTGGCCTCTACAACATTTTCACTCCTTTCAAGGAACTAGGGAAAGGTATTAAAAAACTGGTGGGTTTTTTTTGTCTGTTTTGTGTTTTGTTTTGTTTTGTTTTTTCTCCTGAAGACTAAAAATATCTTTGGATTCCTACCAGGCTGAGAAAAACATGCTAAGAGATGCTGTGTCCACAGTGTGTTGTGATGGTTTTATCTTGAAAAGAATTTAAATTATAGCTAAAGAATACAAGAATGACTTTCTTCAATCCTCCAGCAAGGCAGAGGACAGCTGCAGATTTACCAAGAGAAGGATGCTCTAGGGACTGCCACCCCTCCATTATTTTCGCCTGCATTAGGTAATGCAGCAGCAGTTACCCGCTGCGCTGTGCTCCCACATATAGCAGGGCTGCCCTCAGTCCGATGCAGGCTATACTATGAAACACATAATTAAGCCTTTTGACCTACTTTAAAAATCACCCCTCTTCCAAAGGATAGGACTTTATAAAAGTGTTGTATTAATGTATGGTGTTAACATCACAGTTGTGCTATCCTGAATTCATTGTGAGAAGAGTGTTATGAACATGAATAATGGCTAACATTAATGAGTTCAAAGACCTCTAACCCTGAAAGACCTCTCCTTATGTGTCATTCACTTGAGTCTGAATGATAGTCAGGGTCGAGTGAAGAATAAAATACATTGAGTGTTTCAAAAAGGAGTTAACTGCCATATACAACAGAAAAGCATGTAATATTAGACTTCATACCTCTTCATCTCTAAACCAGAGAGAAACAGCAAAATGAATAAAATCAGTAACACTGTCCTGGAAATATAGGCCCGAATAAATAAATCTGCTGATCCATTTGAAAGAGAACACAGAACATATACCTAAACCCTTCCAGTATCCAGAATTATCTAATTTCCCAGGACGCTCGTCACTCTAAGGATAAGTTATGGCTCAGTTTATATGCCCGTACAAGGGTGTAAACAGTAGGAATCTCTCCTATAGCCCCGTGAGGGCTCCTCATCTCAGACACATAACATTAACTCCATTCATGTCTCCCCTGGAGCAGTGGACAGGTGGAGTTTTGCTTTTTATTTTAATCAATGACCTGAGCAGCAGGAAAAGACAGGAGAATAATACATGTATCGCTGATGTAGGCAAGAAATTAATTATATACCTGTAGGAGCTAGTGGCAGGAAGGGAATGAGTCCATGTTATCTCCCAAAGATAACACTGGAGTAGGGGCAGCTTAACTGAGGGCTACGGCTGTACCGACACACAGATGTTATGTTCATGAAACCAGCTCTTACTGCTTAGGATTATAAAGAGTACACTTACCAAGGGGGAAAAGGGAAGAGATTGCTCAGGATGAGTCTATCAGAGAAGAGTGTTTCTGTGACACTCAGACATCCCCAAACAAGCTCTCGCAGACAACCTATCTAATGATTAACTTTTTCCAACTTCAAATGCTTGTGAGAGAGGCTGGTTCAGAGGGCTGACAAAAGAGTTCTCCTTGAAACTGAAAGGAGGTCTATAGGAGCTGTACTACTACACCACAACAGCAACATCTGCTTCCCTCCCTGCCCAGCCAGGGGCACGGGGACCCCTGCACGGGGTCTGACCTCCAAGCCTGCAGTGTACGTGACATCAGTCTTTGTGTCTTCACCTCAACAGCTGAATGAGTGTCAGTGCTGAGGGTTTTGGTAATGCTGCTGTCTGCCCAGTAGGATAGGGAAGGAGTTCACCCCATCACTTCCTATGGGCTCCTGGAGGACGGCTGACAACCAAGTCTTCCAGGCACCAGCGTGACAGATAGCTCAGAAATAAGATACCACATTACATTTTCGTATGCAACGCTGGTCTTCAACCATATTATTAGGATACAAGCAGCAAGGCTAAAAGCCTTAACAATGCACATCATAAAACTGTAATGAAATAGGTCTTATTAGAATTAATAAGTTGGATCAGCTATAGGATTCTGCAATCCCCCATGATGTTTTATGACAAGAAAGCTCCTAAAAATAGCAGCTGCTCATTGAAATTCTAAAGCATAATCCACTAGAAAGTATTCCTATGGATGAGATGGCAAAAAGAATGACTGAGTTACGCTAATACTTGGGCTCCTATCTCATCTCCGTCTTGCACAGTATCTTTTCTATGATCAAAACTAGATAATATTAGCTTGTGCAACCTGGTTTCACTTAATAACAAAAGAATTATTTAATGCATTAGGAAATGGTCTTCATGTGTAATAAAAAAAGGTAATGGCATTTTGCTGAGAGTGTGGTATGATGATGCTTTGGTTTAAATGGGAACACCAGAGACTTCCTTCTCCAGCTTAAAGTAGAAGATTAAATTGTCATATGAATATAAAATAAACATTGCATATATTTAATGCAAAAAGTAGCACCCTTCCAACTGACAGTAAATTTTCCACTTTCCAAAATATTTTAGGTATTTGACATTACACCTTTTACTTTTTATGGAAGAATCACAAATGAGAAAGAAATGGGAAGGTTGTCTTGCTGTCCAATGTTACCTGCAGGTCATGGAGCTGACAGAGAACGAACTTACATCAGTACCTTACATGTAAGAGAAACACTTTGAAGGACAGGACTGAAGGTGCAAAAGTTGTGCTTTGCTTAATATTAACCTAACAAAAGCTTGTGCCAGCATTCATTCCACTTAACTATAGGACACATAAAAGAAGTGACTAAGTTGAGAGCCCACATTTCCACCCAGTGGAGACAGAGATGTATGTATTTGTCTCCATTGACTACTGGGAATCTAAACCAGCTCTAGCTTAAGCTATACTCCCCACTTCACCCTTTCTGTTAAATTAGGGAAAGAAGATGGCATTCAGGCCTAAAAGCCTTTATTCTTAAGTACAAATATTAAGTCAACAATACATGATAAATTCCCTTGATCTTGACTTGAATTCTCTACTTTGGCACGTAGACACTCTGCTCTAACAGACACCCTGCGTCTTGAGTGGTCATAGTACCACTCTTCCTTCCTACTATTCCTATCACTTCTGAGACCGTGTTTTTGTAAGCCACACTTCCAAGCAAAACAAAACCGAACACTTTTCAGATTCAGATACAGAAAAGAAACCACTGACATAGCTAAAGACATGTCACCTGCAACACTGAAAGTACAATTTAGCCTTATGAGTTCATTTACTATTTGGCTTCATTGCTCAAGTTGCCAAGAAATTATTCCCCTTCCCTAGTTATATAGGTTGAATTGGGTTAATTGAGAACTAGACTATAATCAACTGATTTAGGCCTTGACTTCCCACTAGATATGTCAAATTTCATCTAATCGCATGTGGTATGGAATTGAACGGGGCAAAACAGGGAAAGAAATGAAGAAATAATGTACCTGTGAGTTTTACTTCTCTTGGGGGAAGTATGAAAGAAATTAAATTCTCCAGTCTTCTTTGGTTAGATCTACTGGGTGCAATGCAGTGTTGTGTTAGAGATTTCTGAGACAGCACAGAGCAATCTGACATGTCTGTCTGGCATTGCACAGGGCCATGGAGAGATACTAGCCTGGGTCCCCAGCAACAGGGTAGCTCCATCAGCGTGACAGTCAGCTTGAGCTAATGAAAAGTCAACGCAAAGGTCTCAGTGACTCGTGGCATAAGCCTTCTAAACATAACTCCTGTCTTTTAGTATTAAAGACACAAACCCTTATTTGTGTGTAAAGTTAGGCAGACACACCAGCAAAAGGCAGGGGTCATCCTGTTGTTTGGCTTTTACATAAGTGATACCTTGTATCATTAACAAGAACAATGATCTGCTGAACTTTTCATTTCAGTCATATGATTTTGAAAATATTTTCTTTTTTCCCATGTGTAGAAAATTCAGGAATTATATTTTATATTTTCCTGCAAACGGCTTTCTCTTATTTGTCTGCAGGAAGGGCCTGTATTTACAATTAAAGTACATTAGTGGTGCTAACACTGGAGAGTCCTTACACTGAACAGAAAAGATTCTGAAGCCACCTGCTTTCTTGAAGGCTGTTCTTGTGATGTAAAGCTGGAACAATCAAGTTATAGATAAGTCAAAAGTGACGTCTTATAATGACTGAATCATACTGTAAATCATCCCGTGCCATTGGGTTGCAATGCAGAGTAATACATTTGTCATTTCTTGGTTCTGAAAGCAGGGACATTTATACCCACACTTGCACGAACTTCATCTATATAGCTCATTCTGCACTGTCATAGTACTATCTTGGAGACTACTACAAGATAATATAATGAAGCTTGATATAATCTGGTGTAGTGGTGTCACTTAAATTAAAGTAGACATCTTACTTGGTCGGTATTACAGTCAGGATGTGAACACTCATAATAGGAATATTATCACTGGTATAAATGAAATATTAATGAAAAAATGCATACAAGCACCAGAAGAAAGAGTCTTAGAAGAATGGCCTGTAAGTTGAATGAAGAACATTTGTTCACAGCAATAAAAATGAGGGAATTGTTCTTTACATCAAGACCAGAAGGCCTTCACTCACATAAAAACACAGTGCAGACAGCTAGTGAGTGGAACACTAAATCTGACAACAGGAGGATGACTCCAAGGTTACAGCCCATCACTTATGCCTTTCCTTTTCCCACCAAGGAAACAGACTGTAGGCATAATGATGTATATATTCCAAACAAGCAAAAATAGATAGTGACCTTGCCTAAAGATTACAGAGGCTGAAATAAGGTTCTGAGGCAAAGAACCGCCCTGTAACAACTGCTGATGGCTGAAGGGTGTAAGAGACCTGTCCAAAACCTATTTCAGCAAGAAGAACGCAAGAGACATGATGATGACTTGCTAGTTGGTGTCCCTTATTCTCTGTGTTGCTCACAAATGATCCTGGCGAGACCACTTCAACACACATCTTGATGCTTTCTATGTGTATGTGAGTTAATGAAATCTGTAAGAGAATGAGCAGGAGTGGGTAAAATCTTACTTGGAGATCCACCTTCCCCTTCCATAAGGTCTGTAACTGTCATACTAATTTCCTACAAGGAGAAATGAGTAAACTGTATGTTGTCAAAATCAGAGGTTCATTTTTTCCCTTATCTCCTCAGTAGCAAAATAACCACCCTAATCTCCCTGCAGTGGGGCGCATGCAGAACAAATTATTCCTGCTAGATGGTAACATCGCAGACCTCTGCATTAACATAGGTCTGGCCAAAATGTTCTGTGTTATTATATCTAGAAACAAGTAAAGGCACATTACACTGAACAGGAACCAAGTCTAATTAAAAAAGAGAGGAATATTAAGATAATATTTGGGTGTACAGGGATAGGGTTAGGAAAGCCAAGGAAGGTCCATCAGCAGCAAAAAGGCAACTAGGGAAAATGTGGGCCTGCTGTTAAACAGGCGTGGACAACACGGAAAAGGCTGAGACACTTGATGCCTTCTTTGCCTTGGTCTTGACTGATGATCCCAGGTCCCTGAGAAGAGAGGGAAAGCCTGGAGCAAGGAATACTTACCCTCAGTAGGGGAGGATCAAGTTAGGGAACATTTGAGCAAAGTGGACGTATGCAAGTCCATGGGACCTGGTCAGTGACTGGATTTGACAGGAATAAATAACGGTGCTGCCATCTGTGCTATTTCCATATTCCAGCTGTTAGAAACAGCTTCTTGTGTGAATTTATGCACTTTGGAAAGAAGACACCTAAGTAATTACAGTAGTTCAGGCTAATTTCTCTCTCTGGCTTTTAGATGGTATTAAAGACAAGGAAATACTCGTGACTGAAAATCTCCTATATAATTCTATAAAAACAACTACAAGGTCTAAGACTGCAAGTCAGCATTTCCTGAAATAATTGGAAACAGGATAAAACATTGACCCATATAAAAAAAATTGCATTTTACACACAGATATATATACCTGTAGACTGACACATGCATGTACACACCTACATACATAGATGCATTCCAAACTTGTATATGTCTCATCCTTAAAATAAGCAGTTATTAAATCTGACAAAATACTCTTTTTCTACTAATAATTAAAATTAGTATGCAGGAGGATTTTTGTCTATGTATCATAAAACCCAGTAATTTCAAGAAAACAGAGAAATTAATAATTCATCTAAAATTTGAATGACTGTTCTTCTCACACAGAATTCTAGAATATTTCTATTTTCAGCAAGATTAATATTGTTTCCACAGGTGTGCTATTTCTTCAAGTAACAATATTAAATAATGACTTAAAGATGGTTAATTTAATTCTCATGGAATTATTTACAAAGTTGAGATGATCTTTTTTGAGGTTTTTCACTCTCCACTTCAATTTCATAAACTTTTATAACTACGGTTTTATTCCTTTTCTCTGTTTTACATCAAGTTATTTAGATTAAATCCATCATTATTCAGCTTAGATGATCTAGTTCCTAAATAAGAACAAAATGATCACAAGATTTTCAGTTTTTAACAATGCAACATCAGTGTTCATTAATCTTATTAGTAAGCTATTATGAACACTGCACTTTAAAAATTATGTTACCACTCATTTATTTTTTTACTGTAGAATCATACATTACATCACTCACATTACTCCTCAAGAAAACAACATTGCATTTGCATCAAACCAATTATCATTGTGTTATGTTGCTTAGATACTGTAAATTTCAAGTTTAATGCGTTTTATGTAGGCATTTTACTTGCAAAAAGCATTTTACTTGCAAAAAGCAAGCACTGCTTCACAGAATACATACTCAGGAAACATTTGTTATAATTTGCAAATTACAGCCTATTATGGAGAATGAACAGTGTAGTTTCTTGAGACAAGGTTTTATATGTTCAGTAATATTATATCTTTATCAAAATGTTCAACACATACCTGTTCCCAGGCAAAGACATGTTGATTGAAGTAGAACTGAATTTGTTCATTGGCAATGTTGATACAGAGTTGTTCAAAAGAATTTTTTTTGAAATTCTCAAAGCCAAAGATATCAAGAATTCCAATGTTCAAACCATCATCATTTCCACTGCAAAGATTAAATAAACTTTTTATTGTTGTATCTTTATTTTACAGTTAGTAGCTTCATTATTATTTCACAAAAGGAAATAATGGGCCAAATCTGTATGCCACTTAAACAGCATAATTTTTGCTAAACCAGCTATCTCTTAAAATAACAATTTTTATTTGAAATACAATAAATGCACATAAATTCAAAGATGACTGGATTTGCAGACCAGATAACACTGAATCACATAATGACTGGGTCAATTGATAAGCACATAGAGGACTTAAAGTTTTATTTTTAAACTAACATTTGCTAGTTAATATTCTATTGTAAAAAACTGACCACACTAAAGGAACAACATGGAAATAATTTTCTTTCTTTTGTAATAAGATAGGCTTTACTCACCAGCATCTTGAAATTAAAGATTGCTTTCATTAAATATGATTCTTTCATATTATTTATTCACAACAATTGAAAGTGCTTATTTTAACATGAAAGTCAAAAGAATTAATAGCTAGACCTTTTATGCATCAAAATAACTACTTTAAGTATTGGAGTGTGGTATGAATTTAAATTACCAATTAAGTTCCAGAGAAGTATTACTAGTAAAAACTTCAGTTTGAAATTTTAGCTGAGGCATTCTGAGAGAGACATGGTCATTTCTGCAACTGGGAAAAAAGCTCTAGTATTTGAATTTATTTGCTGAAACAAAAAATTAAGAGGATAAAATTTTATATAAAACTGAAGTTGACATTAGTGTTTTTTCCTAACTAAATTTAAAAGAATAAATCATATTCTATCTATAACATCGCTTTGAGGAGCTATTTCTAACCACCTTTTCTTTTTTTTTTCCCCCTAAAAAGCGCAGGAAATCAGATCTGAAGAACTAGCCTCAAGATACTCATGATAGTACTTGAACCCCTTTGAGAAGTCCATCTCAAAAATGAAAGCATTTCATTGTGGAGGGATCAAAAATATTTATTGATTTTGACGTGAATTTGATCACTGTTTTATCTGTCTGGAAACTAGATTTTTTGTCAATAAACTGCTGAAATTTGTCTGCCTCATTCCTTCCCAGAGCTAATTACAATAGCAATTACAAATTGTTTTACTACCACAAAAACAAGGCAAACTTCTGTTGGGTTTTTTTTCCGTATAGTGAACATTTCAGGTCAAACTTCCTCCCTCCTCACCAGCACAATAAGTATTCAGTTTCAAGAGGGCTCTGTAACAGACAGTGCTGCATGCACTTTATCCCATCTCTTACTTATTAAAGTTATTATTGCTGCTCTGCTGTAAGTAAATATTTGAAAATTTAGACAAAATTTAGAATTGTGGCCTTGGCTTTCCTCTGATGTTAAAAAAAAAAATTCCAGAAAATCCAGATTTGCAAACCAAAGCTATTTGTTATTGATACTCCACTTCAGGTAGTTATAAGTTTGCCCCTTTTCACTGCTATTACCAGCCACAGAGGACCCTGACCTACAGGATGTACAATGTGAGCCACATAATTTCTTCTTTGATTAATTTGCAAAACGTGTTATATCCTCATTCTCCATATCTTTCTTGTCTGTGTGTTCAAAATGTCACCCTGTGACAGTAGGGTGGACATTAACCACAGTAGATGTGTTTGGAAACTACTCTTACATATATATGAAACCACTCTCATAACAGCAGCAGCAGAAGCAACAGCATGGATGCAAGTAAGAGCAGACTTTGACCTATGTAATCAACATATAAATGTCAAGAGCCGACTCTGCGTACTAGGAGAAATAGTACAAAGGAAAAAGTGGTTAGTATGTAATTTGCAAAGGACTAAATGATTGAAGGTCACAATGGAAAACACAAGACACCTGTGCTACCCATATCTACTGTATTTTCACTGTTATGAATAGCATAAAACCGTCTTTTTTTTAACATGGTGGTGTCATAAACAAAAAGGCAGCAGAGAAAAAGTAGACAACAACACTAGTAGACGATATTATTCCAACAGAAAATCTCTCTTTATTCTGGCAAAGTTTCTTTTACCTTAAATGTTTGTCAGGTTTGAGTAAAGTGTTGATGCGATTGACTATCCAGCTAAAGAGGCGCCCATACAGTGCTTTTGCCATGGCATCTCTGACATCAGTGGCTTTTTCCACAGTGTTGGGACGAATAATTGTTTCTCCTCGAGTCACTACACAGTGAGAGGTGAGGGCCTCTTGCAGTTCATCTGCCTGAATACACAGCAAGGACGCGCCTAGGAAGGAAGGTCACAGGCACAGCTCAGAGGCAGTTTTTGGAAGGAAAAATAGGCATTTTTGCAATCAAGGCTGCAAGTGCAACATATTATGAATAAGGGCCAAAGAAAAGTCTTGAACTATGACTAATGAGGATGTTCACACCAAACAGCTGTCAGTATCTAATTTAGTCACCAGCCTTCCTAGCTTCCACTGCAGTCAGTGAGTAAGTGATTCAAAACACAGGCATTTAGGTTCCAAACTGCTTTTTCAAGGAGGCTATTTCTCCAAACCGTCTACGGAGAAATGCTAGGGAATCTAGGTGACTATGTCAGGACTATGTAAGTTGTGAGGTGTGAATATCCCTCTCAGTTATAATACATCCATATAAGTCTTTGCTGTCCTCCTTTTGCTCCAAAAAAGGGTACTTCCTTCCCAGTTGCACAATATTTTTCTATCTATGGCAGGAAAACGTGTAAGAAGACAGTATGAAGACTTCATTATCGCCCCAGCTGTAATTACCGAGAAAGAATATCAACTTCCTTGAGAATCTTTGGCCCTTCCCCTCTTCTGCCTTCCTGCAGCCTACAATGTAAGGTATCCCTTCCAAAGAATGTGAGCCATATTTCAACAGGCACATATGGGGAACAAGTAATGAGTATCTGAGAAAGAAACTGGGGAAAAAAACTATTCAAAGTGTTAACGAGGTTCTCCATCAAATGTTCAAATAACCTTGAAAAAATTCCCAAGATTTTCTTTTCAGGCATCTGCAGTATTAGTCATGTTTCCTGAATGCCAGTGACCTGATTAGTCAAATAAGGTGCATAACCTAGACAATTTTTTCTTTTTGCATTTGAATTCAGGTGGGCTTGGAATTAATCTATCTTCAACATTTAATTATTCTTGAAAAATTTCCATGTGAATACAGTTTTCATTGATAAACCTCTTGCAATAAAAGAAATTTGCTATCTAAACACTAAATAAAAACAATCTTAAATCAAGAAAAACCACTCACAATTCTCAAGGGCTACCGGATTGGAAATGTTGCTCTTGTCAATCATATGTTCAGATACCACTGCAGAAAATTCAATGTTACCCACGTTTAAAATGGCAGCCAGGACACTGTACACACTTCCAAGTTCCTGCAAAGTATATTAAAAAAGATACAACACTTAACAGCCAGACAGATTTGTCACTGATTTGTGCAATGGGCACGCATTTGTGTTGTTTCCTAAGCCTGGAACAATCACTGTCTCTCTCTTGTCTGCCACACGCCCACAACTTTTAGGAATACTTTTCTCAGCATACTCTTTCAAGTGTAAGACACCCAAAGAGTGCAAGACAAACTATAGCCTAATCTCTCTTCTATACTTGTCTACAGGACAGGATTGACATGGAGTAAGGGAAGCACAAAACAGTGGTGAGCGTAATCTTCTTACACGGAAAGAATTCAGAGGTTATTTATATCCATGCTTCACTGTGTCTGCAGGCATAACTCTGTCTAAAAACGTAATACCTAGATGAACAAAAATATAAAAAAATCTGCATCTACGTTACAAAGGTACTCCACGTAATAGGTCTGCAACAGCTCCAACCAACGTCATCACAAAAAGTTTCACTGGGAGAAGAATGAGACCTCACATCTCTGATTTGGCAAAGCACTTTACCCTTCAAAATGTCACATAGGAACTGTGTACTCACCAAAGCACTTTGGTATGGACTTTACTTAAATATACTTAAATTTCAAATTATTTAGTAGGTTCTGAAGAGGGATTCTGCCCTGAAAAAGGGCTAATATTAGTCTTGAAAGTGAAGGGATATATACAGTAAATTATTTAAGTACTTATATATGACAAATAAAATCATATTTGCAATTAACGAAATAATGCTTTCATTGCAGGTTTGACTTAGATTTGAACTGTGAATTTTCATCTGAACTGTGAATGTTTATCAGTATACTTGATCATCTCTGAGTATTTTCTACTCAGAAGTGCTGAGGTGTTCCTGTAAAGCAGACTAGTTTTTAAGCTAGGAATCTGTGATACGATATTGTTCTGAGGCACACAGTAGTGGCATATTTTATAAATAACAGTTTTAGAAGTTTTATAGTAGTTTTATAAGAAGCAGTTTTGTAAATTTGATTGGTATTTTATAATGATGGACTTCTTATGATTGCACACCATTTTATCCCTACTATTCAATGGGTTTGCTGGTACCGTGTCAGGCATCATTTACTCAGATAACGTCCTTAATTGCTCTAGAATACTTGATCTTGTTTTCAACACTCTCAGAAGTTAATCTAGCAGTTAATAAATTAATTATTTCAGAGACAGCAAGACAAACTAGATAAGATCAATCTCAAAAATTATGCTCAGGATAATTGGTGTACAGTTTACCTAGATTTTAAGCAATCATTTTCATTTTAAGCTTAGGGACACAGATGAAATGCAAAGAAATGGATAGCTTAACTTCTGCCATTATGCTCTACAGTATGTATAGCTGGTGACATTTTTGTGCCCTTTTCCAGTGTGTTTGAAATCTGGCTTGATCTGTCTCATACACCATGATTATTGTTCACCTCAGGCAGTCCTTTCCCATTAACTTTGCCATGTAGTCTGAAATAAAACAGTGTGATTTTAAGACAGGGAGTACTGACAGTAGTTACTATTAAAGCCTGCCAGTCAGTTAAAAACAAATTTCAAAGAAGTAAAGCCTTGTTTAGGTCTCAGTTTTAACTGGAGTGGAGAAGATATTCTGTCCAACGTTTTCTGCTAATAAAACATGGAACATGCTTCTGTAGAACCTCCTCTGTGCACTGGGATAAATGTCAAAGCATAAGGCTGCATTACTAAAACTCAGACTTAGAAAAGGAGCTCATTGTCTTACAGTATCTTTTTCTCACAGAACCTCAGTGGGGGAAGAAGACTCCTCTGTTCCTTCACTCCTGCAAACACAGCCTCAGACAGGCTAATTCACCCTGTGGAGAATGTAAGACAGGCTAACGTGGATGGGGCTGACATGGAACCACAGTTAGATTGCCTATGGTACTCAGCCTGCTTCTGAAACTGTGGGAGTTCTACAGGTAGATAATACTTCACAGATTCAGCTCACAGTGGCTTGCTGAGTAAATCGAGTGAAGATACATGCTAGAACTGCACAATGCGGCCAGTGACCTAGTTCTAACTGGGTCTTCAATATGGTCTTCTCTTTTGGATGATCAGGATTATTGTTTCCATCCATCAAAGTGAACAAAAGAACTGGGAACAAAACCAGACTTGCTTCTTTTCATTACATAAATTAGGACTTGTCAAGGTCTCCGGCGCTGTGACAAAACTGCTATCAGCACTGAACTGTGCATACCCTTCCATGCTGCTTCTGGAAAGGTGAAAGTAGAGGTGTGAAAAGATGTGATAGTACAGGTGTGATATTACTAAGTGCAGCTGTGAATAAGCATGTAGAGAAGAAAGACTGTGAACTCCACTGCTACTAAGACTTAATGCAAAATGAGTATGGAGGAACGGAATAGGTCAATAAATCTTTTCTGCTGGCTATTCAAATATTTACATTGAGGGAAGCCAGAAATATTTAACTGAAGTGAGTAATTTTCTGTGAAAAGCTCCTTACAACATGCAGGTTTGTCAATGAACTTAAAACATAACACCCATTCTGCAGCACTAGTGCTATATTTCAGAGACACTGTATGGATCATACTCCTACTATAATTTGTGATAAATAAAGGCAGCGGTAAACTACAGCTGTGATGCACCACTTCTCCCAAGAAGAGAGAACTAGGGAGCAGGATGGGGTTTCCTTCCCTTGCATCCTACTTTATAAATCCAGAGGCCTGTTTTTATCTTAATTATACCAAAGACAGCCTGAGGAGAGGGGTTTAATGGCCAGCAGAGCAATGATATGAGATCATAAAGAAAGAATGGGTTCAGTTAATGTTTAGTGATGAGATTCACTCCAAAGGGATGTAAAAACTTCATTCAACTTTGCCCCTGGAGTTGTGAAAATGTATTGAGTTCATCAAAACTCAGATCAACTCAATGAATTTTTAGAACTGTCACCCTGGAATTCATCTTAAAACAGAAAGGAGACTCATATTCACAGGCCTAAAATTATAGGCTAATAAATAGTTACAACACCATATTCTATGCATTTAATTTGCAAAAGTCTTTTTTTCCCAATTACTCAGCTGTGTTGTCTTCACTGATTTCAAAGTCTTGTTGACTAATACCATTTTATTACTTTATCAATGCCTTGAAACCTTAAAAATTTAAATGTGACAATATAACAGTAAATTGACCATGCAATATCCTAAAACATAAACACACTACTGCTAAAGGAAGAAAATAACAAGGGACATTATTTGAATGCTTTATGTAAGTTTTTCTTGATTAAGGTAGCCATTAAAGATCACCAAAAAAAAAAAAGGGTTATCAGCACTCACCTCCAGTGTAAAACCTATGACTTTGAAGCACTGTTCAATTAATTCAAACTGAGACTTATAAAAGCTATTGTTCATGAAATCTTGCACTATTCTGAAATGATCATTTTGCAGATATCTGAAAGAGTTGATGGATACAGAGTTAGAATGTAAATGAGAATTCAACCACACCACATTTCTTAGTAATCAATTTATGTAAAAATAAACTGCATTACCTGGGAGGTCTATATTCTGGCAGTTTATAATGTGCCAGTTTTTTCTTTTCTGCCAGACCAGCGTAAATATAATAAAAAATATGGAAATTTTTCTCTCCTCTGAAACAATAGAAACAACAGACTGGTTTAGTAATGTAACTATATTACATTCACTGATGACATACTTGCTATTATTAAATGTTATTTTAATAACAGGCAAGGCTCATGCAAACTGTCAGAGGACTCTGAAAGAAGCTTTATTGCACAAGTTCCTGCAAAGTGAACACCCTTTCTGTGCCACTGTGTGTTTGTTCTGAAGCTGCCAGAGCAGCTGCTCAGCGCTACAAGCAGCTAAACGCTGCTCTGCCTTTGATGCAATTGGTAGATGCTGGGTGAGATCTTGCACGTTGCTCACCCACCCACATTAAATGGGCTGCTTAACCTCCAGTTATTTTAACAAATCTTCTGACTATGGGAGAGCTATACACTCCTGAGTCACTGAATCCAGTATGTTTGCTGTGTCCTTTAGCCCTGAACCAAGAAAGCACATAAGCAGACATTCAGCAAAGGGCCTTATGACTTGGTATGCTTTGCTTAGAAGTTAGGTGCCCAAGCCCAGGACAGAAGGTTTATTTGCACATCCAAGGTTCCTGTGCACCTTATAAGGAATAACTGGATGCTCAGGTGGAAATCTGCAACCACCACTGAACCCTGAGATGGCCAAGTCAGTCACTATGAAATGGCAAAAAGGAATTGTGTTCAAACCCCTGGTTTCTGCATGAGCTGAGGCGGGTATCTGAGGAGCACCATTACAGCCTTCTGTGAAATGGGATCGGAGCCCAGTGCACTCCTCTCTGCATGGGGGTGCCTAGATCAGAGTCCAGTGCCAACTTAGTTTGCATATTTTACTGTGGACAGTCAGTAGTAGAAAACAGGATCAGTTTAAGGAGCAGGAACAGATCCCTTATCTTTCCCCTCAGTGTCTTAACCATTAGGTTGCATAGCCATGCTTTGCACTGTCTCTGAAACCTCACTGTTCCTGATGGTTTGTGTTTTCTCTTGGAAAGGTAGGGAACCTGTAGGTTCAAAATCTCTTGGCTTGAAGTGGGTCTGGAACTCAGGTCTCCCAGTTTCTGGGTAATCAGTCACAGATTTTCTTCAAAAAGTCATTCCTAGCTCTCCATGTGAGTTTGGGAGTCATCTTCTTCCAGAAGAGCAGAACAGACTGCCCTTGCAATGCAGGTACCTGAATGCCAGTTCTCTGCCCTGGCACAGCCGTATGGACCAGCCACACAGAGACCTCAGTGAAGAGGAGAACACGCTTGACACAAACAGCTTCAGGCACTCTTGGAAGTTCATGCCTCAAAATTTAACCTGCTACAGTGGCTCTCACGCTAAACAGTTCAGTGGCATTTTCTTGTGAATTCAGACATCTAAACACATACCTAAACAGCATTGGAGGCACGTAATGACTTTGCTGACTTCCTGTCTCAGCATGTGGCTAAATATAAATACAAATTGACAGCCACAGAACAAACCCATGAAAAGTTATGAAAAAAGTGGTATTTTAAGGAAAAATCTGATTTTATTCTGAAAAAGCAGTTTCTGTGCTTATGTTCAACTGGGGAAAAAAACACCATTTCATAAAATTGCCTCTAACTTTAAATTGTTCATTGAAACATTCCATGTGATACTTAGATGTTCTTCATACCACAAATTGACAACAGGCAACAAGGTCATGCAGAACTACAAAAAGAGTAAAAATGAGTAAGAGATCAGCAAGGGAAAATTTAAACCAGTGACAACATTCCTTGTCTCAAACTCTGTTTTTCCTACTGTTATTACAGCAGAAATAGAGTTGCCAAAATATTTGTTACCTGGATGTGCTATATACTAGGACAGAAAATATATGCCAATAATTTAAATTAATTGGAAATGCCATTTAATTTTTTTGTTATTTTATATCACGAGATACACACATAACAGAGATGGATCTGTTCTGCATTTGGTCCGTAACTCTTTATAACCAAATCCTACTAGATGCTCCAAAATGGAAAACAAGCACTTTGTAAACAAACGAAAAAAAGCTACAATACCAAAGGAAACATAGAAGAATTAAATCCAAGTGATATACTTAACACAATATTGCAAACTTCCACAAAGAAATTTATAACTGAACTATTAGAAAGTTTTTAATTCTTTACACATTCTGATACGCTTTATATATCACATACACATTTTTATGAGATTGGTTTAAATAACCCAGGAGGAAATGAAAAAAAAAATATCAGGAGTAGTTTTCAGCTACCTTACAGATTTATAAGCTATTCATATATCATTTATAAGAAAAAATCCCAGTATCTTATTCATCTTCACATTTTGATCCAAGATAATTTCCTGCATTGTAGGCCTACTCTGTAACCCCCAAATTAGGTTAAATATAATTTTTATACTTACACTGCCTGGTGGACAACTCTGGATTTTTCAAGGAGATACTCTGAAATCTGAGCTCCTACTACAGTGCCACCACAAGTGAATTTCATTTCTAAATATTTTCCAAATCTGCTTGAGTTATCATTGATGATGGTGCCTGCATTCCCAAATGCTTCTACGAGGTTATTCACCTGGAGTATCTTCTCCTGTAAAGTCCTGTTATTAGCCTGGATATGAAAAATATATTGTTTAAAATTATAAGTAATCATTGAAATGCATTCATTCTTAAGTGTTTCTTTCCTCTTCTAGTTGGTATTATGAAGTGTGACATCATTAGGGCAGCCTTTCCCATGTGAATCATACGGGAAAGAAGGCATGTGTATATCGTGAAACCTGTCAGAATATAGCAATCTGCAGAACCAATGGCTAGCTGGAAGAGGAAACACATAATGATAATAACAACACCAGAACTAAACAACTTCTGTGGTCCAGCACTCTGAGCTGGCCAGCTTGCTTTTAGGATCCATGTTGGCATCTGCTTACTGCTGTGCTGCCCCATACCAATAGATCAGTTTGACTGCATCTCACCTGGGACATGTAAAAATGGCATTTTATTTAGACAATTATGGTGGTCACTTCCCGGAATGACCTTGTCCCTCTGACAGCAATCTGATTGTGGAAGGAGGTGAAAAGCTAGAAGAGGATTTTATTTAGTACAGTTTGGGTGATTTGAAGACTCTCAATTAAACAAAGGACAGACTGAGTCACAGCCCTCACTGCAGTGCATACTTCCTTGCAGAATCCCCAAAATATTTTCAAGTGACCCTAGTTCAGAAGGGAGGAAGGGGTAGATAGACCAGCATCATGTTCCAATCTGACCTTACAGAAATTCTTTGGAAAATGTGTTACAGTCTTGCCTTGTACCCCTACCAATGTCCCATAGGTCCAGTCAGCTGGGCCTCAGATAGGGAAGCCTTGCAGAGGCATCTGCTTTGAAACATACCTTGCCCAGGACGGTGAGCTGCTGAACCAGAAGATGGGCACTTTGTGTCTTGCCAGCTCCACTTTCTCCAGAAATAACAATACACTGCAGAGAACAAGAGCATGACTCTGAGCTCATTACATATCTCTCACACTAGCAAAGGATATAATTAAGACACCTCATCTTTACCTGATCGGAGTTGTATGTCACCATGGACTGATAACCTATGTCAGCAACAGCAAAAATATGAGGAGGATTGGCAGTTCGTTTGGCTCCAATATACAGTTTAGAATGCTAAGTGTAAGAAAAATGAAAACATTATCAGTGTCCCTTAACGATTTTTTTAAATCAGAGTTTAGTTTTATTTTCAGATTAGTGTATGGCATACTGAGGTTACCAGCAGTCATGTTTTCTGAGTGAGCTGTTACTGCAGTCACTACACCATGAATCTGTATGTACTTAGTATGATAAGAACTGCTAAAAAAGATGAAGCACAATTTTGTATGATGTCAGCCCTGATAATGCTACGAAACTCAAATTATTAGAAGAAAATTTAATGTTGCCAGACATCAAGGACAAACTTATAATTTCATTTTATTTGTACTTCACATCCTCTTAGTATTTCTGCATGATACTGATATTGAAACTTAAGATCTTTTCTGCACCTGTAGTATCTGATAATTAATAATGCCAAATTACTGTATGACCAGACTTTCATATCTGTCCTCTTTTGTACAATGGGAAGGCAAATTCACAAAAGTTAAAATTTTACAGGGTTGCTTTGTGAACTGTTTGAGCAATTAAATAACTATGGCTTCCCCAGCTTTTTTGGGAGGAAATGCCCCCAGCTCCTACCTCCAGCCATTCACAGAAGTTCTCCATGGGAAGTGGCAGAGAAGAAATGCTCCCTCGCATAAAGAGGGGTAAGATTCACCTGAATAAATGCACTTATCTGTACAGATACTACTTCTGAACTAGCTGCTGTGAGCAGCTGGTGCCTTTACACTCTGTGGGGTTCTAGTCAACAAATCTCGTGAAGTTTAGCACAATTTATCTCATCCTAGGATGAATGTTGAAAGCCACTAGAAGAACATAGCCTCAAAAATCCTATTTCTATCCACTGATTAAAATGGATGACTTGCTCAGATATAGCTGTTTGTACTTTTGACATGATATAGACATGATCCACACTACAGACATAAAGATATCAGAAATTAAATTTTTTTTGAGCTTTTCACTTCTGTGCTGAAATTCAGCACATGATAACGATGTGTGTCAACATGCACTTGAAGGGACAACTACATTGGTAATTCCATTTTTCAGAGTGAACTGAAGTAAATCCCAAGAATGGTCTTACTTTATACTTAACACAAATATTCATACTTTAATAGAAATCAGAGCTAGTTTAAAAGAACCAAACCTAGATTTTCATACCTGTGAAGAATAAATATCTATGTTCCGAAATGGATTGACAGCGATGAGAATGTCCCCAACATATGTGTAGATCTGATCCTTGGCATAACCCTTCTGCAACTGCTCTGTTACTGTATTCTGATGGAGAAAGAACAGGAACATTGAATCACATGGAGAAAAAAAGAATATTAGTATGTATAAATTTAAAAAAATTACTATGTTTAAAATATTTATATAGTTACAATGAGTGAGGATAGAGAGGGAAGGTATTAATAGTCAGGAATGCAACTGATCACGATCAAAAGTGAGTAACACTTTCAAACACACTGGCATTCCTAATTTCTTGTGTCCAAACTCATTTTGAACAATATATACTTACAGGTCCCCAAGTGGCTGTAAATAAATGAGTTATTAAGTACTGCTTTAATTCAATTAATCAAAGGTTTCCATGAGACAGTCCTGTCTTAATTTCTAACACTACAGCTTCATGTAACTCATCAAGCAAGAGCCATATGCTTGAATTCATAACTGCCATTACAGCTGCTCTAACATTACTGTCAGTTATGATAAAACAGTGCCAGTTATGATGAAACACAAATGTTCAACTGTTTGGATCCTATTAATGTAAACAATCAGGCATCTTTCTATATTAACAACCAGTTGCTGCTGGGATTGTCCTTTGCTGCTGCAGAACCAGTTCTCCCCGAACCAAGAAAAAAGAAGGGCCCATTAATAGCATACCCAATTTCTTGACATAATTTCCCTCAGCTTCTTCTGCATACAGAGCTGGGTACATAAATGCCTGGTCAGGTTTCCAACCAAAACAGGACACAGAGCTGGATGAAGAAATTCAAGCCAGCTTTGAGACTATTCTGAGGTACATGTGAAGATATTTAGGCCCTATTCCCACTGGAACAGAACGACCGGCAGCAGAGGACTACAGCAGGAATTGCTTTCCCTCCACATCCATCTGTTCACAGTGTTGTGCACTGTGTTCTGGTTAATACACTTAAAACCTGAATTCTCAACAGCTGAAGAGGTTACATTTCCTTCACAGGAAAACATGAGGGGAAAACCTTGGTTTTCCATTGCCTTGATAATCTCTTCCCTTTTTGGTTTGGATTGCTACCTTGCTTTTGGCCATAACCAAATTCAAATTAACAGAATTTTTTAGGGGAACTTCTGCCCTTCTTGAAATTATTTCTTGCACCAATACAAAGTCTCCTGTTTTTTTCTTCTGATGTGGCTATCTAACCTGGAAGAAAAGTTTGAATGGAAGAAAGGAGACAGCTCTGAGAAGCTGCCGTTTACATGTGAAAGAGGTTTTAAACTGGATTGCATTTAGTAAAATATCACATATTCAAATGATGCCTTCAGGTGAAGGCTTCCTGAGGACTTTCCTGAGAATGCTCCATCTCTGAGGAGATGGGATATATGTCCAGTTCATCTGTGGGTTTTTGTGTCTTCTCTTTAGCTCACATTGTTTATATGCTTCATGGCAAAAGATAAAAACCAGTCTTGCTAGCTTATGGCTATTCCCAATGTGAAAAAAATGCTTAACTCTGAGCTTTGTGCAGCAGATGAAGTTTGGATTAGCTCAATTAGTATTAACTAAACATTAAGCTACTATAACCAAGCTTTTGGATGATGGAAGATGTTCTATGAGCTGTTAGCATTATATTGTTTACCAGCTCAAGAGCCCCATTTAGTATTCTGGACTGACGAAGGCACAATATACCAGAGAAGTTTTACAGTTAAGAGAATGTGAATTATAGTCTATGCAGACCTGCAGATAATGTGCTGTGCCCTGATTCGTCTTTCTGGTTTTGAAGCTTAAAGCATAAACACAGGACTTCCCCCCTCCCTTATGCATGTTCCCCTGCTCCTAGTAGACTCATTTTCAAACTTTGACAAACCGGTGAGATTTGTGTCAGTAATTTTGTCAAAAGTTCACCAGAAGGCATTGACAGGTCAGAGCCTCAGCTGACATAAATTAATCTCAATGCATCTCCACACCAAAGTAAGTCAGTGAGAAACCAGCCCAGGAGAGGCTAGTTTAAGACAACTCTAGATGTCCAAGCAATAGGGGAGAAGGTGCTGTTCTTGGACCTGGACCAATTTCAGGTTAACACATTGTTGCAAATATTCAGCTGTAATAAAATCCAGCAATATAAATCCTGTTAAGCAAATGGTGCTACAATACTGCTTGGTCTAAGGCTGTAACTGCAGAGTGTGTTTTAGCTTTGAGTTGGAACCACTCCTGACACAGCAAATCTCATCTAAAATATTTGGCATAAACTCATAAAATGCTATTGCACACTTAGACTGTTGAAGTGTGACAATATAGTTGAAAATCAAGAGCACACCACTGTATTTTAATATGTAATTACCCCTCTTCAGGAAAATGTCAAAAAGGAGGTTCTTACCTCATCCAGTACCTCCAAGGTTGCTAAATCATCTACCTCTTCCTGGTTTGAAACTAGTGACTTACTGTAGTTCCCTTTCTTTGTATGAATACGTTCAAATCTAGAAAAGAAAGACATTCAATTTCCTGATGTAAGGAAACACAGAGCAGACCTTGCATCTGTAACCATCTTGAAGACAATTCAGCCAAAACATTCCAGCTGTCCACTGTTCTGAATTCAAACACACGAATGTTTGAATAACAGGACAGGATATAACTTCTTAGTGCAGCACACCCGTACTTGACAATTAAAAATCTATGGTTTGATCCCACAACTGATCCCATGAAGAACTTTTTCAGTGTACAGATCCCTGCTTGATCACACCCCTACATCAGCTGCAAGACTGGAGCTAACAGTCAAACTCTGGCACCTACCTGCAAAAAGAAAAATGACCCAGATAAAAATTACAGATAGGACAAAACCAGGGCTGTATGGTGAGATAGTATGGCAAGGATGATGCAGACAAAGCATTCAGGATGGAAACATTTCTAGCTTAGTAATGAGAATGCTCTAAAGCCTGGCTGAGATGGCCACACTGTAGAGCAAGGCACTACAGAACCACTGGGGTATGTGAAACACATCCTGACCAAGAAGAATTTTCTTGGACTCTACAGGAAAAAAATCATACAAAATAAGGTAACAAAATTTCAAATCTTTTTCTTATCAGGGTTAAACTTCAACTAAGTCCATCTTAAATTGAAATTTCTTTTCTCTATTAAACAAAGAAAACTTTATGCAGTCTTACAGAAATTAGCAAGAAAATTCCCCAAGACTTGGATCATTCTCTATCCAAGAGTAAAGGCACTGCTAAACAAAGCAAAAGCACTAAAAACTGTAAGGTTTACAATACACATTAGTTATACTTGCTTTATGAGACGGGGGAAAATCAGGGAAAGGGAAACTGGATAAGTAACAGCAGAGTTCACAGACTAAATCAAGCTCAGATGTGCAATAGGGCACAAGCACAGAAAGGCTACTAAGTAACTCTGATATCCTGAAATGACCTCACTCCACATCTGGACCTCACTCCCCTTGATGCTATAGGTAGGAAGGCACCTCTCAAAACACATGGAATATATACCTTGGAAAACAGAGACAGTGGGAAAACTGTGTTGTGTAAAACACACTCCTTTTTTACCTTGATTCCAGACAAGACCAGGGAAATCTTTTATTTAATTTTGACATTTGGATATATGGCATGAGTAAAAGCAGACAGGTATTTTCTCTACACAAGCCAGAACTTTAATACACAGCGAACAGAGGACAGGAAAAAGAGGGCAGGACCCCACCAAGATGGAGACTTAGAATGAATGAACATCACACTGATGGGGCAAGCTAAGAGATTTCTGAATTCCCACAGTAAGATTCACTGCAGGGTTTAATGGGCTGTACCCATTTCCCAAACATCACCCACTTCATGGGTGCTACTTCAGGTCACGCAGGCTGTGCACTGATGGGGGATGCAGATGCAGAAAGTCAAGCAGGCACCCACTTGGCATTAGTTACTGATTGCCAGGACTGAAAAGGGGCTGGAAGAAATGGGCAAATGATGCCCTCCCAAACTGGGAGTGCAATCAAGATCTGAATGATGAAAGTGCAGGCCTGAGTGCACTTCATCTATTACTTCTTTCAGTTTCTCTTGTCTCTAATGATTGTTCCCTGAGGGTGACAGAATGGCCTGTCCTCACCCAGGAGCCAGTAATGGAGCAGTTTCTCCCTCCCTTAGGCAGGTGCCAGCTAACACTGGAGTCCTTCCATTGTCTATAGTGCAAAGGCAGGAGTTTCACACCCACCACAGGTGACTGATTCTGCAGCCTTCACATCAAGACACAAACATGTAAGATATTGTTGCAAGAGCTAGCACAGTTTCATGGTCTCTCTGCCAATATCACAGCCCAATACCCAGTGTGGAGGTTAAGTGACCAGGACGCACAATGAACAGTATGGATCAACAGGATCTGCATTGCCCTGATGGAAGAGAGGGATGAAGTCTTGCCAGTTTTACACCCAGCTATTTTGCAGACTACTCTCAAACTGTTGTTAGGACCCTGGAGATGCATGGGAAAGCAACTCGCTTCCAAATGTTTTCTTTCTTTCAGTATTTACTACAGGCCAAAAAAGACTGTTGTAGATACAGTTAAAAGGATGACGGTGAGGCTGAATTACATTGAAGTGAATTACACGGAGATGAAAGGCAATGGGAATACTACAGTGCAGTACCAGAGCCTTACTACTGCCATGCAACACAGAACATGTAACATGAGGGCTGATTTCCATATGAGCAGTGCAAATAGACAAGAAGAGATGCAGGAGGAAAGCATGTCTATGTGGAGGGAATAAAGGCAGCTTTTGCTGCAATAAATCCATAACTGGACTGTAATTTGGTATGTGTTTAAATATGTTGAAGCAGAAAACACACAGGAACACAAGCAGGCAGCATCAAAAGGGATGGGTCTGGTGTAAAGCAATCGCACCTCTCCTGGGTCTGATGTCTTCTTGTCTTTCCTTTGGAGCCCATTTGTACCGTGAGAGCTATCCTGGCAGTACTGTCCCTGAAATAACACTGTGAGACAATTTTTGGTCGTATTTACCCACAGGTTGTATTAAAAAGGATGTAGTAATATTAAGATTTAAATTAACTCTTCAGCCTTGCATGATCTGCTGCTGCTTGATTTGCATTTACCAGCTAAAGGACGTTACTGCATTCAGAGCCAGAGGTGCAGGCAAAATCCTACCCCCTCAATAGAAATCTGTCCCATCTATAACCCATGGTCCTATTTATACTTCTTTTTAGCAGTTTCAGTTGAAAATTTGTATTTGGATAGTTGAAATAATTTCTACATTTTTCCCGTATGAAGGTCATTTTGTGTCCAGAGGATGCATCTAACATCAGCATGACTTCGAGAAAGACCTGTCAACATGCACATGAGGGAAAGATGCGGGAACTGCAGGACTACGTCAAGCTCTGCTGTTCTATTTTTTCCATTGCCAAAGGAAGACCCAAAACAAGATATGTGTCAAGTTCTTTCCATTTCTGGTGGAATTGTTACACAATGAATACACTTTTTTTTTTTTTTTTTTAAATTTTACTGCGTATCAGTGAGAGAGTGATATTTCCCAAGATTTGTTTCAATTACCATTTTTCATTTAATGTACAAAGTTAGCGAACGGAGGGGAATGCTCCAGTCATGGAGATTTTTCCTTTTTTTGTTTTTTTCTCTTAAGAAAACAATCTCTATTTATGCCAGGGAAGTTTAATTACATAAAATTGATTCTCCTGTAATCCTCTTCAGCTGACATTATAACAACACTAGTGCTTGTTAAACCAGATTATATTCTCCATTCTCAAGAGTACAGCAGAGCGGCAGATTTGCAGAACACAATATTTTTCTGCTTTGCTGTCAAAGGGCACAGACCCCTCAAGGGCAGTTACACTGCTTCATTTGCTAAAACTCCAACCACTTAAAAAAACCACATCAGTTCTGTTGACATCAATGCTGAAATTTCATTATTGTCATGCACATAGACATCGTGAACTGAAATAACTATGTTTCTCTGTTCTGTTCAGAAATTATTTGTTGGAGGCATTAGATCTTACAGCCATGCTCGACAAGCAATTCAAGCAGCTAAAGGCCAGAAACATTAACCCAGTATGGACGAGAAAATGCATCAAGGCAGCATTGTTTCTGTGCATCCTCCTTCACACCCCCCCGCTTATCTTTCAAGATTCAGTTAAATCAAAATGAGGCAACTGCAGCTTTTTCTACTTCAAATTGTCAGAATGTATTTAAAAGATTTCTGATAGTTCCAAAAATACCATGAAAAGGGAAGTGTGACTCATGATGCCCTGTTGAACCCTCTGCCTAAACTGGTTGGAGAATCATCTACAGACTAAGAAGTGACAGGAAAAGGGCTGGCCTTAGTCTGGGTGTAAAGAATCAACTAAAAATAATCAAGTTTGCTGTAAGGTGAAGGTGGGAACAGCTGTACACCTCCCAGCAGTTACAAATAGCATTAAAAGTGACAAACGGAAAAGAAGCAACACAGAGAAACCTGTACAGAATCTGCCATAGCTGGTGATTCTATTTCTCTGGACGCTGCACAGAGCAATAATAATTCACACTTAAAATCAAAATTTTGTCTTCAACAGATGTATCTGGTAAAATACACTTAAATAAAACAATAGTCTTGTATCTATGCAAAATCTGTACCTGAATTTAGAAAAGTGTATCGATAGAATCCAGCTGCATCTGCACAATGCTTTGCAGACAAACCTGTGCTTCCTCTGTACTTAAATGACTGTACAGCACCAGCTGCAGCCTCGGGGAGCTGTGCTCAAGCTTACGCCATATTGCTGAGAGCACAGTGCTGCCCACCAGAGCTATCAGGCTTTTGGTTCAGAAGTGGCCCATGTCCAGCCAGTTGGGTCATGTCCTGGTCTGCACAATGTGTTTGGCAAAGTCTGTGCTGGTTTACCATGCCCTGCAAAAATGCAAATTATTGGTCCTTCACAACAGGCTCAAGAAATGGCTGCACCCCTGACAAATTTCAGGGAAAAATAGGTGTTCTTAAATGAGCAAATAAGATATCACTAAAAGGACTCTTAGGGACTAGTTCTTCACTGCCCTCATGAGCCAGGCCCGTGCTCTACAGTCAGAACCATACTGAGAAGACAAACAGGAAGCTGCAAATGTGAGCAATACCTGATTAGGTATCCCACCTTCAGTTGCAGAGCATTAATCTCAGAGAATCCTGAATGCACGAGGAACTTCTTTCTCCTGTTTTGCTTCAGGAGGCAAACTATTCTCCATTCAGGCATTGCTGCTGCACATTGTATTGTGTGGAAGAAGACTGGAACCGCATTCTCACTCTGCTATAGAGATGTGTATTAGCTAGAAGCATTTGGGACTGGAGATCTGCTTATTCTAAGGCCTGTGTTGCCAGAAACTCTTTATTGCTTCTATAATCTGAGAGCAGTTTGCAGCATAGCCATGCTACACAGGAGTATCCTAAATGCAAGAATACATGCTCCTTGTTGGTAGAACAAAGCCTACACTGAGTTACAGGAGAGGAGTAGCCTGAAGTGCTCAAGGATTAGTCTGGAACTCCAAAGCCCCAGGTTTAAGCCCCTGCTCTGACACAGATTTCACCTGGAGACCTTGACCAAGGCGGTACTGGACTCTGTGTGAGCTATCTTACTCTGCTCCTCATACCGCCTTTGTCAAGCTAGTGTGATCTCCTACTCTCCACTACAGCCTGCACTGCAGAGTTGAGCTTGAAGGATTGCTATCAGCTGCTTTCAACCCGCAGGATGAGTCAGAGGGAGAAAAAGAGAACACCCAGAAAATAAGTGACATAATTCTGGGCAATCAGGGAAAGTAATGAAAGAAAACTATATGGTACTCCCTGCTTGTAATGCTGATGAATAAATTGACAACCACCTTTGTGCATGTTGTACATGAACTTCTGTGAACCTAACTCCCCAAAGTTTCCAAATTGTTAAATAGAGCAATTGTTTAGCACCTTGTCACTGGATTTTAGTGTTATCCCTACATAGCCAATATGGAAGGACAAACTCTTAGGATAATTCAGCTCACCCAAAAGCCCTTGCTCTGAATCACTTTGCGGTACAATGGGTCTCTTTCCCCTATTTATTTAGAGGGCATATAAAGATGAGGCTCTTAACCTGGGACCAGAGTCAGTTCCTGAAATCTAGGTGCAGTAAATATCCCTCACATACGCAGCTCAGTCTGGAATGAGTTGCAACTCCCAGGAAATACATGTTGTACTAATCATTGCATATTTCTGCAGAGATTATTGTAAAAGCAGTCAAGATTAAGACAGCCAAACAACTCAAGACAGAAGTCTTACAAGCCTGACTGTCAGGTGTAGATGCGACAGTTCTGAAGGCCATTTCAAAGACAGCTATTTCTGTTGCAAAGTAATACTCCTTACAATGCAGGTTTTTTTCCCCTCATCTGGCCCAGCAAGAAGGGTATTTTTAGAACAGCTTTTGGGTATATGCTGCAGCACTTATTTCTAATAATTATTTTAATCACTAATTATAAATTGTAACAGCTATAATGTCACTTACAAGAATGTAAGCATGTGATCAAGGGATTGGCTAAAAACAAGGGGAAACTTAAGCAGTGTCCAAACGTGAATGATCAGCCTCAAATGAGGTTATTGTTTCTTTGAGAATTTGTCTTATTTTCATTAAAGATTGTGCAATAAATTCCATTATCATGCTTTTTGTGTCACTGTCAACACAAAAAAGAATTGAAATACTGTATTTAAAGAGCTAGGTGGTCCTAAGGACTGGAGTAACAGATATAGGATGAAGTTTATTTGTATAAAACCTTAAGATCATACTACTAGAATGTAACAGAATTATTTCTACTAGTTGTAAGTTCATCAATTTGAAAGTACTGATGGAAAAGAAGTATCAAGATGATTATTAGTCATGAACCACTCTGAAAAGAGGCACATACCTCCTTAGGAAGTTGCACAATGAAATAGGCTTTTCTTGCTGTAGCCATGATAAAGGCAACCCCTGCAGAAGCCCAAGACCCTTGTCCTGAAAGTGACTCTGCTCACCAGAAATTCACAGTTCAGTGAGAACACAAATGCTAAACAACAAAGCCACTAATTAAATACACTTAGCATGCAAACTAGCTTGCTTCACCTCCTCCTTAACATGAATTTATCTGCCCTAGCTTACTTCATCATTCCAAAAAGTAGATTTTAGAGATGTTTCAGTCAAGATGCTATGGGAAAACATTTCTCTGTCAAGGGACATTCTCTCATGCTCTTCCCATTGTAATTTCTCCAATGTGAGATCTGAGCTAGGAAAGGTTAAGTTGCAAACAGATTTTTTTATCATACAGAAGTGATTAACTTTAAAGAAAAATGTATTGCATTTGTTCCAAGTCAAAAAGTGGAATCTAATGAAGCTCATTGCTAGGATTCATGCTTTTCTGAGCCTTGAGTAGCACAAGACATGTTTGTGCTATACGACTGTTCAGAGGCTACTGAAAAACAAGTACAATCTTCGACCACATTCATTAAGTCTGGAGCAGATCTATGGCATATTGCTGTTTAAAGTTCTGTCAGCATAAGTTGAGATTTCTCTGGTTACTCAGGAGGTTGGTGGGCTCTATTTCTCTTGCTAGGTGTTTGGAAAGGATGCGGCACAATGATCTAAAGCTAGGTTCTTCTTCACTAGAATAACAATAATGGGAATGTTCAGAGTGCTCAGTGCAATGTCCTAATGACTCAATGACTCATAAATATTAGAAAATACCTCAGGAACAATGGTGCTAATGGGAGTGACTGTACGGTGGCTCCACTCTGTGCCAAGAGATCACACACCCTTCCCAAGCAGACATCGTACACAACGATTAGATCTGAGGACCTGGCCTTCTGCAAAAACCTCCGAGAATGTGACATAACCTAACAGGATCTCTTCTTTCTGAACTTTACAAACTGCACACTCAGCAAACGAGCTGACAACACCACAACTGCAACAACAAGACTACCACTGAAGAAGGCAGTCAGGGCCAAATTACACCTCAGCAAAGTGGGCAGACAGTGATTTGGTATAGAGTGAACACAAGAATAGAGTACACAGGAAGACCCAGTGGCCAGACCTCAGCTATTAACTTCCAGACATTTTACTTTTTCCTTTTGAAATACAGAATATTTATTAATAAAGCATAATTTGAAGAGGAGAGGAAACACATACTGAGAAAATAACTGGATTCCTTACTTTCAGCTTTAAGCCAACATTACCAAATTTCTTGAGTTTATATGGCATGCTTATTTTTATAACATGACACAGGTAGGAGGATTTCTTCCCTCGGTGGAAGGAAGGGTTCTTTAATCCCTTAAACTACTTGTCTCCCAGTGACAGCAAGCAGGAGAACTATGCCTTCAAATTACGTACCAAGAGAGTGTGAGCTGGAGATCAGGAGGGAGCTTTACTAGGAAAGTTGCCAGCAATTGGTGAAAGTTCAGGAATTCCACAGTAGGGCCCTAGCACACCAGTGTAAAAACAGTCCCAGAACAGGATAATCAAGAAAAGAAAGCCAGGAGATTTTAAGATGAGACTCCTCCAGGTGACTTGTCACTACACAGCGTATGTCTTGACTCTGAATTAGATTTACATGGTACTTTTGTACAGAATTCTGTTGACACCATTTGCTCTGTGCAGATTGAAGGTCAGAAGATACATATGATTAGTATTTAAAGACTTTAAAAAAAGTATGACTACTGAATTCAAAGATCTGTGTATAATCTTTTTATCATTCAACAGAAGAAAGAACAAATGCCATTCTGTAGTAACGTCCTTTACAGGCCTGGAATTCTAATTTCTTCTAAAGTGAAATGATGTACATACTTTACTACAGTTTCAGCCACTGGAAAATAATCTCTGCCTTTTTTGCTTGTACAGAGATAGCACTAGATATTAAGATGGGTATGCTTACTGTCTCTAGGAGAAGGCTAATCTTTTTATGCATTCACTGCTAAGAAAGACAATCTTCCAGCAAATGTAGACAATAAATATGTTAAAGCTGAAGTGATTATATGTACAGTGACAATAAATTGTGATTTTTACTTGCAGTCTTTCATATTACCTTCACTGATCTCAGGTATGAAAAGACTTGGTTAAATCAATGCAAATGAGATTTAAACTAGTATCAGCCTACTTGTCAGTATTTTAAACTGCTAAACTGAAATATGGGCACTACACAGCACGCTACTAGTTTAACCATGCCATTTAAATTACACCCTTGGTTAAATAAGTAATTTTTTTGGCACAGATTCAGATAATAAATTATTATTATTTTCAGAGAGAAAATTCCATCTTCCTTTGGGAACATGTATGTAGAAATCACAGTTGATCAACTGTAAAAGCATTGGTAACTTCATCACATAGTAATACATTCCTTAAACTCTGGTTCATATGAAGAATGATCAGTTAATAAAACACAGTCCAAACAGGATGGAGAAAGTGCCAATAGATCGTTCTGTTCCTGTGCCATTTGACAGTTCTATGCACGTATAAATTGTGCCACTTTATGTTTGTGTTGTACAGGAAAAGAAAATTTATGTAATTTGCTTTAGGCAGCATTTACATGAAAAAACAAAAGGATTTTGAAAAAAAGAATAGGACTTGATAGAAAACAAACATATGAGGTCTATAAAAAGGGTAAAAAAGCTCATGATATTTAATTGACTTAGAAGCTTAATTTTCAAAAATTATTTAGGCTTTAAAAGGACCAATGTCACAAGTGTTAACAGGATTTAAATTAATATAATTTAGTGGTTTGGACTTATTTTACCACATACTGTTTCCCTGTGTTTTACAAATAAATATTTTTTTCAAGTCTGGAGTACATTGCTGTTTTAGCGCTCAGCACTGACATTCTATAAGCTTATTTCAATTCCAGAATCTTTCTGGATTAAGCAAATGTCAAGTCTGTGCCATATAGAACAGACAAATCCAATCTGAGGCTTAAATTTAAGCAAACTGCATAGGTTTTTACTGAAATGCCAGAAAAGAGAAACTACTACTTGTCCCACATCCACTTACACAAAGTCCAAGAAAACTTGAAAATCACAAATTATTTAGAAATATATTTTTTATTATTATCTTCAAAGGATAAACAGAAAATTCTCCAAGATCAGAACTGATGACTGGTGTATATATGGTTACTATAAATATGTGTGAAAGGAAATGTGGCAGATTTTAGTAAGCTTTTTCTACACAGATAATGCCAAAATGTCTTTTAAAATTTATGTTTTGTTTAAAAAAAAAAAATTGTCATCCTTTACCTTGAAGCACAGGATAAGTTGCACCAGTAGCACATCAATACTAATCTTGTACTACATTTCACATCTGATACATTACCTCAGTGTACTGGGTAGGTTTTTTTTAAATTGTAAAATTAAGCCAAGCCATTTTTAGTTGTTTTAAATAAAAGCCATCAGGTGCTAAGTGATTTATGCAAGACTGATATTACTAAATACTAGTGGAAGAAAGGACATACCTATTTAATAAGACATAAGATTTGAAGTCTGCAAAACAAGATCTGGTACCACTACCACTTCTTTCAGTTGGTAGCATGCAATTCTTGCAGGAACCTAACTAGTTATTTTTAGCATACTTGCTTAAACTAAACATTAGCTGATGATGCAAATGTAAGAAAATGCCAAACGTTAATTTCACCTAACCTTAGCTTACTGAAAGTGGGGATCCTAATCTGCATCTTGAGACAGAGGAGAATAGGGAGGCACTTCTAAAGATTGTTTCATCCCACGCGTGAATCATGATGCCCCTCTCTTTCCATTGGCTCTATAGGGGACCCCAAAGATCAAGCTCCCTACTTTTTGGCCAGCTAAAGTTATGAAGGTGAATCTTTCTCGGAGCACTAGCCATTCTGAAACAGTGAAAGTATCGAAATTGTCCCAACTGGTCTACTTTTTAGCTACTTTTACCTTGCCTTTTCAGTGACTCCCATTTGTTGATGAACATCAATAAATTCCATGAGTTGCCTTTGTAGCACGTTTTCTTTTCCTTCAATTTGCTTAATAAAATCATGCTGCAAAAGACTAGATACTGTCGGACGCTTCTCATAATCTTTAGTCAAGCACCTGTGCTGGCAGAAAAAGTATATGATCATTGAGGGATCACTGTTAAGTTTTGAAACGCTTGTCTGTAGTTCATTCCTACCTCCATAATAAATACATCCATCTTAATCACAAACATCTCTGTACTGAAAATTATTAAGATTTCACAGAATTGATCAGTCCAAGAAGTTAAATTACTGCATTTTATAACAAAATATTCTTTAAATTAAGAAAAACAGAAATGTCAAGTCTGTTAAAATGTTATTTTGTGTTTTAAACCTGGAGCCTCACTTGAAAGTCAAACTGGTTTTTAAGGAAAAGCATTAGTAGCAACAGATTTCCACAGAGAATACAAAGATATTTTACAAATGACATTTATACTTGTTCCATATTCAGCTACAGTGGTCTCAGTTGTTACTCACTTGTTAATGAAGTCATTGAATTCAGGTGACCACAGTTCAGGTTGCTGTAGCGTTGGAGGAGGATTCCTGCAAAGGTCAGTGTGATGATAAGTTAATAAGCTACTCACTTGACAAAAACAATGTCTGAAGGCAGGCTGAGTAATGAGTTTTAGAAGGCCACTGAAAAAAGATGTTGATTTCCACTGGTGAAAGGAGCATGGGTAGATGATACAATGCCTCACTGATTCTCCCGCTTTACATAACTAACAAGCACAAATACCATGGAGATGATCTACCAAGCGTAGCTAAGAATCATTATAATTTTTTATATCAAATCAATAAATGGAAATGAAACTAACAACCCATTAATCACTATTCACTTGTAATGGCAAGTTTCTCTTTTCAAGCCTAAACAATATACTTTCTGAAGATAATTTTTAAAAATAAATTCTATTTTAAATTTTCCCAGAAGGACTGAATAAATCACCTTGCTGAACAAAGTGTCAGAAGGAACTAGCTCTTTAATAACTATTTCTCATTCTGTTGTGGTTTGGCCCAGACTGGCCACTGAAATGAACAACAGATGCTCTCCCCCACCTCTCTCCAAGGAGAGGAGGGAGAGATAGAGAGACTTATGAGTTTAGAAGAAACGAAACTACTTTAATGAAATTAATCAGACGATAATCAGAAGTGAAGTGAAGGACTAAATACAGATCTATTGTAAATAAATACTACTCCTTTCTTTTCTGTTGTTAGAGCTGTTTATTCTAGGTGTTAATTTGGTTCAAATTGTTTTAACAGTCATCTTCCATTCAAACAGAGGTGCCATTTTCACTGAGTACAGTCATGAAGACCAAAGGAATGACCTATAGACAAGGTGACTTTTCTGTCTATTTTCAATCAATCATCATAACTGCTTTTCTTTAATTGCTGCTTGATGTTCACTCTATCACTTTCAGGTTTTACTTAATGGAATGAAAGGGTATTGATCTTATACTTGCTCCAGGGCAGAAAGGTGCCCAGTATTTGTAAGGGTATGAGACCGATGTTTTTTGAAGGCCTAGCTGAAATGGCTGACCACAGCAGTTTGTAACTGCTTTTCCCATAGCAAGTAAAGGTAAGAAGGGCATTCGTGCTCTTCTTCAGGGCCAAGTCAGCCAAGATTTCTCAAATGTGAAGGTAATTTAAACTTATTTGGGTGACTTGGCTGAAAAGGACGTGAAGCAATGTATACTACATGGTCTCAACTGTTGTGGTACTGCTCCAACTTTCAGAGTGAAATACACAAACTGCTGTATGATCATCCCCTACATACTTTGAGACTGAAGTTCTTTGAAATGCTGTAAGTGGCACTTTGGGTACTTTTATCTCCAGCTTCAAAAAAAACACAAAAGAAGTTGCTATTTGCACTGCTCGAGGATAGCAACACTGGAACTGCTAGGAGCAGCACAAGCTAATAAAAAGTAGCAGCCTAAACGTATGTGAGTGGTAGAACAATACTTTACTTCAAAGGGCATGGGATAACTCTTGTGGACAGGTATGGGACCTGTTCTCCACAGTGGCATACTCAGAGTCTGTATTTCTATCCTAAATCATTTTTTGTAACAGAATATATGGGACTCAGCTAAGTCCTGGGCTCATGTATATTGGGCAGCAGTCCACTCAGGAGGCAGCCTTATGGCTTTTTCTCAAATGTAGCCACAGTCAGCTCTGAACTTCTCAATGTGCGCACATGGTTGAAGCACAGCCTGCAGAAAATACAGCTGGACAAAGTATTTCTAACCTCCTCCTTGTATAAATAATATGAAGAAACTCCACATACTTATACAGTTTAAGTTTGAAGAAAGTAACAGTTAAGGAAAAAGTTCAATCTAACCCAGCAAGAAATAAACACATCAAGATGTTACCTTGGTATTTTGAAGAGTGCCCTCATAGGGTGCAAATCAGCAAGGGGTGGATCTCCATCTCCCAACTCTATTGCAGTAATACCCAGTGACCAAGCATCACATCTGGCATCGTAGGAGCTATCTAGCTGCTGCTCACAGGCAATCACCTGTTGGAGTAAAAAACTGGGATGGTCATTGGATGGTCAAATGTCCGAATTTAAGAGTACACCCACAGCTGGGGGAATCTCTTACAAGATGGAGATACTGGGTGAAATAAACAGACTTGCACACATTCAGCAAGCTAAAGCATCCTGTTGCTGAAAAAAAGCAATGCTTAAACTAGAGAAAGCAGGTGTCTGTGAACATCAAGTTCTCTGACCAGATGTTCCCTGATCTGACAAAAGGGTGCAAATCCTTGGCTTTTTCAGCTGAAGGTGGTAAACTGCATCCCATGGCTGAGGGAAATCGCAGGAAACTCTTTTCTGTGGATTATTCCTGCAAAATAACTAATGGAGCTACACTGCTCTCTCTATGAAGTGAAACAGGCAGGAAAGCAGAAGTTGAATTCGCCATCACCTACTGGGTCCTTATCACCCAAATCAGCCAATTTCAAAATCAAGCTAATTTCTCGACAATGTGTTTGCCACTGGATTACAGCAAATGTATTTCATTTCATACACATTTCAGCTCATCCGCAATGCTGGATTTTTCATCCCATTAGCTACAGGTCTAAACCAATGTGTACCCTGCTAGCTACACAGCTAGACCAATGTGTATAAACAGAGTATGTTTACAAAAATACATGTATATAAACAGAGTATATAGATATATATGCATGTGTTTGTGTGCACACAAATAGTGTAAGTACATAGGCTTATTTACAACAAAATATTTTTCCTGCATCAGCTTAAAATGTATCTTCATAGTCTTCAATTTCAGGCTGCAGAAATCTCCAGAGATACATACTGCATCTTATTTATTCATAATAACCTCTTCCATTTCTTGCTGTCAGCTATGGATATACAGTATTAAAAACCTTCCAGGTGTAGAAATCCAAAAATAAAAGCTATAATGTATCATAGCACCACCCTGGGCTCCTTCCATCCATAGGGAGATGAGATACCTATAGTTTCAGAGGTTGGAAGGCTTGAAAGGATCAACGGTAGTACTCCCTCTTCTTTACCATTTTAGTAAGCAATTCAATGTCTTGCTCTCTGGCTCTAACCTTGTAATTTCAAAAATAAACCTCATTTTAACTTAATCCTTGCAAACATGTAAGAAAAAGGTTTTAAACACTTTTTTAAAGGACATTGCTATTTCATTTGGTGAAAAGCCCAGTGGTCAGGAAGAAAGACAAAGAAAGAGCAAAAATGCAGAATGCAGCAGCTGGAATACCACTGACAAAGTGTTTCGAAACATGAATCTAACCTCTGGAGCCATCCAGAATGGGGTGCCCACGGAGGTGTTCCGACGGAGACGAGTGCTGGTCAGCTGAGCAGACACACCTGGAAGAACGAAGGGAAGCTATAATCAGAGCAACTGCTATTTCCATCCAAGACAATCCTTCTGAATGGTGCCATCCCTGTCTTGCCGTGCTACGACTTCCTCTGCAGGCAAATCTCAAATACATCTTTCCAGTTCTCTGGAAAGAGAGGACCCGTCCTCAAAGGTACTCAGCACTTCAGCTAAGGTTCTGCGCATGCTTTGTTTCCAGTGTCTTCAGCAGGACCAGGATTTAGTCCCAAATGAGCATTTCATTAGTAATCTCACTCCATATATTTTGACTGGCTAATTACAGTTTTTCTATATCCTGTTTTAGGAGAGTGGTAGAGCACTTTAGAGGGGGAAAAAAAGTACTGTACTTTCCACAGTTTCTTTTTTTCTTTTAATGCTCAGTACTGACACCAGACCTCTGTTTCATTATTTATATATTTCAGGTTGAACACTATAAAAGATACTTAGCCTCATCTCTTAGCTGCTCTGCCATAAAAAAGAAACAACAAAACAGTAAAACCACAAAAATTCTTACAAAAAGAGAAGTCTCTCCATGCTCAAAGCATATTCTCAAAGCAACATCAAATGCCTGCAAATCAGCTTTGTAACATGAGCTGTAGTTTAAGGAATTAACTGTTTCAGGCCAAGAACTAGAAAGTGAACTCTGAAGTCTAAAGATTCCTTATGACTTTAAATTAAAAGACGCTGAAATATTAGGAATTCAAGTGGGCTGCAGCACACTTCTGACCAGCCTTCCACCAATTTCCTATCTTACAAAACGAGGGTATATTGGTTGGAAACATCTCTAGTGTGTGCAAAGGAGAGAGTACAACACATAGAGAAAAACAGCCCCTCAGCTAGCATGTCCTGAACTATTATGGATTCATGAGTCGCAATCAACTGTGAGGTCCACACATGCAGAAAAACAGCCTCTCCACTAGCAAGTCCTGAACTATAATGGGTTTGTGAGTCATAGCCAACCGTGAGGTCCACCAGAGGCACATTCTGAAGTGCTGATACCATGGATGGCAACAAAGGTGCTGTGTTCTATTCTTGTTCCAACCTCAGTCTGATTGACACTGAAGCTCATTTATTTTGCCTTCATACATATGTCTGCTTTCTCTTTAGTAAAAAGCCTCAGTTTCACTCTGATTGCCATTTCATTATTCTGAAATACACGAAGCTCCAGTGAGCACCACTGGCCAGTTTCAACTCTGTACTGTCTGGTATGAACACGCTTGACCTTATTTTCCTGAAAACCCTGCAGATGGTTCATAACAGGAGCAATTCACATTAACTGCCCCATGGAAATACTAACTAAACCTCTGTCTAGATAGAATTTGATTAGTTTGGTTTTTTTCAGTGGAGGTCAAGAAACCATAGCAGGCTCAATCTCTGTTTTTTTTACTCTAAAGCTATGTATTCAGCTTTGATTCACAAAATATCTGTATTTGTCCATCACAGAAATGTATATAACTGTTGAAAATAAGGCCGCAAGAAAGATCCCGCCTGTTCCTTTGAGACAAATGCAACCATCACTTTTGTGGCTGCCTCCCTCTAGTCTACTCCAGGCTTGAGAAAGTTGAATCTCTTCCTCTCTCCATGCTTGCAGAAAGTCCAATACACAGTGTTTGCACCATGGAAAGCAGGACAATGTGAGTCTTAGCACAAAGTCCATCAATCCTGCTTCGGTTCAGCTAAGCAGGGGCTTTGTTTTTGCTGCTTCAAGGAGTCGTCTGAGGTCCAGCTTCCGGCTCATGGAATCTGTGGCTGTTTCTGAGCCCTCAGCAAAATATGTCATTCAGAAAGCAAGGAGTAAGCACACATCACCACAGGTCTGTCACTGTTGCAGTGATGCAAACAGACATCATTACGTGACCCTCAGTTTTGGAGGGAGAGGAGACTACTCGCTCCTTTCCCTTTCTACGAGTTGTGGGAGTCCCCTGTGCTAAGCTCGTTTTTGCAGTCTCGGACAAAGAAATGGGATTCAGATCTGCAGGCAAAGAAAGGCACTAACTAAATTTTTATGATTCCAATGGCAGATGTTATAAATAATCATAACTTTGTGTAGAGATAAGGAACAAAATATAAAAGGAATATTAATGTGCACAATCTTCCCTATGCACTGGTGGTTTTTTTTCTCTTTGAACTGTAATTATTAAATAAACTGAAGGATTTTTTCTTCCTCCTACTTTTTTTACTTCAGTAGGCTCTTGGGGTTTTTGTGTGCTTTTTGTTTGTTTTCGTATCCTTTTGCTCTTAGCAATAAAGTGGCATTTCAGATTACTGAGCGTAGGTCTTATGACAAATGATATTTCCTTGGGCTTTTTCTGTGTATAGAGGAAAGATGATGTAATTCCTCACTTAGTAACATTTCTTCCAGCATTTCAGTAACCAGTCAAGCATATAGCTGGCCAGCTTTTTTTAACTTGTATATTTTCTAACAAAAACATCTTGCTCCTCCCCCTTCCCTTTTACTACTGCTATGTTGCAAAATAAGCTAAATATTCTTCTAAGAAAATCTAAAAATATGTCATAAAATGGTGTTTTATTACATACAAATTGTAAATCTTATGAAAGTGAAGAGCACAATAAATAAGTGCATTAATAGCACCAATGCACACCATCCCCCCAAAAATATTGTGCATATAGTTGGAAAAAGTTTTTTTTTTCCTTTTCAGGAATTAATAATTACTAATAAAAGCTGGAAATTAGCAGACTTACACCATGAGTATTATTCAAGCTTTTCATTGCAAAAACTGACATTGGAATAACATTGAAATTCAAGCCACCTACTTATGACCTTAGCACTCAATAAAAGAAAAACAGTGCAGAAATGAGCTGCCTATTATTAGGAAAGATTTGTCTCATAGTAGCGCTCAATCTGAGCAGACACTGTTCTGATCTAAATTGGGAGGCTGTACAACATCATTTTATGATTCTGCCCTGTGACAGAAGTATGCACATTTTACTGGTTGATGCTAACAGGGGAATGGCAAGCCCTACCAAATTCTACTAAATTCACATTCAGCACGCAGCAGGGAGATTGCATTCCCAACATGCTAGCCACTGTATTCATACATAAAAATACAGACCCTACCCAAAGGGTTTACACTCTAGCTACACTGCCTCTGGCTACCTCTTCCATAACCTTTCTTCATTTGTGCCTTCAATGTCCACTTCCCTACCAAAGCATCCTCCTTGTGACCTTCTTTGGATTAAGAACCTGCAACTCGATCATTCCTCAGTCTAGTCTCTGGACCAAAAACTGCTCACACTGTTAACCTCGCAGATCTAAACAGGCTGAAATGCTTTGAATTATTTTCCATCATCTTTTTTAATCTCCTAGAGAGATCGATGTAAAACAGCAGTGGCATCTTACACTGTGCTCCCCTTAAGCCTGCTGGCAGATATGTTTCGGCATTCCTGTTCCGTGCTGTTTGCTGCAAAAAGTGGTCTCTCCTTCCTTGCCTCTCTGTCCAATGGTATGAAGGCAGTCCCTCATGAATCACGCAACTCTGCCTTTTTACGAGATACAGAGGCAACAGCTCCTAATGGTTTACGATTTTACTTTAGCACCCTAAGCTTCACTTTGAAAAGCCGCCACCATTCTTGGCGAAATGCAGACAGGGAAGTAGCTACTTCCCAAGCAACAATGGTGGGGTCATAACTCAACTCCTCTGTAATTGCTGTTATCTTTGACACTGTCTCATTTCTTTGTTTCCTTCTTTCAGGTTCTATTTGTGTAATGGTACATATCCAGACAGGATAATTTCAGACAGATCAGCTGAAATGCACAAAAAATGCTAAAAAAATAATACACTTAATTCCTTCATACTCCATGATGACAAAAGACAACAGGGAAAAAACAAGATTAAAACAAAGAAATTCTGATAGTCCAAATGGCAAATGTCACACCTTTTTGAAACAATGTCAATACTCAGAATTCCTTATAGACTATCAACTGACCTCAAAAGCAAACTTTTAAATGAAAAGCACACAGAGGTAATATTGTTTCCTTGGGCAAGCTGTTGACAGAAAAGCATGATTGAGGACTTCTGCTCAGTGGTAAGTACTCCAATTAAGTCTACAACTAAAATTGGGCTCTGACCAATAAGATGGAAATAAAGAAATAGGAAACAAAGTTGAAATAAGGAGCCAAAAAATTAGAATTTTCAGCAGCATTTTATGTTGAAAAATGTTATGTTAGGTTATGATGAAGCATAACTTCCCTTTCATAAATCCATGCTGCCTAATCCCAATCACCTTTTTGTCCTTCATATGTTTGGAAATTATTTCCAGGATTATTTGCTCCATCATCTTCCCAGGGATCAAAGTGGGGCTGACCAGCCTGCAGTTCTCTGAATCCTCCTTATTGCAGATAGGAGTTACAATAGCTTTCCTCCAGTCATAAGGAACCTCCCCCAATCTCCAAGACCTTTCAAAGATTATCAACAGTGGCCTTGCAATAACATTGGCCACCTCCCTCAGCACTCTTGGGTGCATCCCATCAGGTCCCATGGACTTGTGTGTGTCCAATTCGTTTAAATGCTCCCTAACCTGATCCTCCTCTACTGAGGGTAAGTTTTCCTTGCTCCAGACTTTCCCACTGGTCTCAGGGAGCTGGGATTCCTGAAGGCCAGTTGTATAAGTAAAGACCGTGGCAAAGAAGACAATGAGCGCCACACCCTTTTCCATGTCCTTTGTCACACGTGACCTGTCTTAATGTAATTTTAATGCATGAAAACTAGAGTTTCCCAAACATCCAGAAAAACATGCATCGCAGATGCAAATCTTTAACTGAAATTGGGCATATCCAAAAGATAACCAAATGGCCCTTTACAGGCCTAGAAAGATCAAAAGATCAAAAGCTTAGTATCCAAAAGACCATGTATACGAACTGCCTGGGAGATGAAAATTCCGTGGTGTTTACTACAAAACCAAGAGGCATGGAGTAAAAGGGGCATAAAAAAAGCAACTCTGTACTATAAAATATAGGGTGATATAAATGGAAACTAAAGTAATCAAAGTCCAGTGGCTTTCACAATAAACTCCCCACTAGGAGACAAAGAAAAGGCATTTTTAGGCATATAAGGAACAAAATGAAAATCCTATGTTAGGTACAGACGCATTACAAGGTATGTACTGATAATAAAAGAACAAACAGTGACCTAAAAAAAAGCAGAATGGTCACTACATCCGTGAGATATATAATCTTTTTTAAACAAAAAGTTTTAATATAGCTTCTGTCTTTAAGAAATCTGAGAACTTTCGTATTACAGGAGATTGGGCAGGACGGTGTGGCAGCATACTCTACCTTCCCTTAGTCTACGATTCTGACTGCACCCTTTCTCCATGGCTCCCAGTAGAGCAGGCGACCATGGGCTACCCTCCACACATTCCTGACAGCTCACTGCGGCACAAGGCCAATGATTCTAATCAAATCTCATGCTTCAGGGCTTCAGCTGGTTTCCTGAAAGGGATGCCCAGGAACATTTGTTTTCCTGATGCACAATTGGCCAGATGTATTTAGATAGGAGAGCTAGTCTTCTCTGGAACCTCAGGGATTTGTGCAGCAATACACAATCTGGTGCGGTACGCTGGTGAGTAAAGTCCTCCTTCTTAGATGCTGCCTTCCTTACATATTAGATTTCAAACTAATTGCCACTTTTGAGACCCAAAAATTATTTTTTCCCTGTATGACTGGGAAAACCCTGGAAATTTTTCTCCTTGCTATATTACATGGTTTCCCTGTTAATATTATCTGGGTTACTGGCAACATCTATGCTGATGTTTTATTTAAAATACCTAAGGACTGGAATACTTCAGTACAAATAAATTATTGGGTTCAACTTTTATGTAAAAATGAATGGGTTTTAGTACACACAGGGAAGGCCAGAGGGTTTCTAATAACCTCAAGAGATGACTATTTTGTGACCCATAAGAAAACCAAGAGGAAGCCTTTGCTGGCCAGAAAGGGCTATTTTCTTGTTTCATGTGTCTCTGGCATATGACACAAGCTTTCTGTGTCAAGCTTCTTTAATGTTTAAGCCATCAGTGACATCTTTATGTGAATTAGTAGAAGAAAATATTTGAAAGACCAAGTGAACAGCTTATCCTGGATACAGCATTTGGCCACATGATTTCTTTTTGTTGTTAGTGAACAGCACAAAGGTTTTCATTCACACATGGCCCATAAAATAAGTTTTAAAGGACTAAGCCTTCAACAAAGAATTAAACATTCAACAATGAAAATGCTCCCCAGCTCAAGTCAATGCAATCCATTTTATCCTTGCTAACCCTGGTTTGAAAAATTTGGAATTATTACTTTGACTGGGTTCAAAGTAGTTTGACAAGCTACTCACGAAGAAAGCTTTCTTCAAAGTCTTTTACTTTTACTGGCTTCTGCCACAGTCCCCTAGTAAATGGTTTTTAGAAGCAACATGTGAATGTCATGCTATATGTTATGCAGAAATGACAACACAATAATAGTCTGGTTTTGATGTGAATCAGTGAAGCAGACAGCTTTATTACGGATGCATGCTAGAATGACTAAGGCAAATACAAGTCTTGCTATGATTCATTGCTTAAAGTAAGCTAAAGGCAGAAAGAAAATTATTTTATTTTTGAATACTTTCAAATTAAATTATTTTAATTAATTGTTTCATTTTTGCAGAATGATTAGACAGCATTTACAGCTAATGCAGGGCAAGAAGAAAGACATGCAATAGGATATTCTGACTACTCCAGAATAAGTAATCTACAAAAGCTTGGAAAACTACTCAAGGTCACGCTAAGGTCCCCCTCAATGTCAGCAGGACGTGCAAGGCTGGGAACCACGATATATATTAACAGCAACAGAGATTAAAATGTCCTTCCCCAAAATGCCCAGTACCCAAACTTGGATCACTCACAATTGGCTTCTCAGCCTATTCACTGATCACAAGGTGGCTCTAGAATCCCAATCCATTGCAGCCCAACCTGTACTGCCTGCATTTGCAGCACAGTCCTGTGAGCCTTCTCTCCCTCCACAATGCCACACAAGGCTTGCTAGACTGATCTGTGATCAGTCAACAAACTGCATCTATCAAGCCTGTTTGTGGTAGGGAGAGGCCACAGCACTGTGTCACAGCAAGGGAACATGAGAGTTGGTGAGGTGTCACAATGACAGGATGAAGCTCAGTGCTGTGGTTCCCTCCTCAACCTCTGACCCAAGATTTCAGATGCTTTTCCCACAAGACTAGCAGAAAGCTCCCTCCTGCATCAGAAAACCAGGAGAGGTGTGCAATTAAGCAGATGGAACTATTAAGATGGAGTCTTACCATGGACTCATTAATTACTCTGATATTGTCCCTATTATCTTGGACATGCTGTACTGTGTAACTGATTTTACTACTCTTGTTTTGTCATTATAGCAGCTGCTGGCTCATCTACACTTCAAAAACTCAACCTGTATTGTATTGTCACAGAATTTTCAATATTTTGGCCTGTATTTCTGTATTGGAATAGACATGACTATCATGCAATAAAACATAACAAAAACACCTATGCATTCTAACTTATGTTAACTGTAATCAACTGTTATTGATCACTAGTAGTGGTAAAGCATTACTAACATTCCATAATTTGTAAGGAAGAAGTAGCACACCACTGAGTCACAACAGAGAATGTTGGCAGAATTACTACACGCTCTTTCTAGGGAAAAAACCCAAAGAAATTTATTTTATCAACTCAACTGAATTACAAAATGAACTTAACGCTTTCATTTAGTATTGCCTAAATGAAATTATGCATTTTAAAGTAAAAATAGGGTTAATATAAAAATGCACTACCAAAAAGAGTGAACAATTGGCTTGTTTCACCAAATTGCAATTTTCAGTAATATGAAGGCCATCCAGAAATGCTAGCATTCAGATTCTCTTGGCTCTTAACTTTGGATGACTTCAAATAGCTTTAAAAGAAGAATGATCATTCTCTCCACAACAAAATAATAACCTTATTACATTCCAAACAGAAAGGCTGAGATCTGTCTAACTGCAGTTTCCAAACTACATGGAAGAAATAGTTCAAGTATTAAATAATGCCAGTTTTCAGTATGTCTAAATAAAGCAACACAGTATTCCCTCCCCAATCCATTTTTTCCCCAATGAGTCATACTCAGGTTAAAACTCTAGTTGACTCAGGCTACTATACATCCATGATAAAACTGTGCCAGCTACATGCAAAGTGTGTTATGTGAAACTGCATTTGGAATGCCAAGACAACAATCACATGCAACTTTTAAATCCAACACTTCTAACATTTGAAACAAAAGCAGAAAAATGCGAACTAAGTATGTTTAAAGTACAAAAATGACCTTACCTTCAGGATATATTCCATTAATGTTACAATGCATGTTTTAATTATGCAATCTCTTTATCCACAGTACTAAAGTAACCCTTGAAGTCATTACTCTATTAAGTGCATGCAAAATAGCTTGTAATTTTCCACCATCTGCCAGCAGCAGTGAGATTGCATTACCTTCTTTCCATGTCTTCCACTGGAACCTGCTTTACTTATAAAAAACCCTTAGATCTTTCCTACGTATTGCTCACCCAAAGACTGTAATGATGGAGAGTTTCAGATACCATTAATGAAATGCCTAAGAAGAAACTGAAAATGGACAGTGCCAATCCTTTTCAATATCCCCTTTCCCACAGTGACAGTACTAGGCTAACTAGGGGGAATCATGGGATCTCCTGTAGTTAGAAATAGGCTTGAATTCCAAAGATTTAATGAGTCCTCCAACATTTTATTTTCATTATGGGAACTTGAAAATTTCTAATATCCATCTAGATGTCTGTCTTTTGTTTTCCCAATGACCTTTCATGGTAATAATATCAACAGTCTAATTACATGTGGTATGAAAGTATGTTTTCATTTGATGCATAGAAGGACATGGCCTTCAACAAGGAACAGTGCTGCTGGAAAACTATGCTTTTGCCTAAGTGGTGGAGTGCAACTTATAGTTACTTTTTTTCTGAACAGTTCCAAGGCAACATCCGCTTTTCCAGAGATAATTCTAGTCTGTGACAGCAGGCTTCAGCAGTCCTATAGAAGTATGAGCTACCTGTGCTCTTGTTAAAGACTATTAGCCTACAAGGTCAACCCTCAAAAACATAGCTGAAGTGGAATTTTCCATCAGCATTACACTCTCTTCTTTTTAGCTAAAAGAATCACTAGCCATGTGACTGTAGATGTTTCAAAACTTTTAGTGGAAAAATGGTTCTTTCCTCCATGACTCCCCACACGTCAGCAACCTGTCTAGTTTGCTGATAGGGAGTTGTGTCCTCTAGGATCCTCTTCTCTCAATAACATATATGCATGAAAAGTTCTGGCTTTCAAGCTCCCAGGCTCACTGCAATAGCAGGGGATTTCAGAAACATGTCAAATCTTTCAAAATGAAATGTCACTTGGTTTTTTTCAGACCAAAGTCAAAATAATAACAATAATAATACAGCTAAGTTCCTTTTTTCCCATTTTGGAACAACACATTATTTGACATCTCAGAATTTCCAAACAGGAATTGTGTCTTAGACTAACATTATTTAATACATGAAAGGCCCTACGCAGCATCTTGATTTCAAGAAAAGAAATTGAATTGAGAGGGACTATTCAAAGAAGCAATTATTTGTCAGCTTAAGCAGATGTTATACACTCAGCTCCCTATGAAATTGGTTACACATTGTAAGATGCAGATGAATATATCAATTTTTATTACAGATGAGGTGTGCTATGTGTGCAAGTGACTTCAGGCCAGTTTTTCAACTGATGAAACAAGGCCAGACACTGAAAGATATTTAGGCAGTAAAGGCTGCAGATAAATTTGTCACAAGACTTTCAAAAGGTATCTAGCATTAAATTAATTTGGATTTACATGCTAGAAGTTTCTGAAAATTTTATTAGGTGCTTTTCTTCACCTTTAGTGCCTAAAATTTCTTTTGAAATCTGGCTTTTTAACATCAATCTACTGCATACAACCAGGAATCTGAGAAACAGATATAAAAGATTTCCTTCTCAGAACACTAATCAGCAACTGTGCATATATTAAGATTATTTATAAAAAGGGAATTTGGTTCACACTTTGCTTGCCTCCAGCTCTTTTTACACAATATATTTTACAGCTGTCACCTTTTAAAGTGCTGCAGGGAATGAACTTCAATGTAAATGTATGTTTTTCTATCAAATCTCTATGCTATACTGAAAACATAGCAGCTACACTTGAAGCTACACATAGCAGCTATATATTATTTGTATTGATGCGGTAGAGGATGCTCTTTGCTTGGAGCATAATTGCTGCAATTCTCAGGTGTAACATCCTTCCCCATAGGTTTTCTACCAGAACAGCTTAACAGCTAATTCCCACAAATGTTCAGGTAGCAAAACTGCCTTCAGTCAACCTTCTTCTCTTACAAGGAAAATATGGACTTTTAATGTATCTAGAAGTTTAATGAACTCAGGGACTGAATCTGTGATCATGGGATGTCCTTAGAGTAGATCCCCTTGGCTGCTACGCATTATCTGTAGTAAAAAAAATGAATTTGTTTAACTCTCCTGATGTAAATTATCATACTGGATGGATGTGAGGAGAGAGAATGCTTCCCTGGTAACACTATTTCAAACTTCTTGTGGCTTGGACAGCTTAAACTAAAACTTCTATCTGGCAGCTCCTTGATAAACAATTGAGCTCCAGAAGCATTGGTGTGGAGATGTTATAAACTCATTTACTTGATTTGATCATTAATCTATCAACTGGGATTGGATGTTTCTTAGATACGAGAATATTACTTGGGTGATTAAGCAATATTACAGCAGAACTTTATAGGAAAGCAAAAATCTCACTCTTCAAAGGAATCTGGGTGAGGCGCTGCCATGGTATTCTTTCACAGTCTTTCTCATCTCTTTAACTATGAATACCGCTATGAAAGGCAAACAGTTCAGACTGTTAGCCTGGATTTTGGAAGAGCTTTTCCACACACTTTCTGTGTCACTTCAAGCAACTCAGTCTCTCAGTTTCAGATCCCCAGCTGTTAACTGGGAATTATAGTAACTGACTTCCTCATAAGAGGGCTGTGAAGGTCATCCATTACAGACTGCACAGTGTTCAGAAACTATGGTCACACCATACATAAAAGCCTATGGCACAACAACCATAAGACAATGTGTATAAATTGTGTCACAAAATGAAGCTTCTGGAAAGTCAGTACTGCTGTGCAAGAAAGGACCACTGTCCCTGCTGCCCTATCCACAGTGGAAAAGCTGTGTCCATGCTAGAAAGGGCTGTGTGATTGTTTGGGATGGTTTTGTCTATTTGTCTGGCCCCATGTAATAATTGGTTCAACCTAAAACAAAAATTTTTCTTCCACTGAGTATTCACTGGCAGAAAAGGAGATTGTGCCTGTGTGTCTATCTCATTCTGTAGCCAGCAGATTCACAGGCTTATACAGTAAAAGATGGCTATGAGTTTCAGTCCCTGATCCAATAAATGTTTAGGTACAACAGTTTGTAGCAGTGTCAACATGACAGATTTTGATCAACTCACATTCCTGGATAAAAAATACTCTTAGAATCTGATCAATGTGGGTTTAAATCCTCTTAAGCAGAAGACACAAATCTCCCAAATCCTAGCCGAATACCTTAAACATCAGCCTGAAGGATGAATGGTATGTCTTCCATGATGATTTTGTGAAGACTGTATAAATTTTTCCCATTTGAAACTACTCATTATTGACTTCAGATTGGTTTTAGGGGAAAAAAAAGAAAAGAAAAAAAAAAGCAAAAGAAAATTTCTATCTTTTCCTAAGTTAGGGTGCAGTTCCTTTATTCCTTTGAGAGGAAGGACTGCAGATATTGTAAGCCCCTCTTCAATCCACATAAATGTGTGTGTATATATGTTTGTTTCTTGTGCGCATTCTCCTCTGTGCTCTGGCATCACAATTTTTCCCACAAGATTTTAAGATTATTTTTCAATTAAAGCCTTAGCAGTAGATTGCAATAACTAGGGAATAAACAATTCAGGTCCTCATCCCTATGGCTTGTACATTTTGACATCTGCATAAGTGAATTAATTTTCAGAAGCATCGATCCTCCACAGCTCTAATTGCCTTCAGCACCCTAAAAAAATTAGTACCCACAACATATTAAAAATCTCTAAGCAAAAATATTGATTTTGCCTCCAGACTAGCAGAAAATCCAGTTAAGCATATGGCAGATAATTTAGGAAGTCTGAAGGCTTTTCAACTAAAGATTTTATCTAAGGAATGAAATAATGAATATAAACACATGAATTTTCAGAAGAATTAGTAACCCTAATGGTGGCGGGGGTTTTGTGTGTGAAGTAATGAGAGCTGCATAAATACAATCTACTGGCAGGAAGACACTACACTAATGGGATTTAAAATCCCATGATTAGTTTAAAAAATTGTTATGTATCAATTGAATAAAGCTCACTAACAAAATAAGAGGGTAAAGGAAAAATGAAGATTTCCCACCTGCGGAATGGAATCGTGATATTTACAATTGGCTGCTATGCTGTGAGTAGTGACTGATAAATTGAATTTAAACATTAGAAGACTGCGTGCTACCAGAGAACAATAGTTCATATTAACAACCAGTGCAAACTTTTACACCCTCCTTAAATAAAACAACTGTCACTACACTTTTAAGGCAAATCATTGTGGTATGGCTGATAAATAACAGGTCGCATCCAGTTACCTGTGTGTCTGCTTTTGCCTTCTGGTGGTAAAACCAGATAACAGCATTCAAGAATCACTTTAGGCCTAACAGATTCTTTCCGTTTAATGCCACGTCTTAGGTTTAGACTTGCCAAAAGTAATGTTAGTCTTCCCAGACTTTGGAAAGTGGGAATTACCTATATAATATTTCCCCCTGTACTGCCTTCAGGTAGTATCTCTTGTTTTGTTTCAAATCAAACTAATAAGTACATGTGACTGAGGTGGACCTCTTCCATTCTTCACAGTATCTAGTGAGTGCTAAGTCCTTTCATATACAACATGAAGCTTTTGCCTATCAGCCCCTAATTTCACTGAGCCTGCACATGGTCCTGGAGGAACTAAACACCAACCTTATTTTCAACCCTGTTAATTTGCTTTGCCACTTCTCTTACTGTGTTGCCCTAAAGTATTTAGCACTTACACCATATTATAACTTCTACTCTTTAACCATGCTATCTAAACAGCACTAGCAAAATGGCTGGAAAACCCAAAGCTGTAAAAACACCAAGTCTGTGAATATTTTATTTCTATCAAGTTAAAAAGTAACTTTGTTTATCCAAGTTATTTTTAATGAAAAACTCAAAACCTTAATAAAAGGCTAGTATAATTCATCTTCTCTGACTTGTTTCCTCTATTTTATTTTCCATGCTTCAGATGTACAACACTGGTTGTCTTTATAAGTAAACATAACATACCAAAATCCACAAGCTTGACTCCTCCTTCAGTGGTCAAAAGGATATTATTTCCCTTAATATCACGGTGGATAGTTTTGTTTTCATGCAAATGCTGAAGTCCCTGGAATACGAGATGTAAAAATGAACTTTTTACTAACAGCTCTGTTCTCTGTATTACACTTGCAGAAACAAAAAGGTAGCAGAAATGTATGAAAAAACTTAAAACAGATTTTTTTTTTTTTTAATCCAAAGCCACAGAGTTATCATTCTTACTGGAAAAACACTTGGCACACCAGAAGGCATAGATATTTTTTATTGACGTTTTGGGAGGTGCAAGCATTGCCAGTGTTAATTAAAGTATTGTCACATGCTTGCCCAGGATAGGATTTCAGTATATTGGTGCGTTTTCATACCTTCTGCCTATACGGTAGGAGCACTCACTGCTAATCAGATGACAGGTAGCCATGAGTCATCAAATGCCTCTCTCCATGTTTCCCCCAAAAGCATGCTCAGTTTTATTTCCCTGCTTCCTAATGGAGGGTTTCTTTGCCAGATAACTTGTGCAAATATTTTTCCTGTATTTCTTCATACTTTTCCCACTAGAGAGTATCTTGCAATTTCAGCTCTTTTCCTTTGTCATGTTGACCCCAACGCTGTTCTTTCTGGATTTCCTGCACACTTTGTTTTTCCAAGTTTCTGTTTCCAGTGTGTGATCATTCTGTTGTACTGATGGAGCATCTACCCATAATTTGCATTTCTCTGTTGTGAAAAGCCATTTTGTTACATTGAGGCTTTGAGTCAGGGCTGAATTCCAGTTTAGTCTGTTATTCTCAAAGATGACTTTTGGTCATCTAACTTCAGCACCTGAGGGAGCAGCCTGGGCTCCTGCTACAGCAAATAAAACCTCCATAAAGAAGTCCAGAGCACTTTGGTCTTCCTGATCATGGATCAGATTGTCCTAAGTTGACTGGGGGCAGGGGAAGGTATGTACTCAGGAAGGACTTTCTTTGTCTCTTGCTTTTTATGGAAGGTGATGATTCTGTTGTGCTGTTACAATTCTGTCTCGCATATAAATATTAAAAGGCTACATCATGGTTTCTCGGTTTCTCGAGTCTATAGCAAGGTTAGAAAAAGATAAGAGTAAGGGACTGGTAAATCTAGGAGTGGCATGATGTATTGAGGATCCTGTGATTACCCATCCAATGCTACTGAAAATCTTGCGGAGAATGTTTTTTGTGTTTAATTGCCCCACTTTATGTCAAATAGAGATTTAAAGATAAAAGCCGAAAAAAACCCACGGTAAGTCTACATTATATATTACATCTTTAGGGTATAAACCCAAAGAAAAATGCAAAGGCCTAAATTCCACTGCAGAAAGTCAAATTCTGGTTAAAAGAAAATGAAAAACACGTGATTCTGATTAGCAAAAAACCCCCCCTGTCTTGTAGCAGTGTTTGAATTCACTAGATCTGTTGATCATTTTGCTATAAAAATATTTTGGATCCAGACATAAGAGGGTGAACAGTATTTTGGATATATTTCTGCTATTTTGCAGAAGGAAAGTGATTTTGATGCAGAACTGTATTTACTAAGGAAAGGAATCAATGATCAGAAATCAATTTTCATTCTGTTAATAATGAAACAGACAAATTGTTCTTTACCTTGTTTGTTCAAAAAGAACCATTTGAATTACACATTACCTTGATTTCATTAAACACTACTATAATATAGGATAGTGAGCCATGTTAGTGGGGACATGATCTTTATTCATTCAAAGAAAAAAATATGGCCTGAATATTGACTGTCCTTTCACTGCGAGCTTATCTTACCATCAGAGCTTCACGTAAAATGTAAGCAATTATAAGTTCATTCATCCTTTCACCTCTTTTCAGAAATCCTTTCACAAGATCAGTCACAGATCCACCATTGCAGAGCTGCAAAACATCAGGGAAATATAAAAAGAAATTAGGAAGTGTTGGAGTAGCCACCTGGTTTTAGTTTTCACTAGTTTTTGTATTTATAGCCAAATGAGCTCCTGTTAAACTGGCAAACCATAAATTTGTCCTTATGTCTACCATTCATATAAACAACACACACAGCACTTTTACCAGTCTTTTTTCACTACTTTCTGCATTTAATTCCTCTTGCCCAAACACAAGTACAGCAGCCTATCTCTTTCTTTTCCTATATACACAATTGCTTCTCACTTATAGTGAAATAAATTTGCTGTGAAGGCATGTTCTGTGGGGCAAACTAATTGCTTCTGATATTCATCATGTGCAACTCGCCAGCAATGCAAATTCTCAGCATCAGTTCTCACGTACAAAAGCTACATACAACACAAAATGGATTTAAGGCATCAGAAGACAGCAGAGAAATTCCCACAACAAGAAAATTTTCCAAGGGGAAAGCTGCCCTCTTTGCCAAGCAGCACTTAATTCCTAGTGTAGAAGGACGTCATACACAAGGGATAAGCATCATGGAAGATGATGAAAGCAACATGGAAAGAAAGGTCTCATTTCCCACTAAAACAAGGTGGGCCTCAGGTGTAAGACTAATAATAGCCCTTGTAACATCAGCCCTGTCAGCTTCTTGTTCGAGGTGCAGAGCCACAATCTACTCTGGACAATCCCTTCTCCTATCTAAAGTCCAGTTAGACTCTTGCAAATCCCTCTCCCATCCTCTTTAAACCTGCAATATTTCATATGTTCATTTTTATCACTTACAATTTTTCCACAGGAAGAAGCAACAAGGTAACTTTAGTGACTAACTGTAGCAGTTACATACCCACAAAGACGAAATCGGTACTTAAGCCCTTAAACTATTCATAATGCACCTAACAATACTTATTGATTGAAGAGCCATTGCCTCTATAAAGGAGTAGCTGCTTCCAATAAAACAGTGAAACAAATTGTAAGTTTTACACTGTATCATCCAGTAGCTTTTCATATGAAAATAAATACCCACATAAGACATTTTACCAATGTGGCACAAAACAGTAATTCCTTTTAACTACAGATTTTGAAGTCTGTTCAAATTGAGGGCATAATTTATCAACAAAACCTTTCAACTGCAGAACTCCACACATCAGATACTATCGTATACGATATTTTTAATCTGTTCTTCTATAGCCCTACATTTTTTATGTGCTGCAATTACAAAAAGACTTGCACCTTACAGTATAAAACATTTTATAGCCCTTTGTACCTAAACATAACAATAATTTTCAAACTACCTTTGGAACCCCTGGGATGCATTGAACTTGCACCACATGAATGCCTACACAAATACCATTCGATACGTAAGTCTTGTTGCAAGATGTGTCCCCTATCAGGCCAATGAAGGCCCTGGTCTCGTAGGTGCTGTGCTCTATGGCAACAATCTTGGAACTCACTTCATCTCACCCTTACTTCAGTGGGACAATATGCATGCGTAGAAAAGGAAGAATTCATATGCTTAAATGATGAGATTAAGTGCTTTGCTGGATCAGGGTCAGATTCCCAAGCAGGATTTAATTTACTGTCTTTAGCCATGCTGGTCTGCCTCCTCCATTGAGTTTTCTAGTTACTTTTTTTTTTTTTTTTTTTTTTTTTTTTTAACAATGACATTATCTTTCCAGGGTCTCTATTGTTTTAACTTTGCCACATCACTGACATGTTTAATCAAACCAAATGGATGATGACAATTCTGGTTAATTCAATGCACTTGCATTTCAGGGCACTGAAACTGTCTGACAAGTGACAAACCATTTGTGAAATAAATTACACATATGTTATATTCAAACTATTTTTTTTCATTACCTAGTATTAAAATTTTGCTTCTTGTAGGTGGATCTTCTTCTGTTTTCATTACAACACTGGATATCTGTTAGTCTTTCTGTTCAAGGTAAAGAAAACTAACCCAAAAAGGAGTATATTCTTTTTGCAGGTGGGAGAAGGAAGAAACTATACCTCATAAATCACCTGCTTCAATGTTTAGGCAGTAAAGCCAAGGTTGAATTTATCTGCCTGGGTTAGCAATGCTAATTTTTACTTTCTTAAACATGTTGCTTTAACAAATTTTTCTACCCTTCTCGTAAGATATAAATCCCTATTATGAGATAACTACCGTATTATCAGACAAAACTTACCTAAAATATCAGGTAAAGTAAGATATTAAAACTGTCATTATTTTAGACCAAGCCAAAACTGAACCTGGGTATATAAAAGGTCAGCTGAGCAGGTCTTGAAGAAAAAAACAGTCACCCACACCACCATGGAAATCCTCCACTGACTCCCAAGGCAGGGCAGCTGCTTAGGCAGAGTTCAGCTGAGGATCTCATAGACACAGGTTCTTGCATGCATAGGGGAACTTTTCTTTTGCTAGTTCTGTCTCAAAGAGTTGTACTTTTACTTACATCAGACAATTTGTGTTTTCCTGAGACCATCAGCATAGGAGGAAGGGGGGAAAAAAGGCTAGGTATTAGAATGCAAGCAGCTATAAGGAGGAAAAAGGCTTATTGGAATACAACTACAATTAGAAAAGGAGATTATGGCAGACACCGTATGTGTGTGCTCTGAGCCGCATGGGGCAGGGAGGGTTGGAACGATGACGACAATGATGACACAGGTTAGTATTAACCTTGTTCTGTTTTTCTACAGGCCAAACCAGTCCTCATGGGTAAAATATTGCATCTGGTCTTATTTCCTACTTCTTCTGTCTATTTTTTGCAGGTGAAGCTGCCACATGTCCCTCTAACCATGCACATAACTAAAGTTCAAATGGTCATTCTTTCTCCTGGCTCAGGCTGTCAAATTGCATGTGTGTTCAATGCAAGCTTATCATAAACACGTCTAGAAGTCCCTCTCATAGTGAGTCAGACTCTTCCCTTTCAAAAGAAGAAGCTACAGAAAACTATGATACTCCTGCCCAATGCAGCGCTAGACCATGCTTGCTTGGGAATCTGAGTAGACAGGGAGATAAATTATGCCTGGGGATGTTAACCAGGATCTAGTCCATGACCTAAAAACTTACAATGGAAAAAAACCCCTAAATCAGAAAAAAAAAAAAGGAAAAAAAAAAATCAGATTTCCCTAACTCATACAGTGCTTCAATAAGAGATTATGGGATAAACATTATTTAGCAGTACTGCTAGACTGGAAGTTTCCTGGGGTGTTGTTAAATATTGCAGTTTATAGTTATCATCTCTGCTGTTTCTTAGTAGCATGTTGTCCCCAGTAAAACCTGCGTAGCCTCTTACCAAACTTACTGTTTTTGAGTTAAGCTAACTGTAATGCTTGGATGACAAGAAATTATGAAGACAATTTTTTAAAAAGATCTTTCTAGTTTCCATCTAGAGAAGAGAGGTGCTGGCAGCTATTATTTCGTTGCAAGCATTGTGAAATCATATGGCCAAATAGTTAATTAGTCTGTGTCGTGACCCCACATCATTCAATAAAACTCCTCAGAATACTTGCTGAAAACAAGAAACGCATGGAGAACTTGGGACACAGGCATACAGTAGAAGCTACGTGTCTATCTGAGCTGTGCCACAGGGCTGCTTTCTACCCTAATGGTCAAAGTAACTCACCAAATGCAAATGTCCTCCAACCTGTCATGAGACATGGGCTCTTCTGGGAGGATAGAGTAATAATTCTAATTCTCTCTCCCACACTCTCAAAAACACACACATTCTCTCTTGCACACACAAACACATTTCTTGTGGTTCATATCAGTTTTATAATACCTATTTTAAGCAAAAAGTAATCCCAGGAGGAAAATTGGGTATAGGAGAAGTGGTGGTGGTGTCTGTTAGCTCAGGTTTGGCAGCACAAGTAGTAGAAGATGTAAACTGTATGGACTTTCTCAGTTTGGTTCTCAGATACCACATACTCTAGTATGTGAGATGCATGCAAAAACACAGCCCTTCAGTCCGAACTGTTTTTAGGAAGTCTCCAAAGGCTGCATTTTCCCAAGGAAGGACAGAAATCCTCTTTAAAGCTTTGAATAAACTTAATTTAAAGACAGAGGCTCTTATAAATGTCCAGACTATGAGACACAGTAAGGGAAGATATTAATGATCCTCTCACAAGGATGTTATTTAGAAATGTCATCTTGATAACTTTGTACATGAGCAATTTTCATTAATTTAATGTTAGTCACTTCTTCTATTGTTCCCTTGTGATTTACAGGTATTTTCTTTACTGGCAGTATTTTCAGTGCCTGCACTGATAGAACACAAATATTACCCGTAAACACAAGCAACTAAAAGGGGGTTAAACTGAACCCTTCAGGCTACCTAAAAGGGGGCGGAGAAGACAGAGACAGACACTTCCCAGAGACACACAGCAAAGGACGAGAGGCAACAATCCCCCACTGCAAGACAGTAGATTTCTATCAGACATAAAGGAAAAATTTTCCCACCAAGAGTAGTTAAGCACTGGAACAGATTACCCAGCAAGTCCTTGGAGATATTCAAAATATCCTTGGAGATATTCAAACCTTGAATGGAAAAGACCCTGTGCAAACTTGTAATATTGAAGTTAATCATCTTGGAGCAGGGGGCTGGACCCAATAACTTCCAAAGGTCCCTTACAAGCTATAATTTTCTATGATTCATAATATTTGGATTTTCAAAATATTCAGTCCCTAGTTTGGATATTTAGACAGCAGAAACAGGGGGAAAGGATTAAGGAAATCTTGCATACTCAGATCAAGGGAAGGAATAATTTGATAGAAGGCTTGATCCATGTGCAAACCTCCCTGAAAGGGCTGTAGCTCTGACAGCCATACATAGCTGTATCAGAAGAGGTGCTTATGACTTTTCTCCAGTGGTAGTGAAGGGCTCCTCCCATATGATTTTCCTGATTTGCTGGCACTCAAAAGGCAAAGACTCATACTGGCATGACATACAGTCCTCCACCCACCCATCTGCCACAACCCTGTGCTACTGTAATTGAGCTCTTAGTATGCAAAGTTATCTTCAGCAGTAGATTTATAAAATATCATTATCCTAACACATGGAATGTCAGTTAAAATTGCCATCACATCACAGTCATGCAGGTGTTCTTTGTAGGTCTTACTCACTCTTCATCTGATCCAGCTGATATATTTCTCTCTGTTCAGCTCTTCTCAATTCTGATGCCCACTGAATAAGGATTCAGTATCACCTTCACTTTTAAGAAAACTATCAGTTGCACTTTTGTTAGGGCTATTACAGCCTTTAATCATCCAACTGCTCCTGATTCATGCATCTGTACTAAGTTGTCAGGTAACATTTGCTTGCATCCTGCAGTTGTCAAGGTGCTTTCGTCTTATTTCAGTAGCTTGGATGCAAATAGTGGGACAACTACAATTACTACCTTCCCTATCTTTACAGGCTGCACAGACATATATGAGTGGGTAGCACATGACACATGCACAACTTAGTGCATGCATGAATGATAGTTATGAAAAAGTTGCATTGTCCAACCTTCCTTTAACGTTATCACACATAATGCTAGAAGCATCTCAGGCACTAATCTATTTTTTTTCTGTTCTTAGAATAGATCAATAATCTGACCTGTTCTACTGAGCATGCAGTACAGCAGCGCTGCCAGCCTCTGAGCTGACTGTACCTTCCTTTTAGTACTGACTGCTGTAAGAACAAAAGATTCTGATTTTTTGCTGTTTTGTTGTCATAAAACTACAGAAATACAGGAATAAAAGGGACTTCGAGAAATAATTTAGTCCACCGCATTTGCAGTGTGTAGAGATCTGGTACATTCAGGTGGTCCTTGACAGATACTTGTCTAACCTACTCCTAAGAATTTTCCACTGAGGGAGACTCCAATCTTTCTAAGTAGCCTGTTTCTGTGTTTCACCAGCCTGATAGTCAGAGCATTTCTCCTACTATCCAACCATTTCCAGCTATCCTTGGCTTCCAATAAAACTGCTTTATTTTTGCCCTTCCCTCCAGTAGTCTTTGAAAATAAATGATCATCATTCTCGATTTAATATCATCTATGTCAGACCACTGTCAAGATATGTCATTTTTCTCTTTTCTAGGCTGTACAAAGTTAGTTGCTGTAACGTTTTAAAATTCTCCATGTTTACTAAATTTAGACTGCCTGCAATTTGCCATGGAAGTTTGTGACACATTTTGCCCCAAACTGCATACAGAATTCCTTTGGAAGTCTTGTCTTAGCTGGGAAAAGCTGAACAGAACAGAATAATCTTCACTTTGCAGAGAATCCCTTTCTGCAGTCCCATTGCTTAATCAGGTTTGTCCCATTTTGTCTTCCTACGGACAGCAGTACTTTTCATGTGTCTACTGAATTTTTTTCCTGTGATTCAAAAAAATCCCTCCCGTATTCGCAACTGTGAATCTGATGCCATTCTTTGACATACCTGTAATCAAAGTAGTTGTCAACTTCAGGCTTTTTATGTGGACTTTGTTTCATCACCTCAGTTATTAATGAACAGAAACAGGCCAAAAGCAGACACCCACTTGAGATTCTCCCAGCCCCAAAGTGAACTACTGATCTATTCAGTTTTATGAAAATGAGGTAATCTGTTTTATTATGTGAAATTTCTGTATTTCCACATTTTTCTCACAAGAATGTCACATGGAACAATAACAAATCTGTACAAAAGACACAATCACATCTATTGCTTTCCCTTACTACACCAGTTATCCTGTTAAAGAGGATATTGTTATTCATATGGTTTGTTCTGGCTCAATCTAAGTTGACCACTTCTATCATGTTACTGGGTTCTGGGTATTTCTAAACTGGTTTCTATTAATTTATTCTAGAATCATTGTGAGTACCAAAATTAAACAGACTGGTCTTTATTTCCCTAGGTCATTATTTTTCCTCACTTTGTAAAGACATATATTAAACATTCTTTTATCTCATTTCTCTCTCTTCTTAGTAACGTAATCTCATCTTTACCACTCCACATTAGCTTCTTGAGCTTATCCTTAAATGCCTGTACCTTAGCTGTGCATTTTTGTTTCTCCTATTTGAAGGCATTCTGAAACACTTAAAGAAGCAAACCCTCATGCATTCTTACTTGACTCTTAGTGTGCTTTTATCTTTTCTCTGCATCAGCTAATTTGCTATTGCGTGTTTAATGTCTTTCAATAATTGCCAGCTATCCTGCTTTCCTTCATTTTTACACTCTTTTTCCTAAGCACAGCTAACTAGCAGTTCACCAAGCTGGGTGAAGCATGCTCTCCTAAAGCTCATTATCCTTACCGTGCCGCTCCACCGTCCTTCCTTTCCTCAGGAAAGTGAAGACAATTATTTTGGGGCCTTTTTCACTGAAATTTCCTTCCACCTCTAACTTTTCAAAACGGATTCTCTACTAGAACAGAATCAACCTCATACAGCCATTTCCAGAGTCACTTTCTTTGCCTTCTGGCTCCAAGACAGAACTTGATGCACTGTCTGGCTCACAATCCTGGCTGTCACACAGGGTTGTCTGTGACCAGATTAACTCCTATTCTCTGCCTATGGTGTCACTTCTTCACAACTATTACTGCCAAAGAGCACATTCCACTGACAGCACCTAACGCCGACCACAAATACTTGAAGGTCCTTGTGAAGACTTACAGAGAAATAAATCAGTTTCTTGAACAGGCCAAGTGGTTCAATACGGAGGTCCTGTCTCTGCAGCCTAGTTTTAATTTCCCTGCAAATGGAAGAAAGGTGTGCACTGTGGCTTCTGTTTTTCTTAACAGCAGTACAAGATAACCCATGACCAAAAGAAACTATAGAAATGCTTTATGCTTTTAGGTAAAGTTGATTGCTTTCAATTTAGTGGGAATGAGATGTATCACTGAAACAGACATCTTTCCCAATTTATTTAGCTTCAGTGATCACAAACCGTGCAGTATTTATAATTTTGCTCTCTTACATCATCTATCACCTCCAGGGCTGTGTTAGACACAGCCTCATGGGTGTGTGTTTGTTGCTTCTGACTTCTTCACTTTCAGTTTGGCTTTTAACTTCTTATTTTCTTTGTCACACACATGCACTGACAAGACAGACAGCCAGGGGAAAACTTTGCCTGTTCCATCTTACGCAATGCTAGCCTTCACAGCCTCTTATCTTTCACAGTCAGGACATAGATATCTCTACATCATACCATGGCCAAAATGGAAAAGGCCACATGTATGCCAATATTGTATTTTTCTAAATTTCTTCTTTCAAACTCAGCAAAATTGCATGAAGCCACCACGCTTTACATACACAAGAAAAAGAACTAATCCCCTCAGAGGAGGATTTTTCCTGTTCTAAAACATTTGTAATATTGTTTTGTCTCTAACAGAATGAAAAAAAGCAAGCAGGTGACAGTGCTGTACAAAAGGTTTACTGGGCACGGCCCAGCTGAATTACCCTGCTAGCTCTTCCTGACACAAACTTCATATTGCACCATCCCATAATTCACATCCTTTATGTTATAATACATTTACATCCTGTGAAGTTGCAAATGAATAAATTACTGTATCACCTGCCCATGACTCCTCCCAAAAAGAGTATACAGCTGAAGCGGTATCAAGCTATGATTTGGAACAGTGCTGTGTAAAGCCACTGAGATCTAAATCACCAGATAATGTATGTACAACAGAAATTATGAAGGAGCTTCAACTATAGCTTCACAGCCTGGCAACAGCATAATTTTTTAAAAATCAAACAAATGGAAGGACCATTTTGCAAAATCAGAGCTAACCTAACTATAAAACTGAAAGGCACTGGTCAGTAAAGAGCCCAGGACTTTCTGAGCAAATGCAAGAGGGAGCTTACCAAGACAGAAGATTTTGACACAGAAAACTTAGTGCAATTTATCATTTCATTACGGAGAGGAGCAGTGGTAAAAATAACATTTAGAAAGCACAACCATTCACTTGGCTAGGCAGAAAAAGCAGGGCCTAAGTTTGGGATCAATAATGTCAACGGAAGTATTTCTACTGACTGCTGCAAACTTAGCTGAAGTTCTGGAAAACACATAGAATCACAGGGGTTGGAAGGGACCTCTGGAGATCATCTAGTCCAACCCCCCTGCCAGAGCAGGTTGCACAGGATGGCATCCAGGCAGATTTGGAATGGCTCCAGGGTCGGAGACTCCACCACCTCTCTGTACAGCCTGTTCCAGTGCTCTGCCATCCTCAAAGGAAAGAAGTTCCTCCTCATGTTTAGATGGAACTTCCTATGGTCAAGTTTGTGCCCATTACCTCTTGTCCTATCACTGGGCACCACTGCAAAAAGACTGGCCCCATCCTCCTGGCACCCTCCCTTTAAGTATTTGTAAGCATTGATGAGATCCCCTGAGTCTTCTCTTCTCCAGACTAAAAAGACTCAAGTCCCTCAGCCTTTCCTTATAAGAAAGATGTTCCAGCCCCCTAATCATCTTTGTAGCCTTCTGCTGTACCCTCTCCAGCAGTTCCCTGTCCTTCTTGAACTGGGGAGCCCAGAACTGGACACAGTACTCCAGGTGCAGCCTCACCAGGGAAGAGTAGAGGGGGAGGATAACCTCCCTTGACCTGCTGGCCACACTCCTCTTGATGCACCCCAGGATGCCATTGGCCTTCTTGGCCACAAGGGCACATTGCTGGCTCATGGTCATCCTGTTGTCCACCAGCACTCCCAGGTCCCTCTCCACCGAGCTGCTTTCCAGCAGGTCAACCCCTAACCTGTACTGGTGCATGGAGTTCTTCCTCCCCAGGTGCAGGACCCTACACGTGCCCTTGTTGAGCTTCATGAGGTTTCTCTCTGCCCAACTCTCCAGCCTGTCCAGGTCATGCTGAATGGCAGCACAGCCTTCCAGTGTGTCAGCCACCCCTCCCAGTTTTGTGTCATCAGCAAACTTGCTGATGGTACACTCTGTCCCTTCATCCAGGTCATTGATGAATATGTTGAACGGGACTGGACCCAGTACTGACCCCTGGGGAACACCACTTGTTACAGACTTCCAACTAGACTCTGTGCCACTAACCACAACCCTCTGAGCTCCATCTGCCAGCCAGTTTTCAATCCACCCCACTGTCCATTCATCCAACCCACACTTCCTAAGCTTGCCTATGAGGATGCTGTGGAAGACAGTGTCAAAAGCCTTGCTGAACTCAAGGTGGACAACAACCACTGCCCTCCCCTCATCTATCCGTCCAGTCACACCATCGTAGAGGCTATCAGATTAGTCAGACCTGACTTCCCCTTGGTGAATCCATGTTGGCTACTTCTGATAACCTTCTTTTCCTCCAGATGCTTGGAGATGACACCCAGCACGAGCTATTCCATCATCTTTCCAGGGATGGAGGTGAGGCTGACTGGCCTGTAGTTTCCCAGGTCTTCCTTTTTGAAGACTGGAGTGACGTTGGCTTTCCTCCAGTCTTCAGGCATCTCCCCTGTTCTCCAGGACCTTTCAAAGATGATGGAGGAGCAGCCCAGAAATGACTTCTGCCAGCTCCCTCAGCACTCGCGGGTGCATCCCATCAGGACCCATGGACTTGTGGATATCCAGTTTACTTAACTGATCTCTAACTTGATCCTCCTCAACCAAGGGAAAGTCCTCCTTCCTCCAGACTTTCTCTGTTACCTGTAAAGTCTGGGGCTCCTGAGGGCTGGCCTGAGCAGTAAAGACTGAAGCAAAGAAGGCATTCAGTAGTTCCACCTTCTCTGCATCATCTGTCACCATGGCCCCTGTCTCATTCAACAGCAGGCCCACATTTTCTCTAGTTTTCCTTTTGCCTCTGATGTACTCTGATGTACACAGCCATCCATGACAGCGTTCCAGTCTTGTGAGCTATCCCACCATGTCTCAGTAATTGGGATGAGATTATGGCCCTGCGACCGCACACAGATCTCCAGTTCTTCCTGTTTGTTTCCCATGCTGTGTGCATTGGTGGATAATCTCGTAAGGAAATAGGGCAACCTGTGGTAAGACCGAGCACTTCACAGCTTTTATTGCCTTCTCAGAACTCTGCCGCTTTTGTTCACTCTTCACCAATTAGGAAACATTTCAAAGCACCTTCCTCTTTTGTAGCATCATTTCTATGCAATTTGAGATTCAGACAGTAGTTCCAAGTACTACCATGTCCACGCTACACACAATTCATTTTATGTCTGTGTTCCTACATGAAGACAATAATTTAGTATAATTTACTGTAATTTAAATGACTGCAATAGAAATCTTCCCTATTGAGTTTGAAAGCATGGCTGGGGAAGCACAGATCCAAACAAAGGGGCTTGTCTAAAGGCTCCTTTTACAAAAGGAGTGAAGCTGAAACAGACTCAGCCAAAAGGCAATTCCTCTCCTTGAGGGAGTGTGCAGGACAGGTCAGCTTAACCACTCTAGGAGTTGCCTGCCTCTCTGCTGACTACAGAAGGAGCTATGGTGACTCCGTAACTGTCATGGGACCCTAACGCAGCAAGAACATCCCGAAGGACATTCCAAGATATTCTTAAAGAGAATTTTGTAAGAATCAAAAGGATGCTAAACTTGAAAGACTTTTTTTTTTTTTTCCTTTTTTCTTCTTTAAATAAACTACTGGAATGATGAACTCAGAGAGACTAGATCAGACAGAATTGAAATTAAAGTGGACTGTAAACCAATCTCTCCCTGCTCACTGTGTCTGTGCAAGGCAGTTCCTCGCTTCCAGGGTTTGGTTTCAGCAAAGTCAGCAGTTTTCTGAACTGCAACAAATGCCGACATCCTTTCTGGAGCCCAGGAAACTTTTCTTTTTGTCACCACTGACACCTGGCTGTCTGCTTTCTGCACATCCCAACTCCTTGTTCCTTGCTCTAGTACTGTTCTCCCATAGTCTGCAGCCTCCAGACCTCTCTGCCCAACAAAGAACAAGGATGAGTTCCCTTGCCCTACAGGCAAGCCCATTTGCTCCAGTCACTCCCTTTATAAAGGGACCCAACACGTAAACTGAGAACAAACACAGCAAAATTATATTGCCTATCACACTTGAGTTTAAGTGTTTAACCCTCAGGTGTCTGAAGCAAAAAGAGACAAGCCTTAGCCCAAGCATTCTTACAATGACGCCATCCCCCACTCAAGATAAAGGAGGTTTGGTAATCTGGGATTTAACCAAAAGCTACGCAAATGTAGGTTTTGGTTTTGGTGTTGTTGTTTTGTTGTTTTTTTTTAAATAACCTCACATCTTTAATAAATATGTGACATCTTTAGTAAAGATGTGATCAAAAATAAAATGTACAGAAAGCAAAGTGATGTTAAATATTAGAACGTGAGAGGCATAGGTTGGATGGGCCAGGTTGGATGGGGCTTTGAGTAACCTGGTCTACTGGAAGGTGTCCCTGCCTATGGTAAGGGGGTTGGAACTAGATGATCTTAAAAGTCCCTTCCAACACAAACCACTCTATGACTGATTCTTTGAGAGTATTCACATGCTATTTAATTACATAGTGAATGGTAAAACTCAGGGGTTTTTTTCTGGGCTTTTGCTTTACTCCATGGTGGCAGAAATTGTTAGAGGTTACTCAGAATCATCTTTTTATATGTGCAATATTCTCCAGCAAAATGGGCCATAACATATGCTCACCACCTGTTTAAAAGATGTGGACTGTCCAAAGCACAATGTAATATGAAATACTCATTATACAGAGAAATTATGAGTATTTATTAAAATTTCGCAGCATCAAATGATAGTTGTAGCCATACATCTTTGATCTTGAGAAAATAGGATATAATTCAAGAGTGAAAAATTGCTATAATTGAGAAGCAAAGAGGGACACATTAGAAATGGAGAAATCAAGGGTGATTCAGACATGTAATGGATCAAAATATTCAGTGTTGGTCTGAATGGAGCAATTATAACCAAAGATATTACTGAAAAATGACCCATGTTGAGAAATACAAAAAAGCAATTTTCAATTGTTTAATTTTTCTTCTATATATGTCATTTGGAAATACCTGATAATATTTAGACAAATGACAACTCCCTTCCCCCCATACCCCTTAAAACCCAAATGAACTAGTTATTTTCCACTGCTAATTTCTTGAAAGATTATTGTTTTATAGTAAATCTCCCATATCAAAGAATGTGCTTATCTGCTTTCGTATTGTAATTGTTATTATATATTCCATTATACAGAACAACTTTCATCCAAAGCTTTTTTTGAACTCCACAAACTTGACTTTATTCCCTTAGATGGAAACATATCTGCATATAGTAACTGCTGTATCTAACAAAAGCATACTGTAAACATGCCAAAGGAAAATTCTAAATAAATTATTCATCTGTACATACCACAAGGTCCTCTATTTCATGTAAAAGAGAAGTAACCAATATAGCGATGTCTCTAGTTTATCTCAGGTAGGCTCATCTCTGAAAACCAAAATGAGACTGTTGGGTCCTGCTTCTAGGAGTTCTCACAGATTGCTGTGGGGCTCACTCCAGCCAGTGCTTGTTACTCTGAGAGGCGTGCAGAACACGTCACTGAATTTGGATTTGCCCACTCTTGCCAAAACTATCACAGCAATAAGAACAACTCCAGTTTCCATATTCCTACCCATTCCTTACAATTGTATTTTTTTTTAAGACAAAATCTTCATTCAAATGGAGTTCATCAATTGAAGTCCCAACAGTTTCAATGACATGAAACTGCCCGCTAAACTTTGGATACACTAGTCTAAGTCACTCCCACCATGCAACGTCCCAAAGGAGATCGCATGATCAACATCTCCCTAGGCTCTGAGCCTTCCTGCAGGCTGCAGGCTCTGAGGCTGCAGATTTTTCAGCCAAATGCCTTTCCACATCAAGAACAACCACTAGCTGCTTTGCAACACTGACAGCAGCTCCTCTCTCCCTCTTCCACACGCTGAGAGGTGCCATGAAGAGTGACAACACTGTTGGCTGAGAAAGGAAAGAGATCAAGCTAATGGAGAGAAAAATGCTTTACTGCTGGCCATCAGGACTCTTAGATGGCACTGGAAAGCTCAGCAAGAGACAAGGACAGAACTAGCTGCCTTGCACTGAGCTTTTCTTTTCCGTACCCAGCCTGCTTTGGCAGTAACAGCACTCCGAAGTGGTAGTCTATGCCTGGATGCAGAAAAGGAGCAGTGTCTTGTGAAGAGTCTCGTTGTGTTGCCTGTGTGGGGGTGACAGAATGTTCTCACTGCAAGAACCATACCATCCCCTGCCCCATACATGTTACAGGAGTCCTTGCCCTTTTAGACTGGGATATGTGACTGAGGTAAAGGCACTGTATCACTGGTGAAGGAAGATTATCTAGATAGGCAGATTTTTGAAAACACTGATCTATTTACCTAGCACACAGAACTTATCAGTCCCCCTACAGAGCTCATAAAACCAAAATTAATGACAGAAGTAAATACAATGTCACCTACTGCAAAATTTGAAACGAGTGTAAAAAATGAAGAATCTCTCTTGGTTGTTTGTGGGGTTTCTTTGGGGGTAGGTGGTTGGTTTGGCTTTTTTATAGTTTCTTGTCTCTTTTCACGTTTTACATCATCTGGTCTCCCACCTCTCAAACAGCAGAAGCCTCACCCATGTTAAGCCACACAAGAGCATCAGAAATATTTGGACGATAGATCTCTGCTTTTCTTTGTGTGTGTGGAGGTAGAAAAGGGATCTGAATTTTATAATACATTGTTATGGTTATTCTGATCCTAGAAGTTCATATTATGTTTCTGGCTATTTTAGCCTCAATTTTTTAAAAATACCAATACCTAGATCTCCCTTTGGACAGTAGTTGTTCCCCTTTTGTAGCAAACCACACTGCAGCCTCAAATTACGCTATTAGTATCTCAACTCCCCAGCTGAAAAAAAATCTCCCTTCCCCAATGCAACTGGACCTGCTGAGACTGATATTTCTTTAGATGCATAACTACACTTCGCAGATAGAACATTATATAACAGAGCAGAGGATTCCTTCCTATTTAAAATTAAAAAAAGAAAGAAAAGAAAAGAAAGGATGCACTTCAATGAATTACACCATATATCTGAATTACACGCAATGTCGAAAAAGCAACATTATCAGAAACTCTTCCATGTATAGTAGGTCAGTGAAGGATCCAAAACAATTAGCCACACAAGATTTGGGCATTAATTATACTCATTTTTCTCTATCTGACACATATGTAAATTGTGCTGTCACTGTTCATTTATGAATCTGTGAGGAAAATTTATACATATTTCATGAATTCTAGGACTCTCTCTGTGACCACAGTTAGCATTTGCAAACATCTGGAAGCATCTGATTTGCTAAACTCCTCTCTCCAAACACCAGACACACCAGTGCAACAGCACAGCAGATGCACTCCAGGCCAGATGCAGCAGTGCAGATGTGTTGTTCAGCATTCTTCATTTTACCCAGGAGTTACTGCAACACCTTCTTGGCCTTGATGAGTTCTTATTCCTAACCGGCCACCTCTGACCGTGCCACTCGTCCCTTGAACCCTCACACTGGCTGCCCCTTCTCAATCACATGAGATATAAGCTAGTTGTTTTTACTGTCAGGACCCATAGCAGTCCTAATACCCTTCCTTACGCAGCAACAGATCTACGCCTACTTTGATCAACTCACAGTGCTGGCATCCATCACTGGCTAACTGTAGGCATAACATGTTTTCCTTTCTGCTTTGAAGGAGCAGCCAACACAAACAGAAAACCACCCCGCTATTCTCCTTCAAATCCTCCTTAATAACTCTCCTGTGCTGCAATGCTGACAAATGCTTGCAGCTGCTTGAGATCACAACTGACTTCTGTTATACCCTTGGTTCTCCATTTCCAAATCCATTTGTTCTATTTGGCTTAAAGCTTTGATGTAAGCTCCCTGCTATGAAGGCTCACTTTTAGGATTGGAAAGGAGTGAGTAATTGATACTCTACGCGTTCTGCTGGGCTCTCCACCTCTGGGCAAATTCAAGAATGGTAATTCTTCTACAGGATCTGCATAAAACCAGAAAGGACTTATATCAGGGGATCTCAGCTTGTTATGTACGTGACTCAGTATATGTAAGTGGCTCACCAGACAATTGCAACTGTCCTTTTAATTGGCAATTGAGTAGGAACTACACTGGTTTGCTACCCTGTGCTTATTACACAGCAACAGCCTTTGTCAGATAGGTTCTCTCACAGTTCTTACCCTGTTACAAGCATTTTGGCTAGATGTGCAAACTTTCCCAGGCCAGGCAAGCCACTAGAACTAATCTAGTTGCAATGGACTGCCATTACATTGGTACAGCAGGTTGGCAGTTTGGTATACTGGCAATACAAGTCAATGGAATCCACACCATGGGTTTGTACTTTGTCTGTGGTTGTGAACAGAGGACCAGGGGAACTGAAGTACTACAATTTTCTGTGTCCTAATTTAACTCAAACTCCAGTAAACAGAGGCTCTCAGGGTTTAGTGTTTTGGGGTTTTTTGGTTTGGTTTGGTTTTTTTTTTTTTCTGGAAGAAAGCAACACAAATAGAAGCGTCGCAAAGATGTAAAAAGATAATTTAGATATTTGTACATTTAAAATTTTTCCTCTTGATGTTAACTTTAGAAGATCAAAATTAAGTAACAAATTTGAATCACTTCAGGCAAATTTTAAATTAGCAAACATAGCTGCTAAGTGGATCAAAATAATCCTTCATGATAATCTTTCTGTAATTCTTTTGAGTCACCAGTGTCTGGTTAGCAGTTTCAATTAACATCAAGAAACACCCACAAGATCGAACTCGAAGTATACTACTTTGCCTGCAACAATGTAGAATGATACAAGTTACCGATTTATTTAATGCATTTATTTTCCCACGTTATAAGGTTGAGGGAATGGAAAAAGCTAACATGCCACCTCTTTAGAGAAGCAGGTTCCAACCACAAGCTATTCTACACTTTCACATGATTTCTCTGATGAGATTACACTGAACAACAAAAGGTTCTACACGACAATGAAGATGAAACAGTTTCATTTCAGTCTGGACTGTGCATAACCAGCACCTGTACAGATTGCACTAGCTACTCAAATATTGTTTGTGAAGGTACTTTTTAAGTACCTCGTCAGAAAACAGAGCTTGCAGTCCACTGCCAATTGTAACATATTCCCCCTTTTCAAATTAACAGGATTCTAAATTTCTTACCACACATAGAAATATATTTTGACTTGGAAATGTTTTCATAATGTTGAAAACACTATATTCTAGTACGTGGAATATTATATGTAGTAATAAGTACATAATAATGGCCAAAAAAAATTACATACTCTAAGAGGACACTGTATAGCATGACAGTATCATCATCAGGTTTACTGTGTCCACAAATGGATACTAAATAGAATAGTCTGAGACATCCTTAATACAACAATCATGGTTGCTGGACAGCATGAGGGAAATGGACTGCAAAAAATGGACAGATTCTTCCTAAATAGCATCTTCTAGTGCCACCACAGGAGACAGAATGCTGTGTTACATGGACCATTGGTCTATCTCAGCAGGGCACTGCAAATGTTGTTGAAATGATCACGTACACACTAGGAGAACCAAAATACCTAAGAAGAATGCTTTGACATTCTTCTTGACATTCAGCACAAAGTGATTTATTTCCCTAACTTCGCGGTGATTCCCTTCACCTCTCCAGAAATGGACATACACCTGTCCAAAAATCGAGAGGTTTCTACAAAACACTTTGATACTAAAAAACTGTATTTCTAGGTGGGAAGTTGCTCCATCCAAACTCTTCTTCCCTACCAAGCTAAGTGTTAACTCATGAAAACAAAATCTTTTTTTTTTTTTTTTACTATAAAAATAATGGATGTTCCCTCTATTTCCTAAGCATAAAAATATGTTGAGAATGATAAAACATACTAGCTTACTTATGTGACTCACTAACCCAAATCCACCCCATTTATGGCATGCATAACTATGTGTCTTCTGAAAATGGACTAAGATACTTCTTAAAGTTCTACTTGATCTGTGCAGGAAATGAACTACAAACATATGTTGCATTATGATTCTTGGCCTCTGGCTTACAGTAGCAAGTAAAAGCTGCGTAAAACCTACCATTTACCTGGCTGTGGTATTTTCAGCCTTCACTAAGTCTTGACTAGGTTGCTCTTTGCACCAGATCTCAAGCAAGGGCTGTGCCACTTGTTGTCTCCACCTGCCCTTGACCTACACGCTCACCTGTAGGGCCTGATATGATTTACCTCTCTGCTCCATCTTCCATCACCTGATTTCCAACTACTTCAGATCTATTCCCTTCTGAACTAACATCCAGAGCAGAAAGAAATGGGCTATAGCACACTCTGCCTTAGCTGTGTGATCATCCTGATGTCTGCTGACATGAAACTACTAAGCTGACTCATTCCAAGTATAATACTCAAGTGGTTTCATTCAACACAGACTCAATAGGCCAATTTCTTCTGCCTGCATCTCTGGACACACACGACAAGACTTAATACACCTGGCAAGAATCCACCCTCCAGCAATATTACTTATTATAAATGTGATTAGAACAGCATCCACACAGGGGCAGATGTTCAGCCTATCTGAGTGCAGCCTACAGAGGGAAGGGTATTTCTGAACTGAGAGTCAAGAGTACTGTTATTCTGTACAGATGTATTCTTGTTTCACACTCATTCTTGTAGGTGGTTTCCTTAAAAATGCTGAAGTGAGAATGTTAGGTCACTTTATTACCAAAAAATGCTAATGACGTTAAAAGTTCTCATATTATTAGTTTTCCTCTAGTTTTTAATTATTTGTTAAAATTCATATTCTATTCTAGTCTCAGATTTAGGTCCTTATGTGTTAAGATGGACACAACATAGTAACTTTACACTTCTACAAATACAGTACTAGAGTGTCACACACAGAAGTGTGTTACACAAAAAGGTTGTTTATTTTTCCAAGTAATCATTACACATGTTTTTTAACTGATTAGATCTACACTGTAAGGTTAAATCAAACTATGAGATTGACTATGTATCTCTTGGTACTTTATCATATCAAAAAAGTATTTGTTTATTTTAACAGAAAAAGAATAATGAACAATAGCTCCTACTCTCTCAGAAGCCTATTTCCAGCTCACAGCACTGCAACTTCAAAATGCTTTAAAAGATCAGTTAGGTAATCCGCACATTAGCACAGAGACAGAGAAATATAACAAAGAAAATGAAATCCAAATGTTCAGTAGAAAATGAGGAATTTCACTTCAAATTGGAAAAGAGATTTGCTATGAAGGTACATGCTATCAGGCAATTAAGTGAAGAGATTTGGAAGAAATGTCATTTTTACCAGGATTGTTCTGTAACAGATCATTTCCATCATTCTGAAGTAACTGTTTGGGGCTTCTATAGACACAGAAACTTTCAGATGACCCACACCAATAGGTCAGCTCCAAATTCCATTTAGTTGTAGGTAAATATTTCTTGACAGTCACCTGGTTTAATGATTTCTAGTCACAGGACAATACCTTCAACCTGGATTGTGAATGCCCAGTGCTTCACTGTTGACATATGCCTTAGCGTGAACAGCAAATGAAAGTGTCAACGTTAGTTAAAAATGGAATGTCCAACTATCTTGTCCAAGACTTTGAGACTACAGGTTCAGCAGGTACCAAATCATGTAAGAATAGGTTCATTTTAGAAAACAGAGATGGAACGTGGGGCGGAATATTTCACACCAAGGCAGAAACAATCTCATCATAAACCCATTCAAGGTCTTTTCCAGTATTCAGAATGGGTGGTAACTTATGAGGTCTGACAATTTTATGATAATTCAAGTATTTGGGACTAAAATCTCTCAAGAATCCTTTACAATATTGTAGGATAGTCTTTTTAGCTACTTGGTCATTTTTGGCCTCAAAACTGTACCTCAGCCACTTACCTTAGCCTAGTTCAATCCTGATTAGCCGCTTTCCCCCAAAGCCCAAACATGACCAAGTACAATACAAAACAGCTACCAAAAACTACGGGATATGTCAAAAACCATCACAGCATATATACTAAAAGAGGTGTAAGAATTGAACAGAATTAACCAATGCTGAAGACTGAATTAGGAGAAAAGAAACCTGGCAAGAATCTTTCTTTCCAGACTGGCTTGCTGTTGATATGTTGTATGGAACATGTCTTTAAGAGCTGAGGATTTTGTTTGTCTAGGAAAAAGTGATTTAATAACATCTACATATACAGATTCAGACACTCCACAGAATAACTTTGTTGGTAAACTACAGTGGTGGCTCTAAGCCCACTACTAAATGCTGAGTTTTGCCATCTATCACAACTCATTCCTAGCAGAATTTGAGAAACTTTCCCTCCAGAATCTCCTGCCCACAGATCCCATCACAGAACACAAAAGCAGAGCAGAGCAACAAGCTCTGCTTTCAATGCTCCACTGCCCTGTAAGCTCTTCCTGGCTGCTGCAGCTTTGCAGGAATCCAGACTACTATAGTGCACAATAATCTGCATTTGATTCTCTACTTTTCCTCCTTGACATCATTTTGCATTCAAATATTATAGCAGCTGCTTCAGATTATGCAAACTGCAGTGGTGTACACTCTTCGTCTTTCCAGTCTTTGGAAATATATCTACAGGCTACGTGCTAACTGCAAAAGGTCCATCTTCGTTTCAGAGCATTACAAAGAATTTGCAGGGATTCGTTGATAGCTTTTTTGAGAGAAGGAGATGAGAAAGATCTCATCCTTGTTATCAAACTCTGCAAATTTAAATTTCAAGACTGGATTCCCCTCTTCAGGGGAAGCAACAGTTCTGAAGTGAAAATGGTCTTTTAAGACAAAATAAATAAATAAATAAAACCCCAAACTCAAAGCAATGGAAACAGAGGTCTCTGTAAGTTAAAGACAAGACATCTCTCCACCTTTATGAATTTAGACACAAATATATTGTTAAAAAAAGACCCCAACAAAACAGAATGGAGATGATGAAAATATCTTCACTCTTATAAACTGTAGGACACCTAAATAGCTACTGTGAAAAAGAAACTGCAACGGCCCTGTAAAGCCACATACAAGCTGAAAGGAAGGTGACAGTTCAACAGAGGAATCTGTTCCATGACAGTTTTCTTTCACAGATACTTCTATTAAAAGGAAACCTTCAACAAAATCACCATTGGAGTTTATGTTTCTACTTATGCATATCTATGTGTACAAACACCAGATGAAATCCCTTGCATTCATGGATCTACATATGCAGTGACAGAAAACATCCAAGACTATTCCATACACTCCATACTAGCACTTGTACATGCACAACTTGGCATGCAAAGATTAAATATAAAACTTAAACTACAGATGTAGACTTGTGCTTTTCACATTAAGTAAATAAATCCACGTGAAATCTAGAAGTTAAAATATAAACACCTGACTGTTTCCACACAGTCTGTTCCATCCTGGCTGTTTGGCACCCATCCTATACAGGCCAGAAGTTTCACAGATGGAGTTTCAAATGCCCAGCAGACACAACAGAAGCTAGATTTTCAAAGATGCTCACTGCACAAAGAGCTGACATCTTTTGATGTCAGTCTAACCTAATCATTTATTATGATTTCCAATGCAAACTATTCTTAAAAACATCTTCCTGATGCAAGTCAGAAGAATTTGGAAAAGCTTTTAGAACTGAAAACATTTTTTAGAGCTTGTTTCCAGGATTAGATGCCATTGTATCATTGAGATATTTGGCAGGAGATTTGTATTCACTTGGCTGACAAATCATAAAATACAACCAATTCTTCAGTCTCAACCTTATCAAACACTGATCAAACATCAGCAAGAGCCTTGACTGTTATGAAAGGCACACTATTCCTGTCAGAAACACTCTTCTTCATTTTCCTCTGGGGAGAGGAGGAAGTTTTTGCAGAATAGGTTATAGTGAATCTATGAAAAAATTAACAATCAAGCCCTTTGCTTCTGGATTAGGCAAAACTAAAGACTGCAACGCAGAAATTACAGGCCTCACCTTGCTCTGACTCCATTTGAGGAAATCCTGCTGCTTTCAACAGTATTTGGGCAGTAGTCTGTTTTGATCGGCTTATTTATCTATTTGTGCATTTACTTGCATAAAAAAACCAATTCAATTAATTAATTTCTATCATTTCATTAAAAAAAAAAAAAAGATGTCATAGTGGTTTCTTTAACTGTTATGTCATATCTTAGTCATATTTAAACAAATGCTACCAGAGGAAGATACCCCTGAAAAGCCTTTCACCAAAGAAAAATTTTAGGCAGCAAATCCTATGAAGTCCTATTAGAATTTGTATCCTAATTCTGAAGGCGCAGCACTATCAGTATAATATCAAAATAAGAATGCTAAACTCAGAGCAGATCATTAATTCAGAACACTGAAAAGACTAAACAACAGCATTTATCACTTCATACACAACCACTCCAAAGAAAAACATCAAACAAATGACTTGCATCTCATTCATTGAGTTTATACTCAACATAGGAATGCCAACTGGAAGAAAACTCTTATTTTTCTGAATTATTTACCTCAAGAACTAGCCAAAGCTGGTCTCCATTTTTCACATCTTTCTTATAGTACATGCCGTAGAACTTGACTACATTGGGATGATCAGAGAGAGCTTTCAAAATGTTGTACTCGGCTTCAATTTCTTCATCAATATCCTAGTGTTACAAATGAGAAATACACAGTGGTTAATAAATAAATAATGATAGCCATTTAAAAAACCCACACATAGCATTTTCTGGCTATTCAAATGTAGTTTGAAATAATGCAAAGAAAAAAAACAGAACATGAGTGTACCATGTGCAGGGCTACAAAGCTTGGTTCTGTTTACTCAGTACAAAACAGTCATCTGGTCTTTTACTTGGTCTTTATCAATTTCAACTAATGAACACACAGGGTATGACAGAGCAGCCCTCAGGAGAATGGTGAAGGAGCATTTCAAGGCAAAGCCAGTGCAATTCACAAGTGGGTAGGTATGCAGATGCCTTGGGAAGTCACAAGGGTATCCCCAGCTAGAGATGGTGCAACTGGAATTACCTCTCTACCCTTCCATGCACAAACAAGTATGACTGCAGCCACATCGTACTCATTTATTCAATGGCTGGACATGATGATCTTAAGGGTCTCTTCCAACCTAAACAATTCTATGGTTCTATGATTCTATCATCCCACTTTCTAGAATCATCTGGGAATTTTTCTCATTTTGTACTATCACAGAAATTGGTGACATCCATGATCTCTCTGGATTCTCCTACTGAGCTATCAGAGTTGTGGCTTTTTGTCAGTCTTTCGTTACAGACCTGGGGTTTCTTACACAGCGAGGGAAATCCATTTGGAGGCAAGAGGTGAGGACAAGTTTTGCCAACACATGCACCAGGAGCTGTGCAAGCCCTTTCAGACCAAACATGGATGCTAGCAATGGTGGGCACTGGATGACTCAGATAACCTCTTCCACCCATGCACTGAAATTGCTCATTGAGGGACACTATCAGACTGTGTTTCAGTCATGCTGAGAAAATATTCAATCCATCCTGGCCACAGGTAAAGGCAGGACAGCTGCAGTCATTTTCCCCCACTGTTCAGATCTCAAAAAAATGTTAACATACTTGTTTCCAGATTTAAAACATTTTTAATAAAATCTGCTATTTACACCCACCCAAAAAGACACAGAAATGAAAAATCAGTTCCAGAGGAAGGCTACCTGTGAACTCCACTATCCATACGAATGGATTTCATACCAGTGAAAAGCACATAGTCAGTGCCAAAAACCTGTCTCATCACTGCCAAATAGAAGAGACCATGGCAGAGAAAAGGGATGCTTTGTATTCCCAATGAATGACACTCCTCATTTTGTTCACCACCAAAGGCACCTGCCCCTAAGAGGACTTTGCTCACTTGTTTCTTATACAGGTCTCTCCAATGCTAAATCGAACTCAAGTTCCTCATATTAGCCTTTTGTCTTGAGATAGCTTGACTGATCTCAAGGAATTTTGCCTGTCACTAGTATCTTCAGGAATTGGGCCATTTAACTTTCATATTGAGATTACAAGAATAAGGCTTCTCACAAGGAAGGGGTTTAGAGATTTTTTTTATTGGAGTAGCTGAAAAACAGTAGAAATTTTTCACTTTGAAAAAAAGGAGTAACTTACTTTATTTTCCCATAAGCACAACACAGAATACAGCCAATAAAAAAAGAGATGGATGGAAGAAAGAACCAAGGCACTGAAGGTGGCAGAGAAGGAAAGGGAGAGAGTGGAAGATAAGAAGGGATGAAGACAGAAAATGCATCTGGCAAAAAGAAAAGGACAGATCATAAAGGAAAGAAAAAACAAAAACCAAAACCAAACAAACCAACCAAAAACCCACAAAAAGAACAAAGAGTTGAAAGCCAAAAAACTATACACAAAACATACAATAGCCCTGGCTGTCTTGGGGAAACTGGAAGAGAATTAGCCCACTGTCCTACTGTGATTTAATAGATGTTTCCATCTCCTGAGGGGTACTCAGATTTGATGAGATTTTTACTATTATAAGGAGAAATGAAAACAGAGAGAATGAAATTAATAGAATATTCATTCTGTGCATACTAAAAAGAAAAAAATCTTCCTCTGTACTTTATGAAGGAAGAAAACTAGAAATATTTGGTTGAATTTAGCATATCTACCTGCATAAGAGTACCTCTTTTAGAAATGGTAGAGGGAATATTTTCATGTGAACTTAGACATAGGATAATTTGGCTAAGAGCCCTAAAGTACAAGACTAAGAAAATTCTTGGTTCCATCTTCATATATTCTTATTTCAACACCTTCACTTTCCTGTTTCAGTTTCAAAAAGCTGAGCTGTTATTCAACACAAAGAATCTGACAGCTCTAAAGGATTAAACATGAAATACTTATTTCAGTCTCACATCACTCATGATAATGTAGTTTCCCAGTTTAATTTGGAAATATCAGTTAAACCAAGTGATATAAAAACACATTTCTTCTGCTTGTTTTTTTCAGTCCACCTCTCAAGTGGCACAATTCTGAAACCATCTTCAAAGAAAAAAATTGTAAAATTTAAAGAAGAAAATACAGAAAGTATCTTTTTCTTCATTGCAATGGCTCCCTCTGCAGCCATTAATAATACTTTCAGTTTAAACAAAAAGAACTAGTTTATTGCTGTCACACTATTTCTAATATAGCATTGACATTTTAACAGTAACATGGAGGTACAGCAGCTACTCCAGTCATCCTGTAAATAGGAAGGGGAAAAGAAGAATAGTATTCTTAGAACAAAAAGCAGAATATATTCAGTTAAAAGATTCAGGTCTTGGAGTGTGACATTGACTGCATTACTGACTTCCATTTTTTCATTTAAATAAGGAATCTGTTTTCATCAGTTATACCTTTTCCCTTCTTCAATTCTTATGTTGCATCTTTATACATTGTATTTCTTCTGTCTTCTACTCCCTTACCTCCTACTTAATCTATTTCTCTTTCCTCTAGCATCAGCTTTACTACTTCTTCTTTCTTCCTGTCATCATCTTTCGTCCTTTTCCTACAACCTCAAAAGTGCACACAACATTCAAAGTTTTCCCAATGCCTTCAGTAATCCCTGCCATAGCCAGCTGCCACTTAAGAATCATTCCTGAGCCCTTGTAAAATAGATGAAAGCAGAAGCATTTCCTGCCATACAGGCACTTATAAGAACACCAACTGCAAGAAAATCCTGCCTATTCACTGTAAGCATGAGAACCTTGTTTACAGAAAGCAACATAGTCAAAAACAGAGCTTCCAATGCATTTGAATTCATCACGATCCTTATTGCTTGGCTGCAAGTCATGTTTACTTTGGGAGAGGTGCACGATATTGAATTGAGATGAGCCTACCTCTGTTACTTTGAAAGCATGCTGAAATAAAAAGCAGATCAACAACAAACACAGCAAAGGTAACGCAAGACGCTATGTTTTCACAAACATGTTTCATGGACCTACGGGCCATGGGATCAAAATTTGACACTGTGTGATATGCAGGGGTAGACAGAGACCTGTGTGGCTGTGCAGCTCCAAACCTGCAGCATTTCACAGGGCATGGTGCGCTCTTCCCTTCCTGCCCACATGTCGTTCAATGGAAGCACACGCCTCACAATCCTACACTGGGAGTGCAAAAGATGAGCTCAAAGGGGCCACTTGAAACAGGAACATCTCCTTGTCCATGTTTTGCAGGCTACTGTCGTCAAGAAAAATCCCAAGCCACATGCAGCACTGCTGAAGTCAATGGGGTATGCCTTTGCAAACCTGACTACTGTTCTTCCTTACCCTTTGAGCATTAATCTGCCACCCAACAAATGTCAGTTATTGAGAACAAAAACATACTCTACAACATAATAATTCCATCTCCCAGTGACCTGGTGCTTTGTGCGTAGGAGCTATTGCCTTTGTATTTTCCATTTGAAAATTAGTTAATATGTCAAAAAAAAAAAAAAAAAAAAAAAAAAAAAAAAAAAAAAAAAAAAAAAAGGGAACAACAGTAAAAATAGAAGCAGCCTAGGACTCCTGGTACTGAAAAGGCAAATAATCAGCTCTGCTTCTGCAAGTAGGAGTTAAACAATTGGGAACCAAAAGTAAAAGTAACAAAGTTTAGGTATATTTCTGACTTCTACCATATGCAACCACTTTCAAGATTGCTTATGATATGAAAAACGCATTGATAGCTAGCCTGATACTTAGCAGGTTGAAGCAGTTTATTTCACTATCACTTCTAATGTAAATGAACTACCAAGATTAAAAGAAAAAAAGACTACATAAATTAACTTACAATTAAATAAGCACAAACCAAGTAATTTAAGTAGCTTACGTGAACAGGATCCAAAATTTTGACTGCTGCTTTGCTGCCATTTTTCTTATTTAACACCTTGAAAACTTTTCCGTATGTTCCTTTGCCAATAGTCTCTATTATTTCCCAGGTATCTGAAGGATCAGGAAAGCTATCAAATATTATTGTTTTCCCAGTCAACGGAAGCATCTCAAATGATGGCTCCTAGGAAAAAGAGATTCCAATGTTCACTCAACAAATGGTTAATAGCGATTGGTTTCCTACAAATGCAGAGAGAAATACACATTCCAGTCTCAAACACCAGAAATGGTTTTGCATGTAGCGTGCGTGCACTGACAGCATAATGAACAAGAAATGCTGCACTTAATACAGGTATGTGCAGTCAACACACTGTCAAATGAAAGGAAATTCAAATAATAATTAGAATTAATTTCAGGCTTGAGTGAAGTCAGTAGAAGCTTTCCCATGCACTTCAATGAAACTATAATGTCACTCTGGGGGATTTTTTGAGGGGCAGGGGAATGGCGGTCAAGTTCATAAAATACAAAAGAATTTGGCTCCGTCACTAAGAATCAGGCAAGAAGGGGGGGAAAAAAAACCACAAAACAAAACATGTTAAATAGTAGCATTAGGTTCATTCAAACTTTTACAGCAAACGGTCAGTTTTATAATCCTACTCTTACCATTTTAATTTTTATATAGATGTCATAAGGCCGAGCAGATCAAAGTGGCAGACCTTTTCACAATATTATGGTCTTCTGATAGCCAAGCATTCACAGCCGTAGAAAACATGGTTACTGATGTACATTCATTAACAACTGTTTTACATACTGTAAAGGAAACACCTTTTACAGTGATGGAATTGTATCCATCACTGAGCAGGTTACACCTATGCCCTGTTCAATGATGGATACAATTCACTTATATGTGTTCTCATAATGACTAACTACCCAGCAGTAGTAAAAACAAGGCACACCTCCACCTCCAGACAAACAACAACAAAACAGAAGTCCTGTTGTTAAGAACAGCCAGAAAATCAGTAGAAATATCTTAAAAATTACATTCTCATATTCTTAATCGTAGAGCCAAGACTGAGAAAGAGGAGAGGCAGGGAAGAGGACAGACTCAGGCCCTTACTAAATAAGCAAGCAATAAGTAAGTGAGCCAGCTACTGAGTGCTTAAGTCCTTCTTGAGCACAATACGCAGTAAACGAGGCAGGTTTGGAGAGTCATTTTTATATACCCATTTTTTAAATTTTTATATAATATTTTATAAAGAGACTACAATGTAATTATTCTTCTATTTTTGTTATGTCAACAGCACAAATCTACAAACATAAAGCATTTTATGTGATATTACTCCAGTGATAGAAATTGCACCGTCATACCATACTACTTTTTTTGATAATTAAGAGAATGGCTTCAATTTCAGTTTCATCCATGGCTTCCATTATACTAGCCATACTTTCTTCATTCATCTGCTTATTCATATAACCACGTATATCCCGCTACACATACAGCATGTATATCCACTATATATACAGTATGTATACCAACTAGAAGCAACTGAAATGGACTACTATACAAACATACATTGTACTAGCTCTTTCAATTATCTGATATGCATACTGGCATGTCACGTGTATTCAGACTTATCTTCTACTGGATAATACAAGCTCACCTGGGGAACACAGAGCTCAGGATTCTTCCCATCATTCTGCTCTTGGTTGATTACCTCACTGTTGAGTGAGAAGACGGGGTTTTTTCTCTCTGCCCCCCCCGTCTTTTTTTTTTTTTAAATATATACGTGACTATTACCAACTTCTATACCCGCTCACGCAGCAAAGTGGTGAAATATCCTCTTAAACCAGGAAACCCACAGCAGTCTGTTGCATACCAAGGATTGCAACCAGTACTGGCCCAGCACCTTGATTTCAAGGACTGTGGGAACAAAATGACCCAATTTTACCTGCTACAATGAAATCTCCCTTAACGCAAATCCAGGTTAAAGGTCAAGGTAAAGATAGAGGATCAAGATCAAGAGACATGTAGCTGTAATACTTAAATCCTCAAATTTCCATTCCAGATTCAAAATTCGTTTTTTCCTTCTGTCCAAACCTCCCCCTGGGATTCATATCGACACAACTCAGCTAGGACATTGGCTGCATCTCTTCCTAAGGCATTAACTTTCCACCTCATGCCTAGTATTTATCCATGCATTGGGATCTTCACCACTTCCAGGCAAACCCATCTCTTCCCCAGAAAATGAACACAAAAGAGTTACAATATTTTTTTGGCACTTTCTTTTTCTTTTGCCTATAAAATAGGTCTCAAATACAATCATTCTGCTTTAAAAAAAAAAATCACTTTATACATATATATATATATGGGCTTTGTAATTAGCTCATAATTGGGACTACACAAAATAATAACCAAATTCGGGATTATAAAGGGATTAGGATTCATAATGCCAAACTCTTGCTTTGAGGGATTCAACAATGATGGAATTTAAAAATTTCTCTATCTGAGCTTTAGTTTTTAGAATTGAGGTTAACTATTTGTTTAAAGTTTTACTGGATACTCAACCCATAAGTGGTGATTTTTTTTGAGGAAAAAAAAGTAGAGAGCTATCAATGGGCACCTTCAAAGGAACTGAGATGTCCAAATCATATTGGAGCCCGCGTACATACAAATAATTTTCTACAGAATACGTAGTTTTCCATCAAGACCTAGAGGCTGCTACATCCCACATTACAAGAACACAGTAAGAGCCTCTGACCCAGGCAACTTACAGTAGGAGATACGAAGAAGTCGAAGAAAGACAGACTCATTTCCTCCTCTTCAAAGTGGAGTACTGAAGATGCAGGAATGCAAAGACCAGCTTCACATATTTAGCCCGCACCAGAGCCAAGCAGGGAACTCCGATACCTTGTATCTCAAAATACAGCCTTAAGCAAAGGCCCACCCCTCCACGCAGAAGTTTTACAGCAAGTGGAACATTCTGAGAAAAACCATATACATCAAAACCCACAGCTTCCCAGGCTTCATTAACTTCTTATACATTAAAAGAATGCAGCCAAAATCCATTGACTCCCAGTATCAATTGCTTACTCATCTGCAGAGACTAGTACAAGGAGAACTGTTAAAGGCCTAAGGAAACATGATCTGCAGCTGCTATTTGGCTACCGGTAAAGAGTGCTGGAGACACTGGCATATGCCTGTATTTTCCTCGGCAAATCACACCAGTTGCACATCATCTTGTCTTAAGAAAAGTCACCACATAGTTAACAATAATGCATCCAATAGCTGTCACAATTAGTTCAATAATTTAAGACTGCTATTCCAGAAAGAAATATTCACCCTAATCTTTTGTCTTTTGATTCACAGCCTCAAAATCATGACTTGAATAGGTTATATCAAACATCGTATTTCCTCACTTCCACTGTGTTTAAGAACAAGCCCCTGCAGATAAATTGTTCAGCTTCCACTTTTATTATTAAAAAATATATTAAATAGAATGATTTCAAGTGTTCTGTTCTGGGTGATGAATAATGTTTTATTACATCTCAGTGAAGTTGAGAAAGCTGATAATGATTTAACCTCATATTTCAGCAATAAATTGGACTGTCTCTGGAATATGTCTGGATGCCCAAACAACCGGGTAATTTATCATACCCCTCACCATTAAAAATTTACTTTAAAAAATACAACTTGATCCAAACTTCTGAGATAGGAACGTACCCTTGAACATCTATAAAAACCCTTTACCATACTCACGCTGTGCTCAGCGTGACAGTTCACTCAACTCCTGCTCAGGTTTTGGCTAACACTGCTCCTGCCAAGGCCTGACGTCTGCTCGGAGCAGCACCATTAGCTCAAAGCGAGAGCACCAAGCAGGCAGGACAGGTGGCCAGGAAGAGCTAAAGGGCCGTTATGCACCATTATCACCTGCTAATCGCAGTCTCCTGCATCTTTTGTCTGGCAGTTTCCTCAGAATCTGCTATTTAGGGAAAAGGTACAGACCAAACCTGGAAGGTATAAAACATCAGCTTACCCAAAAAGCTTTTGAATTGGATCCAACAACAGCTGGACTGCTGAGGTTTTCCTGCTCCCTGATGGGATACAGGGGATGCCCCCCTCCCCATAAGTGCACAAATTAAAAGTTATGGGTTGTAAGTTATGAAATCTTATGACCTGAATGGTGAATAAGTGAATTCATGTGATAGACTGGTCTGGGCAAAAGGGGATTGAGCCCCTGTTTGTGCTTGTTTGTTTGTTGTTGTATTTCTTAATGAGCTCATGAAATAAAATTTAAATCACAGAGCATGCTGTCCTGTAAATTTGAGAGACCCAAATGGACTGTGACACTTACAGTGATTAAATTAACGGTATTTGGGCTGGGAAAAAATAGTTTTGGCATTTTAAGCAACAAGCCAAATGTGGTTGGTTTTTTTAGTTTGTTTGTAGGTTTGTTTTTCTTTCCTCTGAGAAGGGGATCTGGCTCTCATAAGAACAAATTGGGTGAGAATTCTCATGAGCTGGCCCTATGTGATTTTTTTTTTTGCTTCCTAGGTCACACCAAACATACACAACTTATGTAGCAGACCCCAGGTTATGTACTAGAGCTATCCAGAGATGTCCTGTTAAGCATCAATGCTGGCAGATGACTGCATTCTCCATCATTTTCAGTATCTAACTAGTTTGGAGAGGGAAGGGGCAGCCTCAGAAAGAACACAGATCGTCCACAAGAGATACATACTGATTGCTGCAAAGGCAATCCAATGAAGCATACTACTATCACACCCAAAACTTGAGACACAAAACAATTGCACTGTCGAGGGCTTTACGGTTAAGGTCACAGAGCTTTACAGACAATAGAGTCAAGTGGGAATAAGCAAGAGGTTGTGCTTCTGCAGGCTGGGTTGCAAGCACAATGGAGCCTGAATTTCACATAGAAATGCTAATCCAGTATCTTTACTACTGCTTCATACCACCTAAATTTGCAACTTCTTTCTAAACCTTCCCCCCTGAATAGTTTCTGAATGGACCACCATCTTGCATGGATGAAAGCACATACATTCCCTCCACAAGGAGCTGATAAAACAAGAGAGGCACCTTGCCTTTTGTCATTCATCTTCTTCATAAAGGAAGCCTACATGATTAGCAAAGCAGATACCTATTCATATAGGACTTAAATGAATCCAGCCTTTAGGTTCCCATCAGCATCTTGTCTCCTAGCTACTACAATGTTCTGGTCTTGACAATTAGAACCAGGACCTCATTGATTCAGTTCAAAATACACCTACTTCGATCTTCATTTGTTTGGTCTTCTTTGATTTCTTTTGTTTTATTTGTCCACATCACGCCCCCCTTCCCATTGCAAACACTACTTGAGTTTAACCAGACAGCTCCTGCACATATCCTACCCTGTAATTTGCCAGACATCTTCATGTGTGTCACGGGAGGTGGATGTCAGGAACCAGCAACACTAGCTTATGTTGTCTACTGCGTCTGTTACCTCTATGGAGGTGACGCTTGCACTCCTTCAGATTCTGAAACTTAAACCTCTTGCCTAGTGGATGCCAGAAAAATAATCACCCTAAAAAAAAAAAAAAAAAAAAGGAAAAGAAGTTGCAGGTAATGTTCATGTAGAGATTACTGAGGCCTGTTATATCAAAGAAAAAAAAAACCCAACATTCTTGCCTCACTTTTTTACCACCTGCTTTATGTAATATCCAGTTTATAAGCTCTTTGGTCTGGTACTGATCACAAAGCACAGTGGGGCCTTGAAATACTTAATGCAGTAGCACAATAAAATCCCACAACACATTTCCTCTTATTTCATGAGTTTATGCCACACTGATGAGCACTTAATAAGAAAGTTAAAGGTTGCTGCGTGGAATTCTTAAGACAAGTCAAGAGCATGAGGCTACAATATGCCATTCATCATACTAGCACCTAGCACTTTCTAGATGAATGTCCAAATAATTTGACTGTTCAACCATGAACATGGGTTGCAGCTCAGATCCTGAGCTAGTATAAATGTATCTATAATGAGCCATTTATGCAGCATACTATCTCATCCATCATTCAAATAATAAGTTTTGCTCTGGAAATTCCAGTACCCCCCCCACTTAATTCTGAGGGATATTTGGCCTCTAATTTTGATGATAATACAACCTGTATCTGAATGGGAACTATAGTCAAATCTAAGATCAGTGTGAGCAGATTATCTAGTTGGGCAATTAGTTAAAAACAAGTGTTTAGTCAAACAAGTCAAGTCAAAAGCTGAATACACTTAACATAATTTCACTGTAAAACAACAACAAAAAATACAATTTTACATGATTACATAATTTTTGTACTATCCATGTGTCTATCTGAATTATCTTCTTTGATTGTACATTAGTTTGCTTACTGCCTTCCACTCCACACATCCCCCAGTGTTTTCCTAGAACTGAACAATTCTCTTTCCCATCTGCAAGAAACTTTCCAGAGGAAAAAACCCACCTCTTTAGCCTCAGCTATGGTAGATGAAGAATGAAAATCAAGGACCTTCTCTGACAGTCAGTCCACTTCTTTCACTGTTGTGTCCTTACATGAGTAAGAAAGGGACAAGAGCTGGGATTCATCTAACTCGATATGCGTACAATATACCTACTGGAAGCTAAGCTAGATACTATAATCCCATTTTAGTCAGTCAAAGCAATCAAAAATTGATTTACCTGACCTGATTAGCACCTACCTTAGCATAAGAAGACTTGCTCTCCAGACTCTATTGATTATACCAAGTTTCCATTGACTACAACAGGAACTCAGTTACACAGCTTCAGATGTAGACATGTTAAGTGAAATGAATCCTATCCTACTTAACTGCTGGAAACAAAGAGTTACAGCTTGACAACTGACAAAATGAGTATCAGCTCCACACTACAGTCAGGGAAACTGAGAGCCAGCCACATCTCATCACCTTAAAGCTGACAGGCAACTTGGACATTGTCTGATGCTGTACAGAAAAGGCAAGAACCATGCAATGACATTGCCAGGCAAACTTTGAACCCAACAGCCGAATCCTAAATTAATGTAAACACAGAAATAAATGGTTACTTTAAAGCATTTGGAGGCAAGGAGTGGTGATAAATTTAGCTTAATCTCAGACACCGTATTTCCTGGGCACAATTCAAAGTATAAACGTTAATCTTAGGGCTGCTCAAGGAAAAAATGGATCTATTTTTGAGAGCACTTTTTAGTGTTCACTCTCTGAAGGGCTGGGTAACTTCTGCCTCTGTTTCTAGAAACACTTTTCCTCTTTGCTAACTGTTATCCAGTGACAACTTTCCCAACAAAGCAAGACAGCTTTCAGAGAAACCTGATGCCTCTGGACTCCTTGACCTTTGTAAAACTTCTACATGCAGTAGAGAAACAGTACTGTGTGGCATTGGTACCTGATCTCCTTCTATTGATAAATGCATATTGGGTGTCCACACTGACATTTCATCTGCTGATTATTATTCAGCTGTTCTTGACATTTCGACTTGCTGCAGACTGAACTGGCCAGCCCCGCTCATGGGAGGCTCCAGCTTTTCACTCCCTGAACGTTCTCAGAGGGCGCTGCTGGAAGAGATCTACATCAGTGTTAGGTTGCACCTTGGTTTTCTTCCATTCCCCGCCATGCCCCACAACAGTAAAAGTCCTACTGCATGCTGAGGTTTACAGTTCTCGGGAAACTCCATGGGAGGCGGGTTTTTTTAAGCAACGGGTTAAAGAATCAGCAAGGGCTGTAAGCATTCAGTCTAATCTCATGCATAGGGGCTGCCCACTGAATGACAATCCTTCAGAGCTCAAACATGACATTAGTACAGGACCCAAATTCTTTGAAGTCAATCTTTAGTTATAGGAAGATAGTATGAAAAAAACATGGAAACAAAATGCAATATTTAATTATTTTAGTCAATTCTAAAAGCTCTGATATTTTGAAAACAAAGGAGAGCTAAAGATTTTTGTGGCAATTGTCATCCAACAGAAAATATTTATGCAGGGGCATTACAATCATGAAAACAAGATTAATAACGGAAGGGGGAATGGTGTCATTATCAAATTGTATTTGGAACTTGTGCCACCAGAAGTAATGAGCTGACATTAGCAATCCATGAACTGAATCATATCCAGCTCATTTTGTGGCTCCCAGAAGAGAGGCACTACAAATTATGAGAATAATTTTTCAATGACTACATACTAGATCAATATATTAGCAAAGAACTTAGCTTTCAAAGCTAAAGCATCACTTAATTTTCCTATTTTGACACAGTAAAACTTTATAAGGCCATAAAAATCAACATGGCGCGATCTTGCTCACTCCCTATTTCTCACAACTTCTAACAGCAGTGAAGTGCCAACTCAAAATTAATTTAGCAGCTGTATCAACGAGCTTTGTCAGGGCTCGAAATTAAGGTGATATAGCCATTTGATAGCAAGATAAGGAAGGCATTACAGACAGCAAGCAAATTTGCTAGTAGTTAACATCAGCAGGCAAGAAGTCACAGGGTATGTGTGTACATTGGGACCTTGTGGGCACGGTAAGATTTCACGCATGTCTTGCTGAGGCCCACGGTCACCCTACAAGGCTGCCTGTCACTCAGGTGGCCAGCACTGGCCCCGCTCTGCCAGCACCTGCAGCAACCTCAGCACCCTGACCAGTTTCACCACAAGCACGAAGCGGTCCAGACATCCCTCCTGAGCACTCTACACACTTTCCTTACCCAGAAACTCACTCACATAAAAAAAAAAAAAAAAAAAAAAAAAAAAAAAAAAAAAAAAAAAAAAAAAAAAGTAGAAACAAGCAGGATTCGCCCAGGGGCCCGAACGAGAGAGCCCAGGGGACACCCTCCACACGCCCCCCGGGGCCGAGGTCTCCCCGGCCCCGAGCAGCCCCGCTCGAAGGCCGCGCACCCCGGCCACGCCTGCCCACCCCGCAGCTGCCTGCAGCGCCCGTCCCGACGCGGTACCGTCCCGGCGGCGGCGGGAAGCAGCGTCCCGGCCCGTCCTGCCGGCCACGACACCCCCCCGGTGGCCGAGCCGCCATGTCGCGCGAGGGAGTTGGGAAGCCGGGCCGGCCCGAAGCCCCTTGGCGGGGCGGGGCCGCCGGGCAGCGCGGCTCCCTGGGGAGCGGGGTTACACAGTTACCCAGTCAGTCACCGGCCCCGCAGCCCCGCAGGCTGCCCCGCCCGCCGCCCCCGGGCCGGGGGTTACCCGCAGCGAAACCTCCGGTCCCCGCAGAGCCAGCCCCGCTGAGGGGGGCTGGGGCCGCGCCACTTCCATCAGCCCTGCCTCAGATTCTCCCTCCTCCTCCGGACGGCCCCGGCCCGGCCCGGCCCGGCCACAGTCCCTCCTCGGGGTCAGCGGGCGGATGAGCGGTTTGCCCCGCTAATCCCTCGCAAGCGCCGGCAAAGCCGGGAGGGCTCGGCCCGCCCCGGGCAGGGCGCGGCGGGGGGCGCCGGGGCGGCCCGGCCTCCCCTCCCGGCGAGGAAGGGGCGGTTGCTGAGCGCGCAGCCGGGCCGCCCCGGCCCGGGTGGGCCACAACCAACATGGGACCGCAGGATGACGGCGTCCAGAGCCGGGTCGCAGTCTCCGGGACCTGGCGCACCCGACGGGGGGATTACACCCGTCTCGGCCACGGAGTATCCGGGGAGGCTGCGGACTTAGTACGGGAAAGCTGCGAATCGTGGCCCTGGGGCTGCGGGCGGCCGCGCTGCCCTGCGTAAACCTAATGGACTTACCTGGTCCGCTAAAAAGAATTGAGATCTGGTGCGTGCACAGAGCTCACGGTCTCACCTGTTGTGGAGAGGTGACTGCACAGCGGCAGCACAATGTAATACGTGATAGCAGGGTGAAGTTGCAAGACAAATACTCGAAAGTTGGGAAGTGGATGAATTTTATCAGTAGAGCTCCTATGTGACATACAAGCCAGTCTTTAATTATGCTTCTTAGGTTTTCTTTGGAGGACCCCTGCCACAAGAAGCAGCCAAACTTAATCAGCACCAGGGGACGTGTGCCTCCATCAGAGACTTCTGCTGTCGTGTTGAGTTTGTCTCCTTCCATTTAACTAACAACATTTGGACCTGGTTTTTGTGTTCAGACAGATCAGGCAGTAGGGGAGTTGTTTCAGAGCTATCTATGTCCTATGTCTTTCACAAAAGCAGAGAAGGGACCAAGTAGTTCATGGGCAGCCTTTCCATGTGAATATAGCCACGATGGGAAAGGCTGCTTATCCCATCCCAGACATCAAAGATATCACATGGACAAGAAGCCTTATAAAATTCCTCACTGGGGGAAAATATTCAATAGAAACGTCTATATTCTTAAACCCCAAAGCTAAACACCCATGAGCCAGCTATTTTTAAGGCAAAGAGGCCTCATTAATTCCATTCATCAAAGCAATACTTCTTTACTGTATAAAACTTGTTAACATTTTTAAACTGTGCACAGCATTATGCATATAGGAATTTATGAAGGGAAGTTTAAGGTGCCATATAGTCTTTATTAGCTCCTTTCATTGCTGGCTCCTCTGTCCCTTCATAACCTGTTCTCCTCCCCTGGTTGAGACCCTATAAAAATACAAAAATGAGCTTCCTAGTTTTATAACCCCATTTTACTAATTGGGGTTGGCAGCACTAGCAGAATAGGGCCTCAGCTGTAAAAACATCCATATCTTTTAGGCTTGAATTGCTACATGAGTGGTGTTTGTGAAAGCTTCCCCCTCCTGGAGCAAAGCTCTCATTGATTTTGGTTGTGCTTGTGAGTACCTAGCACCCACTGCCTTTAGGCCGTGCGTCTGGCTGGATGGCAGGTCACATGCAGAAGCATGACAGTCTAATCCTCCCATCATGCAGAAGCTTGACCAGAGCGGACCACGAAAAGAGGCTAAAAGGCTCTCAGTGGAAAGCTAGGTACAAAAAGGGGATGGTGTACACTCACACCTCTCCTCCCAGACAGGGCTGGCGTGCATCCGCGGCCTGGAGCAAGCGGCTGGGAAGTGCTTAGACACAGTCTTAGGAGCCAGAAAAGAGAATAACTGCAGCGATCGGTCCGTATGTCCCCTTCCACTCCTAGCAGTGCTGTCTGAAAACAAAACTACTGCTGCCCACCTTGTCTGCTTCCCAATATCTGTGTGCCGAAGTCACTGTCCCTTAGCTCCGAAGGCCTGAAATTCCCTGTGAGCACTCTGTCTTCTGCCAAAGAGGCCTCAAAGGCAAAAATCCATGATGTGACTCAGCTGAGTCCATTTGGAGTGAAGTGTTGTGCACACTTTGGTCTCCTGCATTTAATTAATTATTCAGGTGAACTGGTCTGTGAAGCTCCCCAAAACTAGTATCTGTTTCATTTAGATGGTCCTGAATGATGCGTAAGTAATGACAGCCCGTTGCTGCAGAAAGGATCCTAGTTTAAACAAGTGAAAGTCACAACCAACCTCTGAGGCCTATAAAGTAGGCACTTTCAAACAAACAAGGAGTTTCAGCCCTTAGTGAATGACAATCTGCATGTCAAGTAGACACTGATTGTGCTGGAGAACTTAGGCATGAGGTGATTAAGTGACATTCAGTGTCACGCAGCCTATCCACACTTCTCCTTTCCCTTTATCTCACTCCTTCATGTTCTTCTTTTCCATCTCTACATGCCTTAGCTTTTGCCCCTTTTTCCCAAAAATTTATGGCATTGCTTTTCTCTAGGAAGACTTCCAGATGTGATTTCAAAGTTCCTGAGTGAATGTGGGTATATGCTCCCTCTCACCCCAAATAAATTTGAAGTAATTAAGGGCAAGTGTTATGTATTGACAATATCTCTATATATATTAAAGATAAATTAAGTGTGCTCATCTCCAGCTGTACCTGGTATGAGGTTAAGTTGTGCTTAATGCCACGAGACGGCATCTATACTACATTATCTTTTTAACAGTTTGCAATTAGATTGGTTTCAGACTCTTTCCTTACCTTTCAACATAGTTTTTAACTTCCTTAGAAATATTGTGGGTGTAAGTCTGAAAACTAATTTTAAATTACTCTGTGAGAAACGTGAAAGCAGTGTGAACAGACACCCTTTCAGAGCATCTTCAAAATTAGGTCATAATAGACAATTGCTTATAGATTAAGTCTTATTATTCATTGTAATACAATGGACCAGAAGCATACATAAGTAGAATGTACCTCTTTTACTTCAGAGCTGATAAACTCAGACTTTTACGTTCCTAGAAGCTCCTAATGGCAAAGATGCTTTTGTGATTAAGGCACCAAATTAAGACTATAATTTATTAAAGTATTTCCTGTATTGTGAAAGTCCTTACTACACCCAAATAAAGCCAGGATCCTGCTGTGCTGGACACTGTGGACCCCCTGCAAAAGGCAGTCCTCCTGCTGTTGGGCAGAGCTCAGCCGTGGAGGGCTTGTGGGACCTAAGGCGCACGTTCCCTCTTTTCATCTATTGTCTTTCCTTTATAAGTGAGCTTTTAATACTATTCTACCCATGAGGAGGTCTTTTGATGGCTAATTATGTACATATGCAAATAACAAGTGACCACAAAAAAGACCAGCAGATACTTAAATGATAGCTTAAGAAAATAAACAAGCACATTTAACTAGCAGAAGAGAGACCACCACTACAAGAATTAAAGAACTTACCTCTCTGGGGAACTGCTTTTTGACCTCTCTGGCTGCTTAACTGAGCACAGCCTGGAGCAAATATGAGGAACTCCTCCCCTTTTGGTGTTTATTACAGAGAAACAATACTTCCTGCGACACCTGAGTAAATATCCTCTAGGAAAACCACCACATTGTTTGTCTACAGCTAGCTTATTATTCCTTTGATCATAAATACCATCCACCATAATGAATTACCAAGCATGCCCAAAAGCATGAGTTATTTATTGAATGCATAGATTTCTCTGAGGCAACCCCGAGCTTTGCCAGATATTTTCTTTAGTTGATCAAAAGAGCTCCGTAACCCCTTTTGAAGGTCTTAGATGCGTGATCCTTGTAATCATATTTAAGGGGCCGGTTAGCTCAGGAGATTGTTAATAGGATACAAAACCTTTCACATCCAACTCAGATCAGTGCAGATGAAAAGTTGTGACTATTTAACAGCTCTTTCATGTCCTGTGACCGAACTCAGTTCCTAAAGGAGAAATATTTGTACCACTTCAAATTTACAGAATGTTGGTTTCAGGGTTTTTTTAACTACATGTGTAATACAGAACATTTGATAAACAGGAAAATAATTAAAAAGCTTAGTGGTAATTAATGAGTCCAATTAAAACTGCAATCAAAAGAATTTTGAAAATTCCCACTCCAAAACTATCTCCACAGTCTCAACAAGCCCATGAGCACAGGGGAAGGTTATAGTAATCAAAAAGCAGGAATTGCTGGAAAGTGGGAGTGATTTAGAAAACTGACAGCTCTTCACTAAAATTTCCCTGTGTCGGCCCCTATCACTAGACCCAGGAGCTGCACATCTAGCACAGAAGTATTGCATTTGAATGGTGATAGTCTAACTCGCACTTATTGATTCATATCCAGTAGGGAAAAAAAATGACAAGCAAACATATGCAAGACATTTTCTTTGAATTTCACAGCTCTTCACAAGGTTTGAGGTAACAGAGTTTTAGGGTTTTGCAGGTATTGTTTTCGATCTAAGAAAATCCTAAGTTGGACCCAATTTGAACAGGTCTCAAACTCAATTTAAAAAAATGCTCTTAAGTTTTGGTGGTTTTTTAAAAAATAAAATATCAGGAAAAGAAGTATTGGAAAATTTGGAATTTAAAACCTTCCATGGTTATTCTAAAGATCGCAGGAGAGAAGATGAGGGTCCAAGTGATAACTGCAGAGAAGATTTATGCTACAAAATGGCTTCTAATGTCAGTTGCTTAGAGTGTACACTTATCCCTTCCTTGGAACACACTGATCACCAAAATAACCTTATAGGATTTTGCTTACGTGCAGTGATGTGGACTAGTAAGAAGAAGGAGGGACATCTGAGGATTGCTGCTTTCTGGATACCTGGGTGTAACGTGAAGTGCTAATCTTGAAAACGTGCAGGTAAAGATTTGGGGTTGTAGTACTGCCATTTCCAAGTGCCTAGACAACAGAGCCCTCAGAGTCATGAAGCTAGCTTGAAAATCAAGGGATTAAAATACTAAACTAAGCAATAAACACCAGTCATGGTAATATTGGCAATGTGGGTCTTGTTGAAAATACAGCAGTTCCCTATTAAATCCTTAGAGAATTCAGGTTTGGCACTCCCCCCCACCCAATTATTTTTGAATCAGTTGTGCAGAGGGTCTCAGTGCTCAAACATCCATGTCCTACAGGTTATATCCCGGAGTAGCAGGACCTATGTTATTCACAATCCAAGTGAACAAAAATATATAATATGTAAACCGTGTATTTCTTTACAGCTGTATTTCTCCATAGTCCCTGAAGGTTTAGGTCGTCAGCAGCCTGGCATTAAGAAAAATACCCATTAAACAAAAGTCACCATTAATATTACTAAACATGAATATACTTTGTTATATAAACAAGACTGAACTAATGAAGTATAAGTCAGCATCAATGTATACATATAATTCAAGGAGTTAAACTGATGTTTGGTACATACATCTAGTTACTATCTGTGCTATTCTGTTACATCCTTACAGGAGAGTTGAAAAGACCTTTAACTAAAAAAAAAACCCTGAACACCCCCCCAGCAGAATCTTTCTATAAGATTGTTTATACTTAAGGCCTAAAACCCAGAAGCTCTTCAATGTAGAGCCTCCTACATAATATATACCTGCACAGCATCGAACATCCAATCTCTGAGTTCATTGGATACCAGGTGCTGCCATTTAACCATGTTTATTAATGGGCCAAATAGAGGTCTTTTCATATCAAGTGATAAAAGAAGGCTCAGCACTGAAGAATTGTGACTTCTTTTTTGCCTCAAAAAGGGTCACAGTACACAAACAGAAGTGTCAGCCAGGCATGATAGATAGCATTTTGTATGAGTGTAAAGGAGAGGGAAACAGTCTTGATTCGTAGCCAGAGCACGTACATTTCTGTACAGAAAGTGACACCTGGGGTCCACCTGACCAGTAGGTCTCCAAATCACTTGCTCACTTTTCTTCTACCTGCCATGATTTTTTGAATCAGCCTTGGCTAGTGCAGAAGATTCTCCATGTTCACGGTTCCCACAAACACCCATGACAATTCTTCGAAGTCAAATTTCAAGCACTAAAGACATTATGGTTTACGTAAGACCAACTTCTCTCAAGACTAAATCAGTTCCAGTAGCCTCGGCAAGAGTCACAGGGCACCAGCTCCTTAATCTGCAGATTAACTGAACATTGAGGTCTCCATTTGGAAAAATTCAGCTTCTAATCTTCATAATATGTAAAGAAATCTGTAAAATGTAATCTAAATACTCAGGAACAAGATGGAAAACAAAGATAACCTAAGGAATTTAACGAGTTTTATTTTGCTATGCCTTCTTTTAAGACCATATTTTTTAAAGCTAATACCATGATTTTGAAGGGGTTTGCAAACTTGAGAATGGAAGTGCTCAAATTACTATTCTTGGGCAATTTCAGGTTTGGAATATCACCTAATACGCAGAATGCTTTCAATGGATACACAGAATGTCTCAAGCATTCTTTGTTCTGCTCATTTTTTCCTATTTTACACAGTTTCAGACACACTAGGAGTTTGCTGTCAGTCTAGATCTTCCTCCCCTTGGAGCCAGAGGTAGCAAGCACATTGCCAGACTTCACACAGTTCACAAATCCACACTTCACCAGTCCCAAATAGTTGCAAAATAACAAATAAACAAACCCTAGAAAATTCTCTTTTTCTTTCAGGCACAATAAAAAGGAGACAGGTTGTTTGTATCACACTAGTGCCAAATGAAAAATGACAACATAATCTGAGAATAACCTTAAAAGTTTGTTTTGCAGTTTTTCTCCATTATTCTGCCAGTACTATTATGAATTCCTCAGCCTCCTAATCCAGAGGCACACCACAAATGAGTCTTATAAACAGTTTCCTATTCGTGAGTCTGTCATTAATCTCTGAGGATGTTCCAAAGATAGCCCTTGGAGGATTTGGATTTGTCTTCTTCTTTTTTCTTTTAATCCATTTAGGGAGTAGAGCAAACAGTGACACAAACAGGATTACATTTTGAAGGGGCCCATGCCCGGTTATGCGAGCAGCACACAGACATGCTCAGCTCCTGTTTCCTGCTCTGAAGTTTGCTCTCTTCCCGACTGCTCCTCCTCCTCCTTTCTGGTTGATTGTAAAGACATTTGAAAAAACTTATTTATTTTGCAAAACTTACAGATTAAAAAAAAAAAGAAAAATAAGAAAGAAAGAGGGAAGCTATGTGCCATCCTGATTTTTGGTCTCTTCTCTGTCTTTATTACTGTACTTGTGTCCCAGTGCTTTACCAGTTAACCGTGTGTAGCATTTCCAACACTTCATTCTCTTGAATGACGGAACAGCCTTGTTGTCTCGGCTGCTAGCAGGAATGGAGGCAATTCTTCTCTGCTCCTGCAGAGTACTTCCAGCATTTCTGTGGTGATGGTTTTTTTAGAGCCAAATAGTCATTAGGACTTTACAGGCAGCGAGCACTCTTTGAAATAAAAACACTGATTTTTAAACAGTAAGGGTAATTTAAACACTGAAGTGAAGTATGAAAGGCACCAGTAAATTATCCATCTCAGAACACCATCAAATCAAGGCAAAGAATTTAAAACAATGAGAGGCTGTTAAAACATCAAGAATTCTGTGTTCCTGGAAGTATTAACTGCATATTGATTATGGCAGCTGGTGTACTAAAAGGCCCCAATTGCTCTGTCCATGACCATGACTCTCCTTTATTTATAACTCCTCCAATTTCTCCCATTAGCTGCAAAATTTATCCGAAAATATTTTTTTTCTTCCAAGTTATTGACAGGAAGAAGTTCTTTAGGACCAAGACTAATTGATACAGACTTCCATTAGAAAAATACCTGGTTTAGGATGGTTTTTCATTTCATATTAGATTTTGAGACCTACAAGTAGCCAGTTTCTAATTTGTCTAATGGTGGCAGACTGATTTTATAGATACTTAGGACTAATATAAGTTATTTGGAATGACTGACTTTGGTATTTCATATAAGCTGCTATAGTTAGCACGGGTCCATGCTTAAGAAGATGCCTGATAATATATTCTGTCAAAAATACTCGTAAGGCAAACAAGATGAACTTAGTAACCTCCCCATGTTTTTCTGACTAGAGTCCCAGTTCTCAAATGCATCTTAGCTGTGCTATGTTATGGTTGGCATTATAAAAAAATGAAAATAGATGTCAAAGAATGCATTTTGTAAGTTTATGTATAATTTCTACATCAGGTAGTACAGTTTCTGTTGCTCATACAAACTTATGCCTCAGATGGTATGTGCCATGATTCAGTATGATCTGTAAGTCACAACAACATGGCAATAGTCCAGACTAAAGAAAAGTATTGAGTAAGCTCTGAAGGTTTCAATAAACAAGATTTAAATTAAATAAAAAAGCCAACATTCAAAACCCCAAAGCCAACAGTCAAAAAAGCTTGTTTTCTCCATTCCATTATCTAAATAGCAAAGAGGACTGTACTGTGTGTGTTTGTTAAGTAATATACCTTTGCAAAGCTGAGGTAAACTTATCTGGCTGTTCTTTAAAACATTTAAGTTGCAATTAGTGTAATGGTCCAGCAGTTACTGTGTCTAGCTGCTCTTCAGTGCCAGAATTAGATCTTTAGTTTGCCTCTTAAAATTTATTTTTAAAAAGAATTGCTAAGCAAACCTGCAGAGGAGCCATAATGCATCTAACCATGTGGAAGTTTCCAGTCCTGGAGATGAAAATGGTCTTTATAAGGGTGCTCTAATGTACAGGTTGAGTGGTGTAAACTTTGCTTCTCAAACTCAGCAACTTTTGCAGCTGCTAATGCTGAACTGTCACTGGGGAATGGATCATGCAAAGTGAAATTTAATTTTGATCCACCCTAAATGATGAGCATCGTGTAGGTGACAGGTTTTCCCTTAAAGAGTCCTGTGTGAACTGGACTTTGAACGAGTTTTCACACCAGAGCATGGTGTCTCAGAGGATAAGAGAATGGAGGTGGAAAAGTGTTGCTGGAAGTAGAGGTCGGGGTGTTTAACCCACTGCTACAAAGCTAGGCACTGAGAAGAGCAGCTTTTCCCAAGATATGATCTGGCCTCATTCCTGGGCAGTCTTAAGCACAGCCTATCCCAATGACTGTCCTTGACTTTGCGACTATAATAATGTTCTCTTCATCTAAGCTCTACGTACTATATATAATCATTTATAATAACTAATGCTATTTCCACCTCTCTCACCTGTCCTTAACAATTGTGAACCCACAAACACACTATTTGGAAAGACCATACGAATTCTCATTTCAGATGTCAAGACAGTCCCTAATTAAGAATTAGGATGAGGCATTTTATATGGGGTTCACTTATCCCACTTTTGCCTGTTACAGTGCTTTCTGTACCTTTCTTTGATGGAGCTGAAATTGCTCACTGCTGGAGACCGGAGGCTGGACTGGTTTGGTTCCCAGCTATGGAAATTCACTGTTCCTGCTGCAGCCACATGGCCTCAGGATTAGGGTGTTTTCCTACCCTATTGTTGCCTGCCACAGTCTCCTGTGGAGAATATCCTCAGCACAAGCCAAGACTGTCTCTTTTTTCCCTTTTTTGCTAAAACACACTAGCTAATCATTGCTTTAACACACCATTGAGGCAACAATGCAATTTTTGATTGTTTTGCTAAGCCTTGAGGAGGTCAGGGCTGCTGCTGCTATCCTGCGTGCACTGCCATCCTCAATCAGCCTGTCTAGTGCAGAAGAGGTTGTTTTTTTCCCGGAGATGGTTTTGTGTCCTGAGGTTCTAGCTTTGATTGTGGCAACTGCCTTACTTAGCGGGCACCACAGGATGCAGAGGGAGAGAGAAATCAGAACAGCGGGGGGAGGCTAGTGCTCCCGCAGAAGCACAGCAAAGAGCAGGGCCACCCACCGCCTGCCCTGCTTGCAGCTGACAATTGAGGTTGGATTTCTACCTCCAGTTCTGCTTGAATCCAAGGAAAGGAGCTGTGTGTAACAAGCAGAAAATTGCCTACAAACTTTCCGCAAATATAAACTTTTTTTTTTTAAATAAAGAGACTGCAGCTTAGAAAAGATTCCAAATCTCATCCCCTTATCTTGCCATGCAATGCAAACCTCCCGACGGCTCCATTTGTAGGTGCTCAAAGGACAGTGTCCCTGATTCTCTGCTACCAGTACCAGTCCGCCTCGAGAAGGAGCTCCCACATTCATTATGTGAAGGCTACCTTATCTGGCTTAATGTTCAGAACGCTACATGCAAGTAACGAACAGCTAATTACTACATTTGTATGAGGGAGTTCAGTATGGCACTATTTTCTAGTTGCAGAACAGATGTGAGTTTCTGATTATCAGATGCACCTATTAAGATTTACATTCCTAACCTCGCTCTCATGCAAAGTAACAGTAAAACTTGTGTTGCTTTGGAATGGGCTAGGGACTGACCCTTGACGAGCAATGTTTTTAAATGAAATTCAGTTATTTCCCTTACGGCCTGTGTAGATACATGACCACAGTAAGGAGAAATACTTCACATTTTCTGGTACTTTATTTCTAGGATTTCTGACTATGCCACAGTCTACAGGCACATCACCAGCCCATTGCCAAACGTGTGGCAGTAGGCAGTAGGGATTTCCATGCTCTCAGGCAGCAGGCAAGATTTCCATTTTGAAATCTGATACAGAAGACCCGCTGCCCAGAAAGCAACGGGGCACCTCAGAAGGCTGTCTCAGAAGGAGCAAGGCGCGGGATATGATGTGTTTTGCACCTGTTATGCAACAGAGAACAATTTGCCAATTAATTCAGGTAGTGTTAGAGAGAAGAGATAACATGTCTTGGATTTCCTGCTCTTAATTTATTGAACAGCTAGGCCCTTGGGACTAATAAAAAGTATTCCATCAGCCGGCAGGAGGTCTACAGTTTCTGATATAATAGAAAAATACCATATTTCAGAATGGCAAAGTATCGTTAACTGATGCAGGCCTTGCATAAAGAGCATCTCTGACGGACTATTCAAATAAATGTTCTACCTTACCTTTAAACTGTAATCCCTGATGGACAAAATGATAAACGACAGGGTACATGGGATGAGTAGTGACTCATTTCTTACCCCTCTGTTTCTTTACAGTGAGCAGCCATGAGAAAACAAGGTAGGAAATAACCTTTCCGTCACTTTCTCCTGGCACACACGTGACAAGAGACTTCCATTTCCTAGGTACTTCTTACATGGGACTGTGTCCTAGGATCTAGGTGACAACCTGAAGTGACTTGGATCCTAATCCACTACTGAGGGAATATGAATATAGAGGACTCCATTACTTTGTGTGTTTACTTAGGAAATAACTGTGGAAGTAACTTATAAAAGACTAACTCAGTTGTTAGTTTCTTTCTCTCTGCAGCTTCATTAATACAAATTGGAAGAACAGGTAATACAATAGAAAGTCTTTTGGCTTGACAGCAAATTCCCAGAATCTTCTCACTTTCAAACTAATAAATAAATCAAATGTTCCTTATTCATGAAGATGGCAGTACCATCTTACAATGCTTGCTCTGATGCCAGGTGCAGTTTAACAAAGACAAAGGGTCTTTTTTTTTTTTTACTTAGAGGCAGAAAGCTTTTTGAGGTACTGGCTGCTCTAAAAGTGATAACGTTTTTCTGCAAAAGGGGATTTAAAAATGAGTCAATGCTGAGTTAATATTCTTCAAAGAACTGGTTTTTTAACTAGTTCTAGTTTATACCACATTTATTGAGCCTGTCATTTGGAAGGCCTGTACCTGAGCTCTGATGATTATGCATCTCCTGATTTGTAGTCTTCTTGTGTAGGTATGCTAAGACGGATTTATCAAGAAACCAGTAGAGTTATGATCACTTAGAACAATAAACCACTGTCCTGCCTCTTCTTAGTAGATGCATTATCTCTTTTCCTCTCTTTTCAAAATAGGCAGCTCTGTCTTCACTAATTTAGGGGCACATCCCCAGTCTGTAAAGATTGTTTCACAATGTGCTGATGCTCAATCTCAGTTTTATCATGAAATTCAGGACTGAAAGCTTCAAATCAAACTGCAGACACATTGTCTGTTTTCTAGTTGAATTAGTTGTGCTTTCTTCCACAGAGAGGAAGCTGTATCCTCTGAGCTGAGAGATGTGTAATTCATCCAACAGAAATCTAAGAACTAAATAAAACCTGTTTAGTTTGCAAAGTGGATGATGTGGCAGCCTGTAAAAACCTTCGGTGCAGAAGCATCTGGTGGTGAAGCCCCCCAACACAGACTGAAGTGCTTACAGCTAAAGACACAGTGACAAGTTAGAATTATGTCCGACCTCCAGCCTTCAAACAGCTTCTGGGAAGTCAATGTGATTCATGTGGCTTCTAGGCAAACCTCGCCGGCAGTAGCTTTCTTAAGATTCGGCTGGAGCTGCTCAAAAAATTAATTCCAGCTTCTGTCAGTCTCCTGAGTCTCCTTCATGTTTGTCACCCTGGGTCAGAGACTCAGGTTTGTTGCAATCAAGGTCGGTTGCTTTGGATTTCCTCGCCAGCACCTCACAGACTGCTAGCAGGATCAGGGCCTGTGCTTTTGTTCTCTTGATATCTCAAAATACCTTTTTGTCTCATGTATGATATGCTCTGCAGTTTCTAAATCCAACTAGGTAAATTGGGATGATCAATGACTGTGATTATAGTATACAACTTTGCCTCTACAACTTACCTTGAGCAGCTTCTTATTCAGGAAGAGAAACAAGAAAGTTACGTTAGATAGGCAGCAGAAACCTTTGTCCAGTTATACGTAACACTGAGATGGGATTTTTATTTTGCTGTCTTTTTATGTTCCATGAAATATTCCTCAAAGGAGAAAGTTTCACTAAAGTGGTAATGGAACATTTTTGTTTACTATTTTCTCCATGTTTACTATTTACTATTCTCTGTATTTACTATTTTTCCATATCTCTGGGGTTTTTATTTTGCTTTAGAACCAGTATAACGAAGACAAAAATGTGGAAGACAAAATTAAAGGCTCATTATTTTAGAGAACACTCCTCAACGCCAAGACAGCTTCACTCTCAGTCCTTCAAGAAGCTGACTTGCAAAGAATGCAACACAGTCCATAACACCATTTTTATTCATTTCACACAGGTCTGTAGACGGCGTACAGCTGCCTCCAGAGCAGAATTAGGCCTGCATTGCTATTGAGTGACCTGGCTCAGAGCTGTCAAGAGATTTTTGCAAGTAGCTCCTATTACTGCTAATGGGAATGTGACAAATTAACCTCTCATGTACAGATGAGAGAACAAATTCATTGAGGTTCAGAATAAAAATACTGTCAATGTTTGAGGAACTACAGAAACCTGAACCACGTAACAACCACCAATAGAATAATACTTTTGGCTTGTTAGTACCATGCAGTCTAAAATCAGTACAGGTACAAAAATTATGCAATGTGTCCCTCCACTCTTCCACCTCTGCTGAGATTTTTTTGTTGTTGTTGTATCATATTGATAAATTGCAACAGCATTATTCCAGCTTCTAAGAAAACCTGGGAATGAGTAACATAAATATTTAGCCTGAAATTCACATTTTAAGGGCAGAACTGAAAAGAAGACAATATAAAAACAAAATAAAACAAACAAAAAAAAACCCAAGGGGGAAAAAAAGAATTGATTACATTTGCTTTGGTAAAACAAATACATTTTATATTCATTTTTTTACTCTTTATTTAAAGTATAAGCAGATATTCCTATCATAAACATATGCATGCTTATTTGTAGTACACAACAAGTTGCTCTTCAGCTTTTTTCTGGTTTTATAGTGTGATTTCATAGCTTCTTCCCAATAAATACTATTTGTTTACAGCTGCACTCCTTCCATCCCAATAAAGCAAGAGTGCTTCAATGTTACAATGAAACCCTGCACGTTCACTGTTATCTGGGAGCCAGTCCTACCAGTATGTCTTTCAAATTTCTTGCTCCACTGCTTTAAAAATTGTAACACTAAAAGGGAACATCATGGGGACAACTGTGAGAAAGATTTAAATCTCTTACCTGGTTAGTACAGTACACATAGGTATCTAAACCAGGAAAAAGACCATAAAAGCATATGTTGGGAGACATCTGAACATGCTACAAGGATAGATGAGATTTTGGGTCATGGATGTTTAAATGTTTCATATCTGACCTTAAGAGGCGAAAGGTTTATTACGCCACTTGCATATTCATGAGGAAATGACCATATGTTGAGAATGTGTCTGGTGCATGACGTGAGCCAACACAAACCTGTCTGAGATGCCGCATGTGCAGTGGCACCAGACAGCTTCAGAAGGCCATCCTCTCCTGGGCATATCTGCCCAGTGAAGGGGAGCAGGATGTCTTGCCCAGAGTGTCCCTGGCAATGCCTTGCTCTTTACGGAAGGAACATGGGGTTGAACAGGCTCCCAGAGGGGCCAGACTGGCTGAGGGCACTGCAAGGACCAGCTGCTCCTCAGGTTTCTCCCTACCAGTGCAGTGGGAGCGCACGTAAGACATCCCAGAGGCAGCCCTACTAACTAGAGAGCAGGACTTGGGAATGCCCTTCAAGGGCCCTGTCTGGATCACTCTGTCAGGGCAGCCTTCCTGAAGCCATGGGTGGCCTCCCAGTGGACACGAAGCCTTGCCTGATTGACATACTGGCAGCACTTCTCATTTAAAATGGGGAGTTAACCAACTCAGCTAATTTTGCTGCATACATTTAAATGTCAAATATAGTGCTGATGCAACAGCATTTGCTAAATATATAAATAAGTACTTACTGCTTTAGCCTAATTCAAAGCCAATCAAAAAGGCACTACAAAAAACAGCAGCTAAGAAAACACCTCCCATGGTGCACTGAAATAAAAGTCACCCCTGTGGAAATCAGTGGGTGCCTTGGTGGTCTGCTTTGATGCTGGCGTGGTGTTGAGTCATGAAGTGAGTCTGAAGATTTCTGTCCTGCTGTCTGAACTGAGAACGATGCCAATGGAAGCGAGGCTCAGAGTGGCTCCTCAGTGTTTGAGAACCTGCCTCATGCAGCCTGTGGGTGCCTTGGAGGTCTTTCAAAATGCTGAGGATCCCAGACAGCAAAATTGAGGCATTTCTTGAGGGAATGAAAGCAGAGACAGTGCAGAAAGGAAGAGCTGGCCAACCACACTTGAAGAAGCTCTTCAGGCACTCAAGCTAGCAATCATCCATTTCGTGTCACTGCTACAGCTGCATGAATTTTATTTCTGTTTAAAAATTTTAACACACAAACCCCCAAAAGTCCAGGCTGGCCCCATTGAAGGAACTAGAAACACTTGCCAACTTTCCCCAAAAAATAGTTTCAAAATTACAGTTCATCTGTCAGCTTGCTGACATCCAGTTCTTTTACTATAGTTTTGAAACCTGTAAAATATATTTTTCTTGTGATTTATGCTGAACTGTTTGTTTGACTCCCCCAATTTGTCTTCTAGCCGGCAATTCAAGCAGCATCCATCATGCAGTTCTTTTTGCTAGACTTTAATCTTTCTCCTTCTGGCAAGGTAAAACCTCAGGACTCTGGGAGTTTTGTGGTTTACCATAATCCTGCCGTGTTCTCCTATACTAGAGCCAAGAGCAGGGCAGCTTCTGTAGTCATAGAGTACCTTCTTGGCTTGACAGGCCCAAAATGGTATTTCTAGATTTTAGCTACATAAAGCTATCCGTGAACTGCCTCCTGTCTTGCTGGAGCTAAACTGATGGCCCACAGTGAGTTTTTTCACTATAAAAAAAGTCTGGTCATGCACATGGATTCAATACCCTGTCTGCAGGTTAGCTGCATTAGTTGGGTTTGTCTTACTAACTTCCCTTATAAAAGCTGAAGTTCATTTCATGTGTACAGAAAATACAGAGAATTGCAGCTAGCTAGAGGCTGCAGCTACGTGCTTCATCTGTCACTCAGTCTTAAAGTTCAGTAATTTATTTTCTTCCCCTTTAATCTATGTCCTGTGGAAGGTCTAGATTTTAAGCACAACCAGGTAAGAAACTTCATTTTCTCACTTCTGCCTTGGAGCTGCGCTCTGTCAGTATGAGCTGCTACAGTCATTTCTTTCAAACTGCAGAAGTGGGAAGAGGACTTTGTAATCTTCTCAGATCTATTTTGTTGCATTAGCCTTGGGCCTAAACTTGCATGTGAGACTAACCTCTCAATTTATCCTGTTGCCCCAGTTTTGGCACTCTGTATTGAGTGTGAAGTGAGCCACGTAAGTCAAGAAACAGCAAAGCATGGGAGGATGCACTTGGCTGAAGCTCAGCCCCTGCCATGACAGACGCCATGGCCATAACCATCTTCAATGTCCCGTGGAGAGCTCTAGTCAGCACTGGACTAAAAGGAAGCAGCAACTTACCCACTTAAAAATACCAAAATGAAATGAATGGAAATTGTGATATTCTAGGTGAAAAATGTTGCATTTGGGACTCCCAAAAGCAGTGCAGGATTGCAGCCAGGGACCTGGCCCAGAAGAAGAGTCTGGAACATTCATGGTGTGGGTGTCACCAGGTAAGAAATGTAACTGCTGGAGATGGAGAGATCCGTGAATGAAATGCAGAGGAAATACAGGAGGCAAAGTGTATAAGAATTGTCCAAGCATACCTACACTTCTGTTTGAATTACAGAAACTTCTCCTGAAATGAGACTAGCTAAGCACATAGTTCTGGACAGTCGCACAGCACAGACCAGCAGTGCCCTGATGGATCTTGAACCACAGTGTGCTCGCTCAGCATGGCTTTCTAGATCAATGAACACCACTTAACAGCCATGGCTCCTGTGACTACAATTTCCTTTGCTACATCAGCTGACAGCATGTATCTAAGCCTGTCTATGTGCAGTCATACAGGACTGCACAAGGTCGAGACCAAAGGGGTAAAGCCAAGGCAGACCTACAGATCCCAGAGCTCCATATATTGAGCAATGTCAGAAATGCACGTGGCAATTTTAAAATGAAATCTTGGCCACAAAGTCACAGGCAAAAGGTCAGACTTTCACATGCTTTCTGGGTGAGAGACAATAGACCTTCAAGTAGTTAAAAAAAGCCATGATATGTCAGGAAACTAAGACAGCACGGACTGCTACAATACTGCCTAAGAGACATCCCGCTGCAAATGGGAAAGAAAATTGGGCTGTAGAGAGAATATGGAGAGCTGCACCAAAGCTACAAACAGGAGAGAGAGCTGGGCCTGCAGGAGAAACAGCAAACAGCTGCTTGATCCTATCTGGCAATGCTTGTATCCTAACAGGAGTCGTGCAAGCTCACCTACGACAGTGAAATCGCCACTGGAGTAGCAGGCTCTCTGTGGCAGAACAAGCTCTTTGGTCTTTCTGTTTTGCGAATAAAAGCAAGCATTTAAAATTGAACTTGAGACCCAGTGTTAGTACCTAATATGCTCAGAGTCCTCCCCTTTACAGTACTTAATGTGCACAGTGTCCCCCCTTTACTCTGTGCTGTTGGATTCTTGGACAATTCAATAACTGATTTTCAGACAAATGACTTTTTCCCAAATTTTTAAAATTTTGATGACCTGTGTTGATGAGTCACAAGTCAACAAGTCACCAGGCTGCTAATGGACATTCAATAAAAATACAGAAGTCTCTCACCTATCAAGGACAAAACCATCTGCCTATGGTCTTCATTCCCACATTCCTCCAGCTAACTAGCTAGCAAACAAAACTTGGGGGTTTACGAGCACTTGTGTGTACATTATGCTGTCTCTGCAGGCAGGATTCCAAATATTATTTATTTTAGCATCCCAAGCATAATAATACAGGGCTTTTAAAACCAAACTTTGCATTTAAATGCATGTGTGTGTATGTATACTGCAATACTGCAGGTGGCTAGGAGGTGGTTTATAACTGGATGGCATGAACCAAAGCAGTACCTTCTGTTCAGGAAAAATCATACGTAGTGGACCCTAAGGAGAAATATTCTGGAGCAACAGAGTACCACAGAGTGCTTTGAGCAAGCCAAGGCTCTCTAGGATACCAAAGGGTAGAAAAGCCAAGTATCAGCTATTCAACAATGAACTAATATGTTGTCAAAGGTCTGACCACTGCTAACGTGTCTTTGTATCCAAGAGGAACCACAATAGCTTTTATCTCACTTCTGTCTCTGCCTACATTAAATATCCACTGAACTATTCTAAACCTTCTGTAAATGTCTGTCTTCCTTAAAAGAGAGGGGTTTTCTGTATTAGTCCTGGCTGCATTTCTATGAACCAAGATAAATGTGAGTTGTTAACACACTCTTAAAGCACTTATTCCGGTTTCCAGGCTTGAAGAATCAAGCTAACTACATCAGTAAGAAGTCTGCATACAGCACACACAGCATCTCTGTCACCAGACTGTAATTCCTCCACTCTGGGATTAAATTCCAATGGACCTTGTCTTGCAAGTCTTGCAGAAAGTAATTAATGAAGAGACGCTATATGGAAAGGTATCATAATTTGGCATAAGGATGAAAGATCACACTTAAGGGACCAATATGTCTCTTTATTCCTGTCATACTTAGCTTGTAATTACTTGCTGAAGTGTTAGGATACAGAAGGAAGAAGTCCAGGGGGTCTGTTAGCTCTGCCCTTTCTCTAAGTGCCCAGCTAAACCGTTGCTTCAGTCTGCTCAACCCCCATCCTGGAATCAAAAGTCTATGGCTCTAAGCAACTTTGTAAGCTCATCAAAACTTCCTTTTAACTACTGCTTACAAATAAAATAATAATTCTCCTGTAAGTAAGAGATGCAGTTTTCCAAATTATATCTGCATATACAAACAAAGATGTTTTCTGATTTATATGCAGGTTGTCCTTCAAAACCAGAACAGTCACTAGGTAGTTTTGGACATTGCTTGGCTACCTGGAGTTTTGTGGTTCATATCTGGGACAGTGTACATAATTGTTCAGTGATTCATTTTCCCCTATTAAGACTCAACTTGAAATTCCAATCAGTAATAAAATAAAGCAGAACTGCAAATGCTCTGATCTGCTCTATCAGATTGCCCACTGCACAAACATTTGAGAAGAGTATCCCAAGGGACTTAACTGTGAAGGTCTACGCAGTAAACTGCTCCAGTAAAATGCTCTCCATTAGGGACAGGTTACAGCTAACACCTGGCAAATGATGCGAAACAGGCTGGGAAACTGTAATGATTGTATGCTAGCATGTGTCTTGTATTTCAAGAAAGTACTTCTAGCCACCTGCAACATTTTTTTAAGTGAAGTACTAAATGAGCCCATAGTTCAATAGACCTATGTGAAGTACTTTAACAGTCTAGATGTTCCAGGTGAGGCGAGGGTAATAACAAATTACAATGCACATATGTGCAAGAGAAATCGCTTTAGACACATCTGAAATAGAGTTTGCTAGTATAATTCCTGGCAGCTGATTAGTAATGCACCCCACATCTTACAGTTCGCACCAAGATCACAGAGGATTATCGTGGCCAGCTGAAATTGCAGGGGGCATTTCACTACAATAGGGCATAATTATGCAAAGAGAAAATGGGAAGTTGAGCCTAATGATCCTTTCTTATGCCAAATGTATATGTGGTAGGAAATCACAGACAGGCAAAGCCAGAGTTATCCTGGGCTTTCCTGTGCTCCTCCAGGTGTGTGGAGAGTGCCATGATACTTCTTATTGTTTTATAAAACTACAGAGACAATAATATAATGTCCCTAAGCCATTCTGAGATGCCACATCAGACAGACTGGGAAGGAAGGAAGAATGGTACCTGCTGCCTCTCTGCAGGATCCAGATGTCCTTCACTCAGTCACTAACACAGCCTGGCTGTATTCACGTTAACTGATACTGTCACAGCCTATGCAAGCAGGTCTGGAGATCCAGCATGCACAGCACAGCTGATGCCACAGTTCATAAATAATAACATATTTATATAAAGTCTCTGAAAGCACATTTTTCTTAAGCACACTTAAGTAAAAAGTGGCTATGACCATTTAGGTCTTATGGTCACCAGGGGCATATAATTTTCTCTATATATTTACCACTTCCTTTTGTAGCTGTATTATTCTCCAGAGCTGTGAGGTACTTACTGATCACACAAAGTATATAGCATCATTTCTAGAAACTCATTTCTTACATGTTGGTCTCAGGTCACTTTCTGTTTCCTGCAAGGTATGTCCCACGTTGAGAGGAAGGAAGGACTTTATGTATGCAGGACAGGAGTTATCAGCCCGAGCATCTGAGCCCTTCAGCTGAAAGCATCAGATAGCACTTGGCTTAGTTCTCTGCTCTGGAGGAAACTCTTTTAACTCCAAACATGTGGGCAGTAGTAGACAGACACATAGAGGCTCACTCTCCCTCAAACACCCTTTCAGCGGATTCCTGCAGTGTAGCAAATGCTACACAAATCCTTTTGTGTCTGAATCCTACTTGCTTCCTCACAGGGCTTTTGCATACTCTGCCTTTATGCCCCCATGCCCTGTCTTTCAGACACCTCCATCCCCTCAGCTGGCTTGCGTGGCTCCAAGGGATGGCATGATCTTCTCTCTCTTCTAGAGGGTTTCCTTGGACCAGGAGGGGAGCCATCAGGAAGAGGCTGAAGAGCAGCCTTCCACCCTGCTGCCCTCACACCCTTTCACAGGACCATACTAACACATGATAACTGATAAGCATCGTAAAGAGCTGTGCCACCCATTCCCGCTTTTAAGCCCGAGTTTCTAGATAGGGGTCCACCCCGGGTGGTATAAGGTGCACTGAAAGGGCTGCAGTGACAGGTGACTACTAGAAGACATTATCAGCTGAATCAGTAGTATTTCCAGACCCGTGAGACACGGGTGTGGTTTCAACCTGCAGCCTCTGAATGAAGAGAACAAAACTTCGCAGCGGGCATGGCAGGCTGCAAAGTGACTGGGCTTCCTCTACATCAAACCCTCTCTCTGCACTTTTCCCAGCGACTGGGACAGAGAAGAGCCAAGAGATAAAGAGCCTTTCCTACAGAGAAAGGCAGCCCCACTTTAGAAATCACTGGTGCCATTAGGAATCACTTTTCAGACAGGGACCATCAAGACAGCGAGGGAGGTAATGGCCAGCAGGGAGTAGGGAGCTGTGATTTTCTTGGCTTATTGGTGCCTGCCCTGCCTGCAGCACCGCGTTGGGAGCCCAGCTCACCCTGGCCCAGCAGGGGGCAATCCCAGCAAATTGCTCAGGAAATCAGTGCTGGTGCTGGGGTGCGATTCCCCTGCAAAAAGGAAAGGTTGAAAAAGTAACAGAGCCACAGCCACCCAGCTGCTTGCACCTCCCCGTGACCCCTGCTGCCTGCACCAGCCCTGTGGGTGAGTGTGGGGTGGGAGTTGGGAGCAAGGAACGTGGAGGTATGGCCCTCTTTCTACACATTTTGGGTCAGCTTGTGATCTCAGGAGCTCTGTCCCTTGCAAAGGTTTGTAGGGGTTATAAGAGTCGATGAGATCAAGCCCGCTGGAAAGAAGAGTCCTGAAAAGCAGCCAGATTCTGCAGACATGGGGATATGGAGAGACTCATCCTGGGAGGACTGTAAGTTAAACCTTGTTAATGTCTCTCTTTTTTGCACACCTCACTTGTACGTCTTGAAATCTCTTCTCAGCCTGCCTGGAAGAATCTTTGCAAGTAAAAGCAAATCAGAGCAGCTTAGTAGTCAGACAATTTCTGTGTGCTTATTTCCTCTACTAAATGAAGTGACTCACTTCTAAGCTCCCAAGTACACGGAGTGTACATTTCCCATGCACTCTGCTATCAGCAAACATTTTTACCGTAAAGCATATTAGCTAGTCATAAGCTATTTTTGTCTATAATTCCATGGAATGTGTAGAAACCCCTGCTCATCTATATAGGTATTTGTTTGTTATTCTAGGCAGTTGATTAGCATTTGCAGGCAGAGATGGTACAGAAATCATGCAATACCAAAACTTATTGTATCACTTTTCTATAGAGAAGGGAAATTAATTGTTCTTAGCAGTATAAATATACATGACAAATCACTGAAAAAAACCATACCTATTTGAGGTAATCTCACAAGAAGGCATTTGATGCTCCCTCCATCAGCAGCACTGCTCAGCAGATGACTTAAAATAGTTGCACTACAGTAGACAAACCTGGCGGAGACAGAGTCATGGATGAATGCTGTAAGGTCTGCAGTTTCTTGGCCAGCCAAAGGTGATTAACAGCAACGCAGACTTGTGTACTGCTCCTTAAAAGTTGGTACAGAAAGGCAGGCTGGACAGGACAGAGATGACTCCAGGAAGCACCATTAAGTGGAGATCTATAGCGTTAGACAGGTCTCTCTTCTAGTGACATCCCGTGTTCTGTGTGAGAAGGAAGCAATTGCTTGTGATGCCTTGTGATCGTCACGCAGACCATCACTTATGCCACAGCAGCAATGGGTTCAGGAGGGAATAGTCAATGTTCTTTGAGGTACGCCTTTTGATACTTTATCTCTGACCTACAGCAACAAGATAGGATCCACAAGAGCCCTCAAGGAAGCAGTGCAATTGCTGAACACTTCTTTCCACCCCATCTTAGGAGTAAGTCTACTAAAATGCAAGTCTTCAAGTAATGATTCACCCCAACCCTCCTAGAAATACGTATGTATATATATTAAATATATATATATTATATATATAAATGTATTCGATATAATTTCCCTAGGCATCCTGGTGCACTATGTCATATCTACGTTCATCGATCCACGGTCAATTCAGATGTTAATGAGATTTAAGAATTGCTTAGAACTAAGTTCCTGATTAGGTACTTTGCTGGCTTATTCAGAAATACTCCTTCATTTCGCAGTCAGCTTAATGTGAGGTAGAAAATCGTATCAGATCATCAAGCCCGTCTTATAAACCTTACAGAGAAGGAAATAATCACTAGAGAACCTATTTGATATCAGTTGGCTATTGAATTAATTAGTAGAACAAGACAGAGGAACATCGAATTTCTACTAGAAATAACAGAAATCAAAAATACCACTAATACATTAATCATAAACAGGAAGGTGGTTTTATAAACCCTTGCACTGTAATTTTTATTCCAAGAAGTAATCTGTTAAACATTTGAAGACTTCACAACATTTTGTTAAATCAATGAAACAAATATTTTTGCTTCATGTCACAGTGTGTCATTACTTGGCTTTCTCTTAGTTAGGAAAAGAGACACAAAGAAAAGTCTAATGTTGTCAATGATACAATGAAATGACTGCATCATTTTGAAATAAGAATATAATACAAACACGATGTTTTGAACCATTTGTAGTTATGCACCATGTATGCCATTTTGCTGTGTACAGTGACTTCTGCTGAGAGCTTTGGATTGTGGCAAGACAACATTTTGCTCATATATATAGTCATGGAAATAAATACCAATATTTTGGTACTTTCTATCATGCTCTCCTGAAAGAACAAGGAAGGAAAATACTGTCATTTTCTCATTGGAAGAAAAGGGATGGAAAGAACAGATCAGAAGCAGGCAGATTATTGGAAATGCTATGATGGGAAGATTCACAGAGAACTGTAGAGGTGGATTATTTCTACTGTTAAAGTTGCATTTACAAATCAGATATTAAAATTATAATTGTGTAAATAATTGTTGTTCTGATACCACTGCAAAAGTGAAGAACTGAAAAAAAAAAGTTTTGAGTCAATCTGGGGTGTTTTTTATGGGATGATGTTTGTTTTCCAAAGAAATGTACAACTTCTCTGGATTGTACATTAAATACCCATAGAACTGAAGACTGGCACCTGCATGCCCTGCCCCCCCCCCCCCCGTGGAATTGCCCTGTCCCCAGGCCAGTGTATTCATAGTGCTCTTGTTTTCTGATGTGTTCTCAGCTCCTTCATATTAATCACAGTGGGGCATGTGACAGTGGTTCTTGTCATGCCAGGCCAGGAGAAACTCCTTGCCGTCAAGTCATGTATACCTTGTGCCATACACAGGTCTGGTGGATGTACTGAGTCTTGGACATGAGCTGTGTCTGATGCTGTGTCAGTGGACAATTCAGTTGCTTTAATACAGATGGACATCTGAGGTTGAGGGGCTGGCCCTGAAATGCTTTGTGTTATTGCACAGAATACTCCTTAGAAGAAAAAGTGACTGAATCTGCACTTAAGCCTGCCTTTGCTTTCTCAACTTGCCACTCTGTACTTCTGTTTACAAGACCAGCCAGGACAGGGCTGTGGCCCATTCAGCATGGATGGACAGACTGGCTCCGCAGAAAATATGGCCTGAAGCAATAGCCCACACTGTTGACAAAGTGGGTATGATGTGACAGATCCCCAAGAACAAAGTTAATTTATGGACTGTTGTAGCAATCTGCTCTGTTCTCTGAGAGTACCTTCTCATGGCGTTTGCAACTTAAACATATCCTGGCTTCTGAGAGCCTTTCTCCTCACACTCTTGAGTGTCCTCTCCTTCCACAAACTTTGGTCATTATCCTCTTCCTCTGAAGTGGAAAATTGCCTTCAAACAAAGAAACATCTTTGATGCTTCTCTCAAAAGTCCCTCAAGAGGACCCAACCCCTCATATCTAGGACAGAACATGTCAGTCCCACCACTTCCATCCTCCCCTGTCGTCCATCTTAAAGCCTTGCCCCTCTTCCTGGGGTGTCTACCAAGAGGGTGACTTCATTTCCAAGTCTTCCTCTGGTAGACACATCTCCTCACAATCCAGGCAGATCAGGTCCTCCACCCCAGTTCAGCTGGGATCACCCCCAAAGGGGAGCGCGAACGCCTCCTCCACATGGGCTAGCTCTGCCTCCAGGGCAGTGCCTGGCTGAGCAACAAATTCATGACACAGTTCAGGAAATCTGTACTGGAGCAGAGATACCTGGCATCAGGGAGGTAAGGTCCAAACCTGGTGAGGGTGGGCTGTATAATGCCTGCTCAGAAAGGAGAATGCAGACAACCAGGAATGGGGAGGTTGGACCATTGCAGGGGGAAAGGAGAAGAAAAAAAGCTAAGTGAAATGGCATGAGTGAAACACTGATTTTCCCATGTAGTGTGGAAATGCGCTATATGATCCAGATAAAAGCTAGAAATAATAATGAAAAAAAAAATTTGGGGGACAACTTTGGGCAGAGTAAGCGGTTCAATGTTTTGAATCAGGTGGTGATATTGGTTTTGTTATGAACATCTATTTTCATCGGAGGGAAACACAGGGTATTTCATACTGCCGCTAAGCCTGGGAACAGTTACTGCAGTACACTGAACCAAGCACAGAAACGCTTAGGCAGAAACAGTTTTATACAGTCAAATACTTAAAGTCTCTTCTAGAAGCTGTTTGACTCCCCATTTTTCACACGGGACCTACCCTCGGGCAATGAATCGGGCTCAGTGTTTTGCAGCTGCGTTCTACCTTTGAACTCAGTAATTCTCTCATCTCTTAATCTCCTTTTCTGTAGGAACTGGCAGCCTGCCTGGCTTTTAGCAGAAGCAATGTCAATGATTTTGCATTTTTGGCCTTTTTTTTTGGGGGGAGGGGTTGTTTGCTTGTTTGTTTTTTTTAATTTTTTGAATTTTTAGGGCACTGTTCGATCTTGAATTTCAGATTTCTGTCTGATATGCAGCTGCAATGACAGAAACAGAGCAGTTACCATCAGACCAGTCTGTCTGGCAACATGGGAAGCAGTCATTCCTCAGAGTCCTATGAATCGCAAGATTTCCTCGATTGGCATTTGGGAAAAACAAGACAGCTATATATCACAGCTGGTCTATGGCGGCATATAAATGAACAGGTATTTCCAAGTACCACAGCTGATCCCTGGGGACACTGTACAGAAGATTCAAGGTATCTGTCCTCTGATTCGGTGTTGCTCTCTGCTTTCTCCTGCGTAGACATGGCAGATGCAGCAGTCTTCCTGCCTGTGTCAGTTTACTTCCAGGTCAAATACGTCCAACTCACACTGGGACTTTCTGTCCTTCAGGTTCTTGCTCCATGTTACTATGTAAGTTTTTACCGACAAGTTTAAGAATGTGCGTTTTGAGACACAAGGGAAAGTCTGGAACATCTGAGAGTTAAATCAGCATTGTGATCTTCCTTCCTGAAGCCACAGGTGTTTGAACACTAAAACTGTGAGCTTTATTATGAGACTTCATTTCTTTTCCCCTAGACATCTGGGCTCAGAATACTTTCCTTGGAGTATTAAGAAAAAGAGGAAGAAATCTTTTATCATTCTTCCAGCGTGGCCTCTGAAGGGCTTTGGCACATTGCTCCTGGCTCAAATCCGTCTCTGCTTCCTGAGACACATCCCGATGCTGATGAGGTTCCTGACTCCATCCATCCAGTAAGGCAGCCGATCCTCTTCCAAGCAGTGCAGGGCAGGATTTTCAAAGTTCTGAAGAACATCTGCGTCACTCCTGCAGCGTCACATGAAGTACATTCTTACCAGAAAAATTGTGAATGAAAATAGCATTGACCGTATGATGACAACAGTGCTTTTGACCTTGAGATTTATTTTCCTATTCTTTAATGTTCCTATTCCTTTAAAGTGATAAAAACTGAACAAAATCTTTCACTTTTCTATTTGTTCTGTTTTTTAAACAGGATCAGCCACATCTCGGCCTCACAGAAACTGGAATATCAGCCTCATGGGAAATTCTTTTGCTGTTAACTCTTCATTATATGAGATACTAATCAACATCTTGGGCCTCAGGGGAGTACAGAGGAGAGATACTGAAGTTGCTCAGCAAGAATTAGGTTGAATCCAGAAGGCCTGTTAGATATGGCCATGCTCTGCCTGTGCCAGATAGGGCCTAGTTGCATAATAAAAAAAAAAAAAGAAATTCTGCCATAACTCTCCAGGTAACAGAAATTCAAACCAGACAGATTTGAGCATCTATCTTCTGTTTGCCAGGGTATATTAGTGCATGCAGATCGCATGGAAGATAAGCTATGTTTTCTCTCGCTCTTCAAGCGGGTCTGCCCCGCCGTGTCTGGCACAGGGCGATGAGGGAATCGGAACTGGAGGTGGATGGGATGGGAAGGGCCTGGCTGCTGTAGCAGCTGTGGCTGCACTACTGTGTCAGAGACATGCATGCACTGGGACAGAAGAGATGTCCTGCTGGGTCACAGCCAGACAACCAGCTCTCTGTACCTGCCAGTGTCAGCCAGAGCTGCTGTCTGGGGAGCACACATGAGCCTGGCCACATTCTGTAGTCCGTCCTCTCCCACCTGCCCAGCGGCCATGGCTGTTGGATTAGGGATATTAGAAGGACTATCCCAGCCTAAGCCTTTTAAAAATTCCTTATGGACTTGTTCAAAAATTGGTGTAAGCGCTTTTGAACCTATTGACACTGTTTGCCTCTGAAACCTCCCATGACAGCAGGTTCCTGCAGCTGGTCACTACCTGCTGCATAAGAAAGTGCTCACTTTCGTCTGCTTTAAACTCACTTCCCACGCATTTCATGAAGCCCCGCAGTTCTTGGATTGTGGGATTTTGTGAATAACAGGTCTGCATTCATTTTTCCCATGACCTTCGCAGTCTGGTAAATGTTGAGCACATCCTCAGTGGGGGAATTACAATTGCCTTATGAGGACAGACTAAAAGACTGGGCTCTCCTCCAGTGCCCCATTTGAAAACTGGTGATGTTCTCACCTCTCCTTGTAGGGCAGCTATCCCTATCCCACCCCTGTGGCCCCTGGACTGCCCCTGCCCCTTCCACATGTTTCTCCTGAGATGTGCACACCAGAACCGCACACGCCGCTGAAGATGTAGGTGTGACAACATGCAAAACACGTAGCACCAAAACTCCGTCTTGTTCTCAGTATTGTTCCTATTGATGTCTGACATTTTGTTAGCTTTCTAGCTTGCTGCTTCACATTGAGCCAATGACTTCAGAGCACCTGAAGATCAAAGATCTCCTTCCTGTGTTGGGTCTGCCAGTTCCATTCACCAGCATCTGGCATGGTTTAGATTATCAGGACCCAGTAAAGCTTTGCCCATCTGCAAACCTGGAGATTTCTCTGTGATTGATGAAGATGTTGAACAAAACTTGTCCTAGGACTGGTCCACACTGCTGACTTCTCCCCATCCTGAAAAGTGACTGTTAAATACTACCACTTGCTTCTTGCTCCTTACTCAGCTTTCAACCTGTAAAAGGACCTTTACTCCAATCCTGTGGAAATTTAATTTCTTTAATAATTCTGGGGAAGAAACACAGTCAATACAAACTGTCAAGGCACTGGAACTGATAGGTGGAAGTCTGTGCCCTGGTGTGGCTGGTTCCTCAAGAAAGTTTGTGTCACCTGTCACCTGGTGATGCAGATCTTGCCAAGTGGCAGGTGACACCAGCACAGCAGGCACAGTAAAAGCTGATATTATGGTGAAGATACAAAACAGGTCTGAATCAGCAAAACTGGTAACGGGCAAGTCACACAACAGAGGAGACCGTCATGGAGAAGAAAATTTTAGCTGCCATCCAGAAAAGGAAGGAAATGGACAGAGAAAACTGTAGGGTTGGAAGATGTGGCATGTAAAGCCAATTGGAAAAGCGGCTCTCATCAGTTACCAGTGACCGAGGTATATGGTCATAGTCAACTGTGAGGTCTGAGAGGCGTCTAGTCAGCCTGCCTGGCACTGATTGAGGAAGCCATAGATACCAGTAGGTCAGCAGGATATAAATGCAGTGAGAATTTGTGCGCTCAGTAATAAACAAATGCAGTTATTTAGAATTTTTTTCCACTGAAATTTTCCAAACTTAATGCTGTGTCAGCTGTAACAGGACTTCACCTTCAATTTGAGACATATCCTACCAACAAAGCAAACAATCTCCAAAAGCCTCAAACCCCAAATGCTAGATTTTACATTTTTTGATTACAGCCAAGATGAAGCAGGGCATCAGTGAGAGACAGCCTGAGTACTCCATCTCTGAAAGGGGCAAATAGACATCCAGCCAAATAGAGTGATCTATGGGAAAGAAACAGATGTAGAACGTTGCTGACATTGATGAGTCTTTATCACACACATCTGCATGCATCATAAAATATGAAAAATGGTGAAAAACGAAGTCAAAGGCAGAAGTCTATGAGAATCATTAGTCAATGATAAGGAACAGAAGGACATAAGACAAATCAAAAAGCACAGAATAATGACTTTGACACTTTATCACATAAGACTGGTATATCACTTAGTGGGAAAAAAAAGAAAAAAACAAAGAAAAGGATCATACTCGCACAGTTGACTCCCTCTGTCATAAACTGTGAGGAGTGAAAAAGGACTGTTCCTGCAACAGGAAAATGGGGCTGTTAACAGCTGTCTGGGTGGGCAACAGTGGAAAGGTCTCTGCACGTGCAAGCTTCATCAGACGGTGATATTGATATCTGTTGTTCTGTACTTTCCATAGTGTAGTCATTGCCAGCCTAGAGATCAAACTGAAATTATGTGTGGCACAAAAGATTAGCGTTTCAAGAAAACACACTAGTCAAGATTTTGCAAACTTGTGCAAGGGAATTAAAATGAATGAAAGGTGTGCGTCAGAAACCCTGACAGCTGTGAAGAAGTTTCCAACAAATTGATATTTCTGCCTAGATAGCAGATTGCTAATAGAATTATGTGTTTTAAAGGCAGAAAGGGACCATTATCTTCCTTTGGTTATGACTTCCTGCATAATATAGCTGCAAACCTTAATCCAAGAGAATTTCTTTTTAGAAAAACATGCAGTCTTAAGACTTCAAATAATGGAGACACCACTACCTTTCTAGTGCATTAAAGTAAATAATTAACTGCCACATACCATGAAGGATACATACCTTATCAAGTTGATATTGTCCAGTTTTAACTTCTCACTATTAGATTGTATTGCCTATCTGTAATACAACATTTTGACTAAATATTTTTATTTCCTGAAAAAAATGAACCTTGTGTTGTGAGAAATCTTCATCCCCTCCAGATGCTTACAGATGGCAGTCAAGTCACAGTCAGTGGTCTATAAAAAGTAACAAAAAACATTTGTAATGTATTACTATTCCACGTTGTTGTATCTGATAACTTAATTCACAGTGTTCAATTCCCAGAGATAAAATAGCTTTTCTCTCTTATTTCTTCTTTGTCTTTTATAAAAGTTCTCTTTTTGCCTCCTGTATAGAATTTCCCTATAGAAAAAAGGTGAAGCTAGATTATTAGTGCATCATCTTGTCATCAGACATCGAAAATTGTCTTTTGTCAAGAAGTTTCTGGGGGATATTTGTCTCTCAGTCTGTAACTGCAAAGCCTGCCTACCTGGGATGTATGTAACGAGAACAGTTTCTGTGCAGAGAGGGTAAAGGGTGGGATGTCTATAAAACGAAGTAACTAGTATGTTCTCCAATACTATTCTTTTTGCTTTTCCTAGAAACATCCCCTTCTCCCCAGCTTGTTGCGTCCATTAGAGACACAAACAAAGAAGCCAGCAAGCATCTTTGCTCACTGATCACCTTGCTCTTAAATCATCTTTGAAATAGATTCTCTGCCTTAAGCTGTCTGTGTCTCCTTAGAAGCATCAACCACAGAAACTTATTTAATTATATTATGTAGGAGGGCCCTATACCAACCTTCCCTGCCTGCCTGTCTCGCACGGGGCACAAGTGTGCCCCTGCCGTGCCTCTCAAATATACCTGCCCTGCCGTCACACCCTCCCACTGCTACCTGAGTGCTGAAACACAATTTCCTTCACAGCCAGCATCACCCTTCTCCTTCCCACTTTCTTGCCCATCTCCTGGTGCCCTGCACCAACAGCCAACCCTGTCCTTGCCACACCTCGGCACAGGCTGCTCCTGGGCCACTTGCTACTGAAACCTCTCTTGAGAGTACCGGTTCTGCAACCAAGGAGGAATTTGGTTGATTAATAATAAGTACAACCATAGCTAAGTGGGTTAAAATAATATCTTCTCCCTATTAATTTTGTCTTATTTATGGTTGAAAAATACCTAAAACAATCAGAAAAGAAAATCTGCCAGTGATACACCCGTAGCTGGCAAGGCTACCCCTCTGTGTATCCTCAGGGATAGAAGGCAATTCCATAGAGGGGGAGTTCAGAAAAATCCTATCCTTCAAACAGGAATTACCTTGAAACTCTAAAGACCAAACAGATTTCTTTAGAACACAGTCTTGGATTGAATCTCAAAATACTAAGGAAGACCGTTCAAAAAGTATTTGAGAAACTAAATGTCTGCATTTGGATTACAAGTTAAGAATGCGGTTTATTCCTCAGGGTAATTTAATTGCTCTGTTACAAGGGGACACCCAGTCATACAAATTCCATAAGGCAGCTCTTTACAGCAGGAAGGAGTAAACATGATCATGCAGGTGAACTTCCCTGTTTGCTGCTGGATGCTCAGAAACTAGAAAAGAGAACAGCAAACCCTACGTGACACACAAGCCCCTTTCAGTAAAGGAAAGCCCTTGTTTATGTAAATAGCCATTTCTAGCAATTTAGAAGCAGCTGCTAACCACAAGTGTTTTAATTGCCTCTGCACTATTTCAATTACTAATCTCTGCTTTGTTCCTACCTCTCTATGGACATGCTGTAAATTATTATAATTTGTTATGATGGACAGCATTAGAATGGCATCTATTAGCAATTCTATAGTTGAGAGACCCTTATAATGTCTATTAGCAACCCTTGCAGGTGATGGCAATGATGGAGGGGAGGGACACCATCATGTATCTACTGTGAACAGAAATTTAGGCAACTGAGTTCTGAGTAATTACTCCCTTTTTTTTTTTTTGTGGTCTGTCTTTTTCCCTTTTTCTTTGTCTCTCTTCCAGACATAAATATTGAAATACGTAAGTAAACTCAGTCATGCTAAAATCCCTATAATAAGGTTCTGCAATATTTTACTACATTCAAAACTATTTAAAAATCTAGCATTTTACAGACAATGAGTTCCTTATATGCTTAACGCTGATTTTTGTTACTTTGTTTCAAACATTGAAAGAGAGTAAGTCAGCATTTTAAAAGGTAGCAGGAGGCTTACTATATAGTGGGTGGCAACACGGAGTGGGCTAAGGAGAGAGACAGCTTCTCTGTAACCTTGCTGACCCCTGCAAGCTGTAAAAATCAATAAGATAATCAAACCAATTAAGGGGCACCAAGAAGTTTAGAGGCTGGAAATGGAACTAAGGGATGCAGTCATTGATTTATTGTCATGGAGTGATCCCAAATAATAGATTTATAATTCCATTGTTCGCCATTGGATTCTTTTTCTTTTTTAAAGCAATCAAATATGAGATCCTCTTCTGATGCAGGTGTGTTAGGTAATTATCTTTGTGAAAGGTACTTTTGTCCTCCTCGCTTTTTAAAATACTTGAAGATTCACTGAGATAAAAAACAAATGACTGAAAATGGTTTATGGCTCAGTAGGCGAGAGCAGCATTCTCACTCTGTTCCTGTGTGGATGGCAGGAAATGTAAATGTTATAAAAAAAAAAAAAATCTATAAGAAATGTGCTTCCTGCTATCACTCCTTCCTTAGTGATAAATACCTTAGAGAGCAGTCTCCTGAGAGATGTCCTGGTCTTGAATCCATGCAGAGGAGAGCACCAAGCCTTGCTCACCACCACGACATGTCCATTCTCCTAATGACCCAGCAAGGTGTCACACCTCTTCCCTCAGCTATTCTGTGCTGCTGCCCCTTCACAAGGCTCCTTCTTTCTCATATGTGCCCAAACAAGATGGTTTCACTCTGAACCAAAGGGAACATTTTGCAGCAAAGCAGGTGCAAGGTTTTCAGGACTCTCTAGCTACAACGGTACAAGGCCAAACACCTAGTGAAGGTGTACTGGCCCAGGGCACGGGCTGTCTGATGTTCAGTTCGATAGCACTGGTACATGGTGGTCACCTTCTCTGCATGTTTGAACTGGCTTCGCACTGCAGAAATTTAATCTCTTGAATTTTATTGCTAAACAGATGAACCCTTGAGCAAAACCGTCCTTGCCTTGGTTCAGGAGCGATAGCTGTGTGCAGTCAAGATATCACAGCCATTACACAAGGCAGCTGCCTCAGTTTGCTTTGAAATATCTCCAGATTTTGGGGAAATTTTCCAGCATCACCTCATGTTTCAATCTCTCCTGCATCCCTCCTGGGTAGTGTACTGGCTGCCCTTTCTCATTTCTTGGAAAATGAGATGCTCCAGCCCTGTGCAGGTACCTTCCCTAGACGTGTAGTCATCCTTGGACCTCCAAACTCAGAGCCTCTGTAGGATACAGCTGAGCAATTCAGGAACACTTTGGGAACTGAGTGGCTCCATCCTTTGCAAAAAGCCTACCAAAGAGGTGAGGGATGTCGTGGTTTGGCCTCAAGCCGGCAACAAAGAACCACGCGGCCGCTCGCTCAACCCCCCACAGCAGTGGGGGAAAATCAGAAGAAAGAGGCAAAACTCGTGGGTTGAGATAAAGGCAGTTTAACACAACAGCAAAGGAAAGAGGAAAACAACAACAATAACAGTGACAGAGGAACGTACACACAGGGTTACTGTACCGACGCTCACCGACCGGACCCCGGGCAGCCCCAGCCCCTCCCAAGCCGCGACTTCCTCGACCTCCCCCGGCCAGCTCCCCCCTATGGACTGGGCATGACGTCACGTGGTATGGAATACCTGTGTCCCGGGCCAGAAAATTAACCCTATCCCCGCCGGAACCAGGACAGGGACAAATGTGTGATCCATGTCTCTCTGCCCTCATTGCTCTGGTATATGACCAGGGGACTCTGTACCTGGAGTCCTACACCAAAATGCAATTTCTCCTCTGAGCTTCTTCTGTGCTCCATTCCTGCTGCTGCCCTGCTGGCGTCCTTTTTCCCGCCAAACAAGATCTATTTGTGATACGCTATTTATCTGTCTTGTTAACACAAGAACAGGGGGTGTATAGAATAAAATACAGCATAGCTGGCAATCCCAATACAGGCAAATTTAATTATTTAATCCCCCTCTAAGGGAGGTGAAGGTGTTGGAGAAGCAGCTGAACGAGGATGAAGGCATGGCTGCGTTTGGGAATGAGAAAAGAGGAACAGTGAAAGGTCATTAATGCGATTTCTCTGCTGCTGGTATGTGAAAGAGGGTAGTAAGTGCTTTTGGGAAAATGTATCAAAACTGTTTTGAGAGTTAATTGCTTCCCTGCCAGTCTTCACCCCTTCCTTCCTCTGTGCCAGTAGTTTACCAGGCTGGGTCCTGCGGCCCGGCATGGGCAGCGCAGGCAGCGGGGCCGTGGCTGGCTGACAGCCTCACAGAGACCCAGGCAGTTACGTACCTTGTCTTTGGGCATCCTGAAAGCTAATCCTAAGGACACAGTTCACGCGATCAAATGGGAACTTGTGTGTACAGAGAAATCCCTCGTCTTAATACAGTTTTTTCTAAAAATCTGTCTGAGCTGCTTGCAAAGACCCTGAAATCTTGGCAAAATACATGAAAATTCTGCCTTCAACGTCTAGGAAACATTTTCAATGACTTTGACTTTGGCTCTGCATGATGGGAGGTTCTGAAGATTATTTAGTTAATCTTTGCAACCAATTTAAAGATAAAAGGTGTCAATTATATGTTACTAGTAGCAGTAGTTACACTCCTATGTCATTCTCTTTAGTAGAGAAACAGATACTTTAGTTAAAGCTGAGAAAGAGAAGGGAAGTAATCACTGATGTATGGATTGCTATTGATCGTGCCTCACCACTTCACATTTACAGTCCACCAACGTTCTTTTCTGTTTGGTGACTTAACTATGTGACTCCCCCAAAGCCAGACATCGTCACAATAAAATGCCGGTGCATTTCCCTGGCAAACTTCTCCATAAATAGCTTCTTTACCATTTACTAAAATATAACCATTCATAAAGAGTCAATTCATTGACCCAGTGACACTGTGCAGCTTCAGCCTTGCTAGCAGCTAAGTGGTACTAATGTTACACTGAATTTGGGAAGCAGCTTATTTGCATGGAAGAGCCTCGGTGCCCAGCTCTATTCTGTAGGCTGTGGAAATCAAACAGCAGCTACCGGACATGGAGACTTTTGAGCTTTGTATTTTGTTAAGCTTTCGCTCTGCTTGTGCTAGGGCAATACAAGAACTAAAATAGATGCCATATGGCAGGAGGTTTCACAGAGCCCTTGTCCAGCAATTGGCATCATCCTGTTTGTAAAAAGACAAATATACTTGGTCTTTTGTAACATAGAAATGAACTAAAGAAAGTAAAATATCTGACATTCTCCTAAACACACAGAAAGGATTAAAACCACCTCTTGGAAATAAATATGTTACAAAAATGGGGTTATGTCTAGTTAAAACAGTTCAGAGTTACGACTTCATTCAGCGATATTATACAAAATAAATAGGCATAGCATATTCCTGGTGGTGAACTATTTACAGTTTCCTGCTAGATACTAATAATGGTATGCATTTTCTTCTAAATAAAATGACAATAGCTAATAGCTATTACTTTAAAACTATCTTAACATGACTGATGTAGTTTCATATTGGCTAATAATATTCCTCCATTTGTTTCTCAGCCATTTATGTGCTACCACTTAGTGTTAGCGAAGCGTGTCACTGCCAGATGTGCCTGCAGAACTGAAACGAGGGCACACAAGCAGTGAAAGCCTTGCAAGCCCTTCAGCTAATTGTCATCATTGTGTGTCCAGGAGGATGGAGGGGGAAGAGTAGAACAGTAGGTTTTTTCTTGGCCAGATTTCCACTGCAAAGCCACAGTCACAGCATCCTGCTGAACTGAAGGGCCTTTTTCAGGAGACATTCCCTCTGGTTTAGTGTGAACTTTTAAAGATTCAAGTTCATTATTGACAGGAGGATTTTAATCTTTCCTATATTTACACGTTTTATTAGAATCCAAGTAATTGTCCTGGGTAAGATTATTAAATTTTACCTTATCTGGATACAAGTTTCTTGAAAGAGAGAGCATAAGACAGACACTCTCTTCCCTCCACACCCTCCCCCTCGTCCAAAGGCCACCTTATGGGAGAAAATGCCAAATAAGACACACTTTTTTAAGACCAGTATGACACAAAATTGCCTAACTTCTTGTGTTGGGTTGGTTGGTTTTTTTTACTTCTTAAATACACAGCTGGCATCTGCTTTACATTAGAAATATGTGTGGGGACTAATGCTGAAGTCCAGAGGGGTTATTCACTGCTCCTCACACAGGCAGTCCCCAGCTCCAAGGGTGGGAGATGGGTCTGTGTCTACACCTGTGTCTCAGAGCATGGTGGTAGCACCTGGAGAACCACTTTCTCGACTACACGCATTGCTTTGCTTTGGGCATCTAGCCAGACGATGCCACAAGGATGCCCCGCTGGCAAACCATCCAGGAAACCATCTAGTCGCCTGCAGAGATAACGTGCCACCTTTGCTCTTGCTGTGGTGCTCAGGCAAAGGAGCTTACTCCTCAGACCACTTCCTTCCTCCCCCAAACTTTCATGTGTTGCGTGTGGCAGGGATGGCGAAGGCCAGGGGTGTAGTGATGGCCCATGTGTGAGCTCTACAGACACGGCTAGGGCCCATGGAGAGGAGCTGGATGGGGCAGTGGTGGGACATGGATGGGGCACCCTCACCAAGATGGCCCTGCAGCAATCCAGTGCTAGCTGGCTGCTACAGGGATGCAAAGGTGAGCAGCGGAAGCTCAGCAAACGGAACAGATTTGAAACGAGGCCTTTTTTAAATAGGGAGAGTAATAAGCCATGGGAACAAATCAAATCATTACAGATGAAGTGTCCTTGTTGCCACCACTTGAAAATGGAAACAAATCTTGGGTTTCTTTTTGAAATATTTGCCCCGCTTCTTCCACCTATTGCAGGTGTTATGACTAGGTAGTACAGATATTAATGATGGAGGGGATCTTTCTCCTTTGCCGTATCTACAGTCATACAATGGTGAGCAGAGCAGCCTCTTTCTGCCCTTACAATAAACTGATCTGTCAGTCCCGTGACACCCATCCGTTACCAGCCATGTCTCAAGCAGACCTGTCAGTTGCTCATCTAACATCACTTTTTCTGACATGAGGACCAAGCGGATAACCGCTGTCTGTGTTGGCAGGAAGAGCGGCACACCAGCGGCAGAGCTGATGATTGAAGCAGTTGGTGCTGAGGGCCAGATGTCCGCATTGCCCACAGCTGGGCCACCTCCAAACACCCAGGGCTGGATGAAGCACCTGAGGCGTGCCTGCAGAGCCCAGCTTCTGCTTGGCTTCACCCAAAAGGGAGACAATTTCCAGGCTCCTGCATTACACCGCATGATAGGTGGTGATGGTTTGATTAATGAGCACTCTCCTGATCAGAACCATGGTGGTGATGTGGACACACACCCACTAACGTGCCACAGAAATGCCCCAGTCAAGGAGAAGCCCTGCCTATGACAATAACCAGTTCTGTGTCCTCAAGAAGCGGGAAAAATCACATCTTATGATGCCCATGGCCAATAGCGTAACACTTTAATATGGACTTGGGTTTAATCAGCCTTGACATGACTGGCTATCTGAATGAGGGACGTGCGTCTTTTTGGATCTCTAGGACATATGGTTTAAGTTAGTTATGTAAAAAGAAAAATATTTACATCAGCAAAACTAGAAATGCTGAAACATATGGAACGTTATTTCTAACAACCTGAGAGAAAATGTTGCCTAATAGCAGTTCTTGTCTTCTTTTTAGCAAGGCTAATCTTAGTCTTCATTTGTTTTCCAAATGACATTATTATTCATTAAATAGAATATGAAGCCAAGGAACAGAAATTGCTGAGTTCCTGGCAAACTTTCTTCTCATCTTGCTCAATAATCATGATTATAATGATTTTATTCATAAGTCACATTAAGTTTTTCCCTATGGTAAAATTAAATGCAATGGGAAGTGAATGATCTGTTCCCTAAATGCAAAGCTAAAAGCAATACATCTTACTCCTACATCAAACAACCATATTTATGCTCCAGATAGTCAATGACTGAATAAGAAATAACTATTCTGATGAACCCTGGCATTCAACTTTTCCTATTCTTTTTGTTTAATAGCAGAACAAAATGTCAGTCTAATAAATTAAACCATCGAGATCTCTATCTATGAAGACCCCAGAATGTCAGAAAGATTGATACTAAATTGCTGGATGCAGAGTAATCAATGTCATCTGAGAGATCAAGATCCAAGAGTCAAACATGACACTGAACATACGGATTTGTACCCTGTTTTATTCTAAAATATGTGTCATCAACTCTTTACATTTCCACCAGACTGAAGGGGAGCAGCTCTAGGACTAAAAAGATACTTTGGTGTGAACATTTTGCTGAATTGGGGTATCCGATAAAAGCAGAGGCTGGACATGATTTGCTGAGAGTTTGTTTTAGCAGAAAGTAAGTTCTTACAATGGGAGGGAATGCTCTGAAAACCAGACACCCAAGGAAAGTACCTGGGGTCTGAGGTTAGCAAGCAAAATGTAAAAAAAATGCACCCTCTTAGCTCACTATTGCCTAGTGAAGGTATGTTGGGCTGCACCAGGACACCTTCTGAGGGAAGCAGGATAACCCTACTAAAGTCAAATAACCTTTTTGCTTCGGAAGTGAACGAACTGGTTTTTGGAGGGGTAGGGTAAGCAGCAGCACGCTCACTCGGGGCTTGACACAATCCTGAACCCAACAAAGGACACAGAGAACAAGAAGTAAGAAAGGCTGCAATGACTCAGATCAAAACCTTGCAGCCTTGGGAGGCGAGTGAGTGATGTGCTGAGAGATGAGTGACTGATGTGTTTGTAACAGGCACTGCAATTGTTTTATATTTGCTTGACATTTGTGGAGGGTCAGTCTTCTGGGTTTATACTTGTCACCTACAGCAGACTGAGGAGATTTGAGGGTAGAAAACTTAATAATAAATCTGCTAAAGCTGTATGAGTATAAAAGGTTCTGTAATAACAGTGGCAGTATTTACCTGAGATATCTGCATTATTTTGGGGAAATGTTCACATACTATTTATGGTTGTGATGTTCAGCAACTCACCAAACCTAAACCAAGTTTGCTTATGCTTGAATAATAGGTATTGCTTTAATCAAGGCTATGGCATGTCCATGACAAAACTCTTGGAGAACGAATGTCCCCACCAGTATTTTGAAGGCAAAATTAATTAAATGCATGGGATTGTTAAGCACAAAATGGATGTGTAGTCCTATTCAGGTTACCTTAATACAATAATAAAAGGAGTCTATCAGACAGCAGAGCAATACAGCTAGGCATGCTACATTGTGTCTGTCTCACCAAGCATATTTTCTGTAGTATCCTGAATTTTCTTGAAGTTTTGCGAGTGAGGTCCTTTTTAGGATTACCTTTTGTTAGATTGGGAAAATTGATGGTAATTCCCTGAGGTAGTGTGAGTCAGGGAGACTTACGAAGACAGCGCAGGAGCATACGACCATGTCACCCTACCCTCCCATTAGTGAACATGGGGGACAAAAGAAGCTTTGACGAGGTAGATGTAGGCAAGCCTGATCTGAAACACATGGGGCTAGGAAGCCACGCTTAGCCCCTGAGGGCTGAAATGCCTTAGGTAGGCAAAAGGAAATTAGAGACTGAAACCATCAAAACTGTGCTGGACCCTGAGCAGTACTGCAAAAATGATCACTTGGCCTGCTCAGGACTCTGCTGCCTAGGAATAAACCTAAGCAAATAATGACATCTGTTTCTTTATTCATTTATATGTCTTGTTTCCAGTGGACTAGACATCAGGAATCCATGTCTGTCTAGTTTATGCTGAATTATTTCATTTTTGTTGCTGGTGGCTGAAGAAAAATATGGTCAATGTTGAAACCACATTCCCCCAAATAAAGGAGCTAATCACCTAGTTCAACATAGAGCACCATGGAAGCAGCATGTTTAAAAGAAATAAAAGGTTTTGAATAACTTAATTTCATGTATATGTATGCATATGTGGGTGTAGTATGTGTAAGAGCTTATATTTATTTATACTTGGTATGCCTGTGGAGTACCAGATACTTCCTTGAAGGAAATAATATGTCCTCTTTTTATGTCATGAATTTACCTCTTGAACTTCACATGGAAGAACATTAAGATTTACAAAGCTATTATAACTGACAGATTAAATTTCATGGGGATATGTATTTTAATTGATAACCATAAAGGCAGTGCAGTAAAGGTTATCTTGCAACTATATTTGGAAATTGCTTTCATAACATCACTTAATTCCTCTACAAGTTATCTTTAATCAAAGAAACTCTTTGCTGATATTATAACATATATTTTATCTGAAAGTGACCCTATTTTGTCTTGCTGTAACCTTATCTTATGTGTGATCCAGCAAGAATGGGAACTCATTTACTTCCCACGGATCCTTTTACTTCGTATATGTTGCATAGATTTTCTATCCCCAAATAGACTAACCCAAGCATATAACCACTTGCTATGATATACTGAAATCCCTGCTCAAAAAATGCCTGGCACGTTATAGTATCCTCAAGCAGCTGACTACAAAATGTTAGAAAATTGTGACAGAAAGCTGATTTTTTTCCTTGTGTTTCTGGAAAATTAAGATTTTGCAGGGGGAGGTGTATTGACAGAAAACCAAAATAATATTGTAGCGTCACTTACTACATATAACATAGAATCATTTTCATAACTAAAAATAGAAGAAAATAAAGACTCTAGTTTTTGTCTTGCAACAGCGGGTCACGTCTCTCCCCAGCCGCAGGTGGACAGGCCACGTTCCTCCATCAGCGGCACAGTTTGTCTCCCTTCCCACTATCGGGTATCCACGACCTGAATGATGGTATTGTAAGAAACAGCAATTTAAAAATCTCCCTAGGCTGGATAAGAGCATCACCATTTCAGGGAAACATAACATCTTGGAAGGCGATTTGACTGGCAGCTTTGGCGTTTCAGTCTGTGTTTTCCCTCCTCCCTTATTAAAACGTAGCGGCTGTTCAGCTGTGCGGGGCTGCGGGGGAGGCAGGAGCCCACAAAGGCAGTAGGGGTGGCTGTAGGGTGGCTGCGTGAGCACCAGGGAAGTCAGGGGAAGCCTGTTTCCAGCTACAGGACAGACAGACGATCCTGTGGTTTGCCTGCACTGGGACTGTTGTTATCACACGGCTCCTGCTCTGAGGTGCGGCACTGAAGAGCAGTGAGCAGTAGAGACGGAGGGCCAGCACTCTCTCGTAATGCTGCTGAAGAGGGGGCAGAGACGCAGACACCTGGGGCTGTCAGAGGCACGATGGGCAACAAGACTGTGGAATAGGTCTCCAAACCGGGAGTAAGACACACAGTTTGCGGCCCCAGGTCCATGGGATGTACATGACAGTGTCCCAGCAGCTGGTGGGGTTCAGCCTGGTGGGACTCAGCAGCAGCCAGGAGGCCACCAGTGATGTGCTCTCAGCAAGGCACTGCCAACCTTCACTTTGGCACCTCACAGCTTTTGAGTGTTTTTTTCATCCCACCAATGTTCTGTCAAACTGATTTATTTATGTGGGATATCAGCAGACACACCGCCTTGTTGGACCTTTTTCTACCCTGTTTGAAGGCGGACAGGAGGATTTGTACCATTTTCCTCACACTGTTTTTTTTTTTCTTTTTTTCAACATGACAGTTACTGTATTCATTAAATAACATACCAAATCGTTAACAAACGGTAAGTGTGTGTTAGGGATTGTATCCATATTGTGCATGAAAGGACAAGTGCTGGAACTACTTTCAGAAGTGAGAAGATGTGAAATGAGAGCCCTGGTAATGCTCAGGTAGTTTTACCTTCAGTGCTCCTGTACAGCATGTGCCTCGTACAGCCTGCACTCCAGGTGCTGGTTATGAACCACCAGACTGTACTAGAGACATCTAGTACCAAATACATGTGCAAAAAACATCATGAAGGGTCAGTGGGAAGAGATACGGAGCAAATATGGACAAACCGAACAGCAACAACTTGCTGAGACCACATGATTTCCAGCCAGCATCAACAGATCTAGACACCAACACACATGATGACATGTACTTAGATGCGACGGCAAGGGAAGACAAGCAGCCGACTCAATATAAGTGATAAAGCAAGCTTCTACTTTATTGCGATAATACAGCTCTTTTATGTGTTTCATTATAATTAGGCATACTTATCAAGACTTAATTGGCTGAGCTCTAAAGATTACATTTACCTGGTCCTCCTACTTGCGGTTTCAAGCCAAGGGTTCTTTCTTGTCTCCACAGTCCATACTTTCTCAAAGTTGTTTTCCACTAAATTCCCAGGCCATCATGACCTTCGTAAATTCCTTGTCAGCACCTGGCTTACTGTAGTCAGGCCCTTACGCTAACAAGGAGATTGCTTGTACAAATGTTCTGTGGACCCGTGCCCATTCTCATAGAGCCACTCTGCAACACTTAGATATCTAAAAGTTATTTAACCAGGTCCCTTATCAAGGGGTTTGTCAAGCAGTTCAGCTGTTAGAGAGGAAGAGAGATGGCCCTGGCCTGAATAAATGTCATGGTTTGGGCCGGATTGGCCCAATCAGGTGGAACGACAGATGCTCTCTCTCTCCTGCTCCAATTCGAAGGGAGGCGGGGGGAGAGAAAAAGTGACTTAAGAGTTTAGAAGGAACTAAACTACTTTAATGAAATATTAATAATAAAATAAAAAGAAAATAATGAAATACATACAAAACCATATCAAGCTCCCAGGATGACAATCACGTCGCCAACAGGCACTGGGGAAGTCCCAGACTGGACTCAGTGACAGACGGGAACTGGATTCCGGATCTGGATTCAGGATCGGGATCCAAGGCAGGCAAACAGACAGAGTCCTCCTCGGACGCTGGCCATTGAAGAAAGAGATCTGACTCTTTGATCCCTCAGCCTTTATACTGAGCATGAGGCAGATGGGATGGAATACCCTGTTGGTCAGTTTTGGGTCACCTGTCCTGTCCGCTCCTCCCCGCAGGTGTGACTCCTCTACGCTTTTCTGCTTCCGACCCTCCAATGGGGCACATAACAAAGTTGGCTGGCCTTGGTTGTTATGGGAATAAGGATAAGCAAGAGCCTCTCTGCATCCCATTCCTTGGCATCAACTATAAACATGGGTCTTACCACTCTGAGAGTGAACAGTTTTCTGCACAACATGCTGTTAATTTCAGCAGTTAGAAGAGGCCTAGCTAAAAAGTAAAGTTACTGAACAAAGTAGGTCCTGTTTTACCTCAAACCAGGACAATAAATTAATTGGTAAAAGACTGGTAAAAAAGGAGGGGAATAAATGGTCAGTTTTAACAGTAAAGGTGGTTACCAGTGGCGTCTGAGTGGTGCAGCATAGTCGTAGACAATCTGGAAAAGGGGTGAGCAGGGAGGTAACATGGCCTGCTGGTGACACAAAGTTATTCCGGGAGAAAAAGACAAGGCCTGATTGTTAAAAGTGCCATAAGAACCTGCAAGTTCCGAGGGACTGGGAAAAACATAGGAAATGAGGTTGAATGTAGGCAAATGTAAAACATAATGAAAAAAGTTTGAACTGACTTGAGCAAAAACTTGGGCTATAAATATCCCATTAAAACTGCCAGCTCAAAGTTCAATAGCAGTCAAAGAAATGCACCAAACATGAGGAGTTATAGAATATACAGAAAATGAATAAGAGAACATGGTTGTGCCTCTGTATAAATGTATGATGCGTTTGCGTCTTGACTTACTTATGTAGTTCTGGTCCTCAGAGTCCAGCTGACCGGCGACATACTGGAACTGGAAGAAGTTCAGAGAAAGGGAGTAGGATGGTTATCGGTATAGTGCAGCTTCCATTTAAGCACTGATTAAGTACATGAGGACACTTTTGCTTAGAGTAGCTATAAATGAAAACGGTACTCTATAAAAGCATGAGTGACTTGGACACGGTGAATGTGACAGTGAGGAAAGAGTAGACGGACTTCAGATGAAGAGAATTGTAGGCTCAAAGCAAATCAAAGGAGGTTTTTCCCATGATGTACAGTAAAACTGTGTTACTCCTTGCTGCAGAATTGTGGCTTCTAAGTGTTGTTTCCATAGGACCAAGGAGAAAATTCCAGGAAGAAAAATCCACTGACAGATCTTAAATATAGAGTTATTTCTGTCTCAAGAAGTGTCTGAGGTGCAAATTTTCAGAGGCTGGAATGGTAGAGCCAGGATGCCTCACTCCAAGCTTGCCCTGTGGTTTTACTGCTCTCTAGCTGCTGGGCACTGCTCAGGGCAAAGTCTTTGGCTGCCTGAGATTGTGGTCTGGCCACTGTTACCACTCTTGTGAGAAAAAGTGTCAAACAATAAATATATTTTTCCACATTTTACGATAATTATTTAAATACAAATAGAAGAACTCAAAAAGTGGAAAACCGACAAATGTCTTCCACTGCAGTAATGGATCCTGTGGTAGCTGCTGCCTGCTAGGGTCTATCTGGGAGATACATTTCTATACATTTCTATATGTTTTGTGCATCTATGGTAGACTTGAACATTTTCACCAGTGATCAGACTGAAAAAACAGGGACTTTCTGTGGAGTGAGCCTGCAGTGTTCAGCCTGGCAAAGGAGTTGAAACTGGTATTTTATAACTGACCCAGCTCCATGACTCTGCTCTGCTGGTACAGAACTGATCGGAGGCTGGAGGACCACCGTGTTCATATTAATTTACCAACTACGATAAATAAAAAGAAATTGCTTATATAAGATTACCAAATTAAATCATTGCTGGCCTTTATGCTACTGTTTGCAGAAAGTACATTGGGGTTTCATTATTCTTCTGTTATTTCTTAGGATTGATTCAGATTAATCAGAAAGCTCCTGAAACCTTTACATAGTATTAGAAAGATTATGCCAGTTCATCAGCATCTTTACTCTGAGTTTTTTGGCTGCATAACAAGTATATATCTTTTTCCTTTCTCCTCCAGGAACTGCACTTTCAGTGAATTAAACACACGGAGACTGAAAAGTTCAGAAAAGCAGACATGTATTAGGGGAAAAAAGAAAATAAACAGAAATGAGTACCTGGTGAGTGACTTCAGAAACATATAACCTCCCTTTGGTCCCTGGTTAAAAAACAGGCAGCCTTGGTGAAAACACATCTGACTTGAAACAGGAACCTGCACACTGAGAAAAATCTGTTGTAAAGAAAGAAAGGAGGTGTTGCAACATGCCTTTTGGGGGAAAAAATGTCTGGTTTAGATATGAAGAAACAACTGTTCTCCTGAGGCTGGTATTTTTATTCATCTTTCAGCACCACATACCATGTGATATATGTAGCATATATCTTATCTCACAACTGTTGTGGGTTCAAAAAGCCTATAGAAACACATCCAACTAAATTCTGAAGAGCTTTTCCATAAAATAAATATCTTCCTTTCCCAGTTGTTTTCTTTATGTCTTCTCTAAAGGTTTGTGTTTGACTAAAGCTTTCTCCTTCAAAAACCAGACATTGAGAAAACAACACTGCCAAGAAATCCTAATCAAGATTTAGAAAAGCCTGTTGCTATGGAAATAGCTGTGGCATTGTGTGTTCAATATGACTTCTGCTGCGTTAAAAAGCAGGCTGAAAAAGCCGGAAAACTCTGGCCTAAGTAAAATAAATCAAGAGAGTAAACCAATCGAGTGAATTCTATCAATGGTACATTAATGGTGAAAATTTAGCCTTTATTAACTATGCTTTCATTGGCTCTTTTTATCTGCAAGCAGAGGTACAGCCTCCCCCAGAGGCAGGAGGATTGCAGCAGAGAGGAATTACTTGCACCTGAGCACCCAAAATGAGTTCACTATTTTGCTAAGTATACATTTAGTTGGGGTGGTTCTATCTGCTCTCACTCAGCAGTGCTGACACCAAGGGTTGAGAAATCATGACTTAACTCTGCAAAAATTAAGTCATTTTTGGAGAGCAAAGGCACCCTGCTCCAGGGGAGTGTGTGCATGCGGGTTGCAGTCAGGGCTGCCGATTACTCTCATGAACTGGTGGGGCCCCACAAAATCGCACCCCCACAGAAAGCCTATGGCAGTTTATTCTACATCTTAAATTGATCCGGATGCACTGGCCAGGTATCATTTCTATCCCATCAAAGTCCAAGACACAGCAGCCTGCATCTCCAGCCCGCCCATCTGACAAGCCCCCTGCACCCGTTTTGTCCAGTCAGCTCCCATTCACTTAATTTTGGCCTTCTAATATTCAACTGCTATGCCTCTTAAATTGAGGCAAAAGCATCATGCAATACTGCAAAAAACGACCACAAGTTCAGGAGCAACAGGGTCTAATCCAAAGTCTATTGCAACATCAATTCTTGAGACTGTGATAGCCCTCCTTTTGTTTAGTTTGATCCCTAGTTAAAAGATCACTGAGGTTGAAGATATAAATTGTCATTTGTTCCTGGAGAGTTAACAGCCTTAGAGGTGAATCGGGGTGATTTGCACTTCTCTCTGGTGCTGGTTCAGGATGTTTTCCATTCCAGGTAGATCTCCCCACTTCAGCATGCTCAAGAATGTGGAGTCAATTTAAAGATGAAAGCTCAAGCTGTGGAACAAGAGCTGAGTGGTTCCTGCCAAGCAAGATGATTAGATGCATGTGGGGGTTGTTCATGGACATACGGAGATTATGGGTACAGCGGTAACGGAGTTCTTCACAGAAGTGGCTTTACAGCACTTCCACGTGATATGCAGGACTGTCCTGTGCATGTGTAGCTCAACTGTATGTACAATGCGCAAATGTGGCTTTTCTGGGTACCCTGCACCTGAATATCTGCTTTTAGGACTGCTGCAAAACCTTCCTGCAAAACTGTATTTTTGGAGAAGAATGTGGTATTTGATGTACAACGTGAAAAAGCCTACGTTATACAGGATGCCTAAACCTGGTGTTGCCAGATGCATCTCGGAAGTCTTTGGCCTGTGTGCTATGAATCCACACCTTAACAGCAAGCTGATCCAATGCAGCTCCCTGTAAGCTGCCTCATGCCAGTGATGACTGCAGTGAAACTACTTTTAGAAACTAGAACAAAATTGTCTAGTTGTCTCAACTAAAATTCTGCACCTTTTAATTTAACCTGATATGGCCTCAAGAGGAAAAAAGAACCAGGAAGAGTTAAGTCCAATGTTGATAGAAGGACATGCTCTAAAAGCCTGATTATCCAGATGGAACAGATAAATCTGTTACTCTTTCTCTAAATATCAACACTGCATAATTAGCAGCTGCTAAAATAATGGAAGCCAATTGAAGAAAAACATGGTATGCTCTACATTCATTTATTAAATACCTTATGTTTCCAAACAGAGCTTTCCATATTTGCTGCAAAACTATGTAGCTTCACGCTCTACACAACTGAGCAAAGATGACAGCACTGAAATGAGCTATTACTATTTCCATCAGGAAGATATGGGGAACTAGTCTGTGTCTTTGAGGTGAAAATCTATATTCATCAAACGGAAAAGCTTTAAAAAGCAGCACTATCTAAGATATCAGCATCCCATCTCCCTTGGAGACAGCTAAACCCCACATTTATCTAAATTATCTTGGTAATATGACAGAGTGATTGCTCACTAATGGTCAGTAACAGTTTTCTTTGTCATTTTCCTAGTCATTACCTCCTCAGAATGAACTCCAGAATAAACTGCTGATGCATCGTGACTAGAATATAAAGCGTACCGTTACAACAGAGACTATTCCTATTAAACTCACGAACCTGTACATTGGACTTCTGACATTTTCATTTACGAAAAATAGTACCCCTCTGTTACAAACCCTGATGAGCTTAGAGATATTTTATGCTTAAAACAGAAGCAAAGTAATATTTATTTTGCACAGCTGTCTTCTATTTTCTTCCTTTTCTCCCCACAGCTACTCATACACAGGAGCTGCATTTTCTGCAAAGTGAAGAGCACCGTTCAAAGAAGGCTAGTTTTGTAGATTTTGTATTACATGGCCCATTCAGCTGCATTTTTTAATTTGGATGTTTAAGTCTATTTGCCCTTTTTCAGGAGCTGGAGAGAATCACTGATTACACAGTCTGCCTGAATCTCATTTCCCCTGCTGAGTCTGAGAAAAGCCCTCACAGAAGGCTTGTCCACGTGGCAGCTGCTTATTGACTCCTTCTTCTCCTCTCGAAGAGTGGAAATTTTCAGAGCTGAGATCCATTGTCTTTATTTCAAATTAAATGGAGCTGATCTGTTGAGCTGCAAAGATGGAGGAAACAAAAAACTCGAGCAGAAGTAGTAAAGGAGCCAAAGTGCTGCCATGTGAAGCGGCATGATTTTGAAATACTGCATCAGTCTAGAAAAACAGCGTCAGGGTGACCATAAAGTAGGATCGTATCTTCCCCAGTGTCACACCAAACAGATTCATACTGATCCTTCAGGGAGTCCTAAAGGCTTAGGGGTTGGGGAAACGCTGTGGAGCTTCTATGCTGCATCGTCTTACCTTCTTTTCTACAAGAGGGGATCCTGCACGTTTGTTGTGCAAATGGGCATTGACAACATGGGCAGCCATAAAGTGACAGAGGTGCTTCATCCCGGGAGCTGTGAAATGCTCTTCCAACCTTGCAAAAAACACAGGCACAAAGAAGCTATACATACAAAAAGCTATCGATACTTTTTTTTTTAAACCTCTATTGTAATTAGGAGGGAGGAGAGGATTACAGCATGCTCTGACTTGGAAGAAAGCGGAGCCCACCTGAAAAGGCTGATATTTCTAAATCATTAGGGCACAAGGACTAAAAGAGTTAGATCAAATTTCTCTTGCTCTTGGAACTGGCCACCAAGTCACATAATTTCCCTAGTTTTACAGAAAATGCCATGTATCTTTACTAGCTTAGCTTGACCGTGGAGTTCAGGTCAGGCCCATGGAGAGGTTCAGGTAAGCTTGACTATGGAGTTCAGGTCAGGCCCATGGAGTTCATGGACATGGAGTTCAGGTCAGGCCCATGGAGTTCATGGACATGGAGTTCAGGTCAGGTACTCAGCATAGCTAATGCAGAGGTGCACAACTAACAAAAGAAAAACAAGGCATAGGTTATGTAAAACAGTGCAGAGCCTTGTGAGGTGCCTTTCATAGCTGACCCCCAAGAATAGGCAGTGGTTATTTAAATGCATTCAAGTTCTTCTAAAAAGCGCCATGCGGCAGCATCAGGAACCTGCCTACCTCCGGAGCACTGGAGCGGAGAGCCCAGGGAGAAGCAGCCTTGAGCTGGGCTTCTGCACTGAGTCACGTCCCAGGGCTGCGCAACGCTCCCCTCGCCAAGGTTTTGGCTTGCTTGTGGTGGTGGACAATACAAAAAGTTTGTTGCCAGCAGCTTTCAGGCACAACTTTCCACACAATACAGACATATTCTTTCTCTTTTAAAGGGGGAGAAAAAGGAGCTGAAGTCTGACCATGACTGGACTTTTTGAGTCCAGGCTGCTTCATTCCTATTGCCTTCCCTGAAACACAGCGTTGAAGATTTGCATATTTCTATGTATATGCAAACAACAGATCTCCTTGGCAGGCAATGTATTCACCTGAGAGGACAATGAAGGACTGGCATAGAAAGGAAACATTTTTCCCTGCCAAAGTGTTGGTCCATCACGGCTTGTCAGAATTTGAATAAAATTCTGTTTTCTTATTTTCAAAAATCCATCTACCATCTGAATGTGCTCAGTCTCCTTGAGGGCTAAGAAACAAAACAGTGCATCTGTTCCACACGCTGAATGGGCCATGAGGCTAGGGCTGGGAAGTCATCCTGGACCATATGAGTCCTGCCCCCATGGGGTGAGGGAGTTATGCCTTCAGCGTATACAGTAAGAATTCCCACTACATTCATGGATTAGCATGGATTTACTTGTTATCTAATATTCTGAAAAAAGATGAATTTCTAAATTTTCTAGATGCAGGCTAAGAAACATAACAAGAACCTGCGAATGTAAGACCCAACAGGCTGAGCTGGACAAAAGCTCAGGTTAGCTCATTATCATATCTCCAGTCCCCAGCATTGCGTAGGTATCCACATTTGGCATTTTGTGGCAGCAACTGAGTTCCACAGTTTAATTATGCATTCTGTGGCAAATTGCTTCATTTTTTGAGACTTGCTGGAAATGTCATTTGATGCCCTTTAGTTGCTGCAGGTGAGAAACAGTAACTAATTTTTCACCTTCTCTGTACTTCTCTATCTTCTCTCTCCCAAGTCAAGTTTTTTTAAGCTGATCTTATACAGAATGTATTCCCATAGACAAGATTTGAATGTTAAATGAGTGATTTGCAAATCAAGTAACTTAATGAAATGTTTTTAAATAAAGCTAATATGCCTATGAAGAATAACTATTTGAAGATGAAGATCAGTTCAGGTGGTGCTGACATGGGTAAGATTATTTTCACTGTTTACAGTTTACATGCAAAGATTTGAGAATACATACATTACAATAAAGAAGCAGTAAAAATATCAGCAGGAGCCACCTAAGTATGTGTGGGAGAGGTGAGAGGAGGCAGGAGGAAAGGGAGAAGGAGTTTAAGCTAGCGTGGAAAATTCCCTCCCCCAAATCATTTGAATGCAGTAAGAAATTAATCTATTCTATATATTTCTCACTATAATGAGTTATTTTTGCCTCAGGCTGCCAATCAATTCTGCTGACAAAGACCCCAAACCTTCAAATGTCTTGCATCATGCTCTTATACAAACTAAAAATTTGCACTTAAATGTAACACAGGGTTAGGAAGAGATATTGTGAAATGTTGCTAAATTTATTGGCTAGAAAAGTGGCAATGGCTAATTTATAAGAAAATAATTTAATTCTCCAAGGTGATTTAGTCCCTCTGCCTTTTATCACTGTGTCTAAGAACTTAGCAGGCGACGTAAGCAAAATAGCTCTTTTCCAAATGCGCAGTAGATCTGCAGACAGATGTTTTGACCCTTAAGGAGATTTTAATCCATGTTTGCACAATCCTGAACCAAGATTCCCAGTGGCCTTGCCTGAGGGGGAAAACAAGGTAAAGGAAATCATAATACTACAAAGAAACACCACTATCCCAGCTTGGCAAAAGGAGAAGTCTAGTAAGAAACCAGCCACATGCCTGGGGTATGCCCCGCTGGTATGAGACTGGGGTGCCAAAGGGGATTTTCACTCCTGAGCTGAAGGCTGAGGATACCTCAGGACATCCCCTCTGGGAGTGAGAGCACAGAGTAAACGCTGCTGATTGCATGCGGGATGCTTCCCTTACCAGGCTGGCCTCTGAAGTGGACAAAAGATATCTTAAATTTCAGCATTATGCATATGGTTGTATTTTCAGGGAAACTGAATTTTTAGGAAAAGAGGTTTTGGTGTTTTGAAAATGAATGAGAGGCCTTTTTGACCTTAAATGACATGCACAATTCTCTAATCCTCTCAGAAGCACCCTTGTCACGCCACACGAACAATTAGACGAACTCCAGGCCACTCTAAAATCAGGGGGCATATGATTAGCATTAAACCAAAAAGCATTTTAATCCTGCTGCAAGATTAAAAGGGTGCTGAAAAACAAAGTGGTGTTCCTGTTTCCCTCTGAATAAAATATTGCATTCGATAACAACAGGAAGCTCTAGAGAAGACATGCCTGCCCATTGGGGTGGATGACAGTGTGGCTGGAGGGCTTTTCAACTTTTATACATCCAGCTATCGACTTCAGGGAGGTTGCTCCAAATCTGCATCGGTGTCGCTGAGAGCAGACCCTGGTCTCCAGCCCTCAGATCTTGCTCAGTTCATGAATGGCTTATCTCTAGCTCCCTAATAGAGAGGCTTACAAATAAGTGGCTCAGCTTGGTAAAAGCCACTTTATAAGCTGCCTGCTACAATACAAAGCTTCCCTCTTTCATTAAAAGGTACTAGACTTACAGGAAGACAGCAGTGGTAGGCCTTCCTGTCCCTTAAAGAGAGCACACTGTTTTATGAGAGCAGAGAAGCCAATAAAAATTTATAGGTTGAGTCAACAGTACCCTGATGGAGCTGAAAAAGATGATTTTAGATATTTGTAAATGATGGACTACATCCTAGATCTAGAGACACAAATTAAGCACTTTTAAAAATCTCTCCATGCTTACAAACTGTGAACATGGTGCTGAAGTTATCCTACTTATGACAACTGGCTGACCACCATGAGCTGGGCTACCTCTTGGAGCAATGGGATCAAAAGTGCTTGGAAGGTGACTATTTCTTTAGGCAGGACTGAGGGATCCTGAGTCATGAGGCTTCAAATTATTGCAATCCAGAAAAGTACCTGAAGTTCCTAAATCCAGGCCATAGGCTGAAAATACAAGGAGGTATTACTGCCATCCTGCCATTCACAGAATCACAGTATCATAGAATCATAGAATGGTTAGAGTTGGAAGGGACCTTAAAGATCATCTAGTTCCAACCCCCCTGCCATGGCCAGGGACACCTTCTACTAGACTAGGTTGCTCAAACCTTGCCTAGTTCCTTCATTACTTTATCTGTTTAATTGGGTCTTGAACCAAGACTGGACAGGTAGTTTCCCTTACTACCTGTTTGCGCAGTTTCTATAATACACATAACGATAAGAAACAAAATCCAGAGTGCTGTGCTAAGATGGAGTACCTACATTTATTCTCCCATCCATTTTACATAGTTCTTGGCAAATTTCCATTCCAGCTAATGGAAATTATAGTATATTGATGGAAGATGATAATTCAACATCTTGCAAAAGAGGAGACAAAAATCAAAGGGAAACTTGCAGATTCAGCTTCCTTATTACAACATAATAATAGCAGAGCATATGTTTTCTTTTTAAGACATTTCATTAACATGTTACTTGCTTTGGATTCTTGGATTTAAGAAAAGAAACCTTAACAGCACTTGATAGGAAATGTGCTGCAAGAGGAGCCCTGATGCTATGGTAACAGAGCTGCATGCCTGTGTGAGCCACACTGATGCAAGAGCCATGAAACACTGGCTTTGCTCCCATCGAGTTCAATGGGAAGACCCTCCGTGATTTCAAGTGTCATGAAATCACTCCTTTTGTTTCTACGTCAATGCAGGATAGTCTTTCCCCAGATAATTTCTCTTCAAGGTAAAATTTTTAAGGGAGCATGCATAAAAATGATGTATGTTAAATTGACTTCTTTGAAAAGACCTCCTTTATTCAGGGTTAAGCACCCAGATATCTACTTCTGCTTCGGCTGCATCTTAGATTTATTTATGGTTCTATTACCCTCCTTTGCAAATAGTCCAGTAAATGTAAGGAACTAAATATATATGCCAAAGATCTGAAAAAGACATAGACACTTTGCCCTGTGTTTACCAAGTGGCCAGTGGCCTCCCGAGTCTGCATTTTCGAGGTCTGGTTTCAGGCACCATAATAGGTGTGTACAGGCAGATAGCAATTCCTTCGTATTAAGTTCAATAATCACTAGTCATTTCTGAAAAGGTAAACTGCTGACTGTGTACATGGAAGTGCTGGTGGGATCAGGGTCTGGTGGTTACTGACGACAGATATCTTCTGAATAGTCCCCAAACCCTTAAGGAGATTGCCTGACTTGAACTACAAATCTCTTCAGTTATTTCTCAATCTGCACTTACTTTCAGACCCTGAGATAGTTCTACTGAAAACAAACAAAGAAATAAACAAATTGAAGTTGCTAATTTTAAATCAATTGCAAATGCAGCAGTACAGCTAATTATGCCTAATGTCATAACTCAATAAATGGGTCACAGCAGAGAAGGGGAAGTGTATCTGGCAGCTCAGTGTTTCTAGGCTAAGCGGGAGGTAGACTTAGCCTTTACTTTAGGAGCTTAATTTGGGCACTGTCCCCCTAGAATTTTAGGGGAGGGATTACCAACTCTTCCTAAGTATTGTATACCCATGGAGAAAGGTGCTGTAGGTAGAGAGCCAGCCCACCCCCCGTGGGAGTCTTGCTCCCTGCACCGACTGGTTTGGGAGGTCTGAGGGACCACAGGGGTCCTCCAGGCACTGCAGTGGGGGGATCGCTCCTCCCACCAACATAAATAGTGGGAGGGGTATGGTAGGTGCCATAACCCACCATGGGTTTGGTCTGCCTGGACCTCTTGTGAGGGCTATGCACTAGTTAGGGTGCTTCTCCAGGGCTCCAGGACTTGCTCAGCTTGGGAGAGACCAAAGTCTGTCTCCCACATTTTAGGAGAGTGTTGAACCCACCAGAACAAGGGATGTCCTCATGAAATGACTTTTCTTTTGAGTGTGATCCCCTGCACGGGAACCCACGAGCCACATAGCCCGATGAAGCCCACAGAAGAGGATGCCTGAGTGAGGGCATCTGTCATCTGAGGCAGGTGGCTGGGGCCCTGTTCCCAGCCTGGCTTGCTTTTCATTCTTTCGTGGTCCCACGCAGTCTGGGAAGCTGGGACCAGAAGCCCAGCAGCAGTGAGCACAGGATAAAGTGTAACTCTATCGTTGCTTTAACACACCTCGTTAAAGAGAAATTTACAGCCTCATGATTTTAAAATTGCTCTAGAGCAAACCTTCTTCCACCTATTGTCAGACAAGATAATGATTGCGGTGCTCATTTTTGCCCTTTAAAAGAAGCCAAATGGAGACTGTGCAGATAACACTATGGGCCTTACAAAAATGAAGACATAAATTTCGAACAGATGTAACAGCACTTCAGTAAAGATCTCCAAGTACATGAAAACCAGCCCCAGCATACTATTGGAGACAGTAAAGAAACAGGATTAATATTTTTCAGAGAAGCTATTTGAAGGAAATTAATCTCTTTTTCTTTGCAAATTGATCCTTGGAAAGTTTTAACTGGGCTTGCGCGCAACAGTAGTACTTGGTATTATGGCAGCATTTTCCTCAGAAGTGAAGCGTAGTTTGGAAGCAGGTATTTACACATTCAATACACAGCACAGCAAGTGTCAATGCAGAGACACAAGACAATAATAGGATGTTACTCATGCAACTTCCTTCAAGTATTTTTGCATCTTATTAGAGAGCAAATTTGGGCTCCAAGACCCTGGTGGGACTTCTCATTTGCCAGAAGTTGAGCAAGTGCAAGGAGCGTAGCAAGAAGTGGGCCCATGTCAAGATAAGAATTTTGTAGGGCATCTTGAAGCTATGACCTTCAACCCTGCCGTGTAGCTAGGTGCTACCCTCGCTGTCTTCAGTACCCCTCTTGTACCTGCGGCGTTTCCTCCTGCAGAGCTCAGGCAGCCATCCCTCTCCTGCCTCTCAGGAGTGAGAAGCCTAGAGCAGGCGTCACGGGGAGGAGTACTGAGCTACTTCAAAAAGTCACTTAGAGAAGGAGCAGCTGAGAGCAAGTTCCCATCACTCAAATGTGTGTCTGATGTACTGATCTAAAAATAAACCCATGCAGACTGTGAGATGTGACAGTCCATTACAGCCGCCACCTTGCCTTTGCTCGCTGCGTCCTCACAAGTTATGGAGCAGCACGGCTTCAGAGGATCACCTGAGCTGATCAGAGGAAGCCTGCCTACGCCACGACAAGTGAAACAAGTAGCCACTGAAAAATGAAGGCAGATCTTTGTGTGTGTGTGTGACGGTTCAATGCAAATAGTTGTCTAGACAGCAGCCTAAGACAAATCAATACCTGTAATAAGGCTCATCGTGCTCCAATAACCGCCGCAATCTCCACAGAAAGACTCGTGCTGGACAAAGAGGAAACGTGCCCTCCTGAGGGAGAAGGCACTTACGAGTAAATTCCCATTAAGTGAAAATTATTTGCTGATGAAAGATTAAGCCAGTTGGCACCTGGATGGGTGTATGGCAGGGAAAGAGCACATAATGTTTCCTAATGGATGCAGCCGAGTTTGTTGTGTTCTTCAATGTAAGCAGCAGAAAATACTGCAGTTTTGCTCCTTTCCTGTCAAGCACAGCTACTTTTTAATTTATTTTTAAGAGTTTGCCCACCATTTCTACAGAAAAAATGAAAGACTAATCTATTGGAAAATAACTGGAAAGATTATTTTTCTATCTTTAATTAAATATTGTAAAGAAGTACATTTCTGAGAGAAAAATGTGCTCATATTATAGTGTGGGGTTTTTTTCCCCAAATGTGTGGTTAGACTATTACAGATAAGAGCCTTGATGATTTTCTATATAGATCTGATGGAATAGCTTTTTCATTTACATTTCAAAGAAGGATTTGAACGTGTGAATCATGCAAGAAAAGAAAGTAAGACAGAAGAAGAAGAAGAAGAAAGAAACCAAAGAAAGAAGAGCATCAAACAGCTACAAATACCTCCCAGATTTACCCTGGAAAGAACAACGTTCACAGCTCACTGTAGCTTCATGGCTGACAAATGGCAATTCAAATGCAACAAATTTTACCATCTTACTGCAGGAACAAGAGCGTGCATCGTGTGTTCAGGGGCCGAGGGGGAGGGTTTCAAATGCTTTAATTACTGAGTGCTGGCTTCACATGGCTAGTTAAGGCTTCTTTACATGTGCCCCAGGCGAACAACTCTTCCTCGACAAACCCAGGGAGCGGTACACCCGTGCAGACAGAGCCCGATCGGTGTCCATGGGTCCTTGGGAAGCTGGACTTGATGTCCCTTGGGTCCTTGCAGAACCAATCACCTCTGGCATCGTGCTCCTGCATCCAGCGGGACTCTGTGCCGTGATTGCTGGGGATGCTGGTGCAGAGGAAAGATTTGCATTCCCTCTGCTTGCATTTGCCACAACTAAATAACTGTAACCCACGGCAGGGAGGGTGTCTGCCTCCGACGCTCTGCCTCCCACCACCTGATCTCCCAGCCACTCAGTCCCTCACTCTGCTTTCCAGCCAGCAGCAGGCGAGAGCCAGCGAGCCCCAGCAGGGAAGGGAGCAGCCTGGCCGAGACAGCGTGAGTATGATGATTTAAACGGAGAAAGTCAGACAGTTGTCAACGGAAAGGAAATGAGTTGGAATCTAAATCTAACTAAAAGAATCTACCCAGATTACCGACACTGTAAATTGGATTAAAATTAAGTCCTACAAGAAAATCAATGGAAAGCGTTGAGGAAGTAAGTCAAAATGACAGCAGAATGAGACAGACGCTCTCTGAGAGCTTATTCAAGACGACCGGTCAGAAGTAGAAAAGAAAATTTAACTGAGCCAATCCAAATCTAAATGGTGGAAAAATAAGGAGAAATTGGAAGACATCAGAGAGAAAGCCCAAGAAAAATATTTTTGAGACAGTTACAAATCAGTATGCAAAACTGAAAATGGGGGAAAAAAAAAGAAAAGAAAGAGGCAATTTTAATTATGTCTTAGAGCAAGTGAAATTAAGTGTCTGGGAATAATTTTTTATACCATGCATTTGTTTACATAGAAGTAGACTTTGATTGACATGCAGATGGTTTTTTTCAGAAAACAGGCTGATTTTTTTTTCCCTGTATGTGCACTACAAAGCCCCTGAAATGCATGTGTTCTCACTCCATGCTCTGAAAAACGCCTTTTTTTTTTTTTCTCTCTCTCTCTTCTCTTTTACAGGTCCCCCCATTACAGAAGTGCTGCCCCAGGCTGCGGGCAGCTGGAGCTGCCTGCGTCCTGCCAGTCTGCCCCACGGGGCCAGGGCGCAGGGAGCCTGTCCCAGGGGAAGCTTTACCTTTCCTCGGCTACACCTACAGTACCGCTGGATGTCACTGTTGTTTCATGAAAGACAAAATCTTACTGACAGCTTTTTGACAGCTAATGTTTCGTAAATAAACATATATGTATTTATATTCCCTTCCCCGCAAGTGTTTTGCCCAAGGATCGAAATTACAGAACGAGTGTGCAACGGGCTCTCACTCAGGTTTTTGAGGACTATTTGCAGTGATTGTGTTTATGGGTCCTTTTGTGGCACGCTAAGAGGCAAGGATTGCTTTCCGCTGAGGGAGATGTAGAGTGTGCCAGAGCTGCCACAATGCATTTCAATTGTATTTTTGATATTTTTTTTTTTTTCTTCCATTTGTATTATTTCCAGGGACATAGTTGAACTCCCCTCAGCGGGCCCGGCTGGAGCTGCGGCGGGGCGGAGGAGCGGCTGCCCGCGGGAGCCGCAGCGCGGGCGCTGGGAGTCAGGATCGCTCTGGAGGTGGCTGCTTCTCTCCGCCGTCACGGAGGAGTGTGCGGAGACTCTGCCCCTCAGTCAGGCACCTCCTGTACTAAGAGGCAGTGAGAAACTCAGATGCCATTTCTTACGAAGGGAAAAGCTTTTTTTTTTTTTTTTCCCCCTGCCAGTTGCCTGAGGTGCTATTTAGCCGGCCAAATGAAGACGTATAACTCTCTTTCAAGTCAGTGGAGAGGAACAGGCAATTCCAGGAAAGTGATTCATCCCATCTGAAAGAACACTTCTAGCAGATAGGTCAGGTGGGTAAAGGTTTACAGGCACCTATTTCTGCCAACTGACACTGCAGGAGCCTTCAGTGACCAGTTGAAGGGCAGACCAGTCAGGGAAGAAGAATCCTACCCATTTTACCTGGTATAGGCTCCTCTACAGCAGAGTTTGGGGTTTTTTTGAAACAGTACGTAGATCTTTCCTACATAAACTTCACTATTAATGATATTGAGCCAACTTTCTATATATTTCCCTAACGCTAAACATGCCAGAAAAGGCACGTGATGCCGAGTGACCCATCCCAAACTGCCTGCCAGGAATGGCCTGGCCTGTGCTATCCCCCCTGGGACTGAGGGTGGTTCAGAAGAACCCTCATTAGCCCCTGTTGAAAACACACCAGGAGCTGATCTGACAATCTGCGGTATGGACAGTGGCATTCTCGTGCCCAGCAAGGCTCCCAGTGCAACTTCATTATCAGTGCTGCAGCCTCGGCGTAAAAAAATATTTCCTGTTGGTGGCAGTTACATGAACCCCAGTTTCAGCATGGTTCCCAGCTCCCAAAGACTTAGCTGGTATATTGAGGACAAGAAAACTGTTGTTACCTACAACAGGACATGAAATACAATGCTAAGGAAGTGGTCCTCTATTTGCATGAAAATAGACTGGGTCTGTTAGCTGTTCTCCATCTCACACACAGATGAATTTCAAGCAACACTGTTATAGACTTTAAGACTTCGGTGACCTCACCCAGCACAAATGGTCCATGCGATGAGATAGCGGCTACGCACTTCTGTACAGAAGCGGAGTATGAGAGTCTAGCTCCTCTTAAGAGGTCAGGCAAGTCTGAACAGCGTAAATAAGAAGAATAAGAAATTTCTGATAGTTGCCTGACTTACTTCATGGGAGAGAACTAAAAGAAGAGGCAAAACTTGAGAATTAAAACCCAATTATTCCAGAGAGAAGTTAACAAATTAGGGACTAAAGGTCATGAATGCAAGCTGGCCTAAGAGATTTGCCAATTTTAATTAAAAATGATGCTAAAACCACTGGGTGGAATAATGTGTGCTATGCAAATTGAATAGAAGCACTCCTGAGTCCCTGCTGGTTTTAGCAGCACTATTTTCATTCTGTATCTGTAAATAAAGGATCATGGAATGACTGCCATCATTTAGTAGGGCACAACAAAATGTGTGAATCATGCAAAGTTAGTTTCAGGGAATCAAAATGGTAAGACATATCCAAAAACGAGGCTTCCAGGAATAAGTCCTTGAAGTGGAGCTCCTCTGGGGTGTGACAGGCAATTCCCCCCTTTTCTCCACAGCAGAGACCTCTGCCATCACCTGCGTCTTTGGGCTACTGGTACCTTCAGAGACAGAGGAAGGAAACTTGTCTCTCCAGTGTATGCACAGACACCCTAGTTGCATCTTCTGGGTCTTATTTTGATTGCCATCAGTAGGCTTGTACCTGCCAGATGGCCTAGGGCACTCCTTGGAGGTGTGTGGTGCGCCGGGGCTCCAGCCCGTGTTCCCCAAAGCTGTGGGCTGGCCGGGCAGCTGAGCATGCCCTGCTCGCCCCGCAGGTACGCTGCCCATCGGTTGCTGCCATCAAGCCGAGACCGCTGTGCTGCCTGCCCAGCTGCAGCCTGTGTGCCTGACAGGCAGAGCTGCATATAAATCATGCATATAGAATTAAGGAACACGCAGAGCGCTGAGAGACATGCTGTGAGGTGTGGGGCACGGTGAGATTACAGCCCTCTGCCTCCTCCAGTGCCACAGTGGTTGCACAAGGCCCCATGGGTGCAGGGAGCTGAGTAACATCCTCACACCCTCACTTCTTCCCCAGGTCTGGAGATCCTCAGGGCAGAAGGCAAGGCTACAAATGTCAGTTTTTCCATATGCATCTTTATATGTATTTTCCACTAATTTGTTGCCATTATTCCCATCACCCAAAAGCATGACTAGTGATTTACAGAAGATGGAGCAAGCCTGATCCTGTCCGGGAGAGCTCATCTATTTGCTTGCCATGCTGTTTCATGGTACACATTCCCGTGGCGGCCGTGGAGATCTGATCTGCTTCACACTTGTGATTCGAGCACTTGACGATTGTCACGGGCAGGGAGCTGAGAAACATTATTCCTTCACGCCTCACAGCACAGGGAGGCTTGGAGACCGACACAGCCTGCCCTGGTGTGAGGACTCATGCCGACATGGGAGCTCCTCCTTGCGGCTCTGGGCATGCTGAGAGCCACGTGCCAGGAAGCCCCGGCCCTGCTGGGAGCATTTTGGGGCGGAATGCCACCCTGAGCAGGAGTGGGAAGCCAACAGCATCCCTGTGCAGCATCCTTTCAGAAAGCTTTTTGCATTTGCTGTTATCTCAACTAGTTAAATGTATGCAAATTAAACATGGCTGGTAGCCGCTAAATAGGTATTTCTTGCCAAAAATATCTGCTCTGTGGGGTCTCCACCTCTCTTGTATTTGCAAGCTGCATCAGATGCTGCATAAGTCATTCTCCAAAATGTGCTGACACCGATACCAGTATCAGGCAAGAAGTTCCCAGCCTTCCCCGCATTTTCCCTTTGATCTTTTTTTTTTTGTGATTTTCGGCTTTTGCTTTTACATTTCTAAGCAATTAATTTTTTGGCTCCCACATAGGATCAACAGGTGTGGAATGACTGGCATGGCCCTGATATGCTCCATCTGGTTGCTGCTGATAAGGTAATCCTGCAGGCTGAGGGGCAATATCTCCAATAAGCTTAAGAGGCAGCAGCCTAATCTATTTGCAAGAGAGAACAAGCCCTGCAGCCAATGTTATTATTCCATGGGAACAATTGGGCACAGACAGCACTTTCATAGGCGCAGTGGGGAGGCTTTCACCCAGCTATTTTTCCCCTGGGAGTGATGATTCACCCGGTGCAGTTGCACCCCCTCTCAGAAGAAGGAAAAGCTTTGCTTTGTGAGTAGCTTGCCCCCCAAACCTATGATTTCTGAATCAAACCAAATATTGCTTTGCTTCTCCATAAACTCTTGGGTCCTTATTTCATCTTCCTCAAAGCAATGGGAAAAGATGAATGTTGTCTTTGTGTTGATAATAATTTATTTTTTTTCTGTGACTTCCATAAAACTATTGGAGCTGTTGGGTTTTGAATGTGGGGTGTGATGAGGGCAGTGGAGGTGTGCTTGGGGTGCCCTCTGCAGATAAAGGGCTCCGTCATCTCCTCCGTGCAGCTTTGGGTCTGTGGTCACAGCCAGGAGAGCTGTGCAGGCACGCAGCGCACTGCCTTGCCTCCCCTCGGTGTGTTGTCCTGGCTTGTGGCACGAACCATGGAGTGCTGTGCCGAGACCATCACAAATCCACGCCTGTGCCTTTCGCGGTGCCCATTTTGTGGGATTTCAGTCAGTAGCATTGGGATTTATTTTATTGATGATTTCTGTTCTTAGCTTTCATTGTGTGCTCACTCTGTTCAAATACATCCTGTAGGTTCCCCCCAGCAAAACACACAAAGGTGTGCTGTGAGTTCAGCAGGTGAGACACCCCACCGAGGGCACACAGGGGGCTGGACTACCCTGCTGTAGCTCCTTCGGGAGCCACGGGAATTAACAGCTCGTACCCTCTCCCCTGGGCTGGGGAAAGCGCGGAGAGCATTTTTAAGCCAGTCTCCACCTAGGAAAACAAGTGGGCAGCGGTCTGGCAGACACGTTTTCCCACACACAGGCCGGGGTTATCCCACTGCCATCACACAAGGGCAGTGGCGTGACGGAGGCACCTGGCTGCAGAGCCGCCACCCCATGCTGGACTTCATGCTCCAGCAATGACCAAAAGCAGCGTCACTGGCAAACGTGGCACTGCTTGCAGCGACGGGAGTTATCGCATCATTGCATCACACTTTCTGCCTTTGCTTCTCTCAGCCACAGTCACTTCTGCTACGTGTGCGCACAACGAATACGCTTGCCGGTGCCCGAGAGGGCAGCAGCCGGCAGCAATCCTTCAAAGCCGGGGGTGGGGGGAGTGGGGAGCATACTGGCTCTCTTGCAGGAATAATTAAGCTTTTCCTCCTTTATACCTCGAGCGGCTGCTGGTGTCGGTGACTACACCATCTGCTGGTGAGCTAAGCAAAGGAGCTCACAGCAGCGAGGAAGGATTTCTGCCATCATATCCCCTCCCACGGGAATGAAGTGTTGTGGGGGTTTCTCGGCCATTTCTGGCACCCGGGGCTTCCCAGGGGCACTGGGAGCCCCTCGACCTGCCAGCCCACTGTGGGGGATCCCTGTGCCTCCACCCGCTGCGCTGGAGAGGGGCCAAACACAAATGCACCCCAGAACATGCTGGAGGGACCATCCCATGCAACAAAGGCAGCATGATAGCACGGTGATGGCCTTGCTGCGAGATCCCAAAGTGAAGAGTTGGGGAAGACACCACAGGAGGAATGTGGGCAGGTGACCCAGGAGATGTAGCCCTTGCAGGGGATGCGTGGTGGGAGATGAGGCTGCTCCTTGTGGGGTGTTGTAGCAACAATGCTGGGCTACAGCTGGTGCTCACCCCTGGGCTGTGGGGGGGATGAGGCCAGGAGCTTCAGTTTTAACCAAATACACTTTTCCTGCCCCCATGGTTTATGGCATTCATGGATTTACCAGATGAAAAATTATGATTATCGGATTAAATATACATAGTTCATTCTCCACTCAAAGAGAGCTGCTTCTCCTGTGCCTCCCTTCTAAATCCCACAAAGGACATCTGAGCACTGAGACAAGACTTCCAGCTCCCAGGTAAGAAACAGGTAGTTCCTCTGCCAGCACTTTTAAAACTGGCAGCTTGGAGATGAAAAGTGGCTCCTCCCCCTCTCCGGTCTCCCCCTTCCCAGCCCCAGGCAGCTCCAGGAAGAGGGGCTCCAGCTGCACCCGCCTCAGCACCCCATTTTTATGGGCCCCCAAGACCTTCTGCTGCCACCGAGCCTGCGCTCACACCAGGTGCTCAGCTGAGGTGCTCCTGTTTGCACCGGAGACGGCAACTGAGGAAGGAGTAAGCATCAGTAATTACATGGAACAGTTTACGTGAGGCTCATGTACATGCTTTTTGGGACAAGCACAGGGCACAGAGGTGATGGGAGAGGTCTGCATGCTGTCATCCTGTCTCAGACAGAATGGATAAGGCCAAAATTCTGATTACTTTTGCACCTGGGTAGCTTCACTGGTGTTAATTAAGTGGTAGAAATGGAGAATCCATGTAAGCAAGATTCAAATCAGACACTGGTATTTAGCTCTGCTTCAGGTCCTCTCTATAGGGTTGCTTCTGTCAAAGTGAAGAATGAAACAAAGAGGGAAAAACCTAGTGATTAATGAAGAACAGTCCATATTTAATCACAGCTTTCAATTCAGACTTTATAATTTCAGCTTCAGTAATTGTCTTCACGATTTTGGCATCTGCTCATCCCAGCCTACACACTATCTTTGGACTAACAGCACCGCTTATCTTTGCAATTAGGCATTCAGTGTAGCAACAAATCTTCAATTTGGTGTGAGTCACTCAGCTGCTAAATCAAACAATGTGTCACTAAACAAACCAGTTTCCTCCTGACCTCATATGATGATAATAACGACTTGTGAAACCATCTTGAGATTTCTTTGGTATAATTTGCTGGTACTTTCTGACATGCTCGTTTTCATAAATATAATTGGGTTCTGCATTAGAAACGGGATACAGCAGTACACAAACAATTGATAGTAGTTATTATCATGGAAATGCAGGCAATGCACCTCTAAAACAGTTGCTAAAAAAGCAAAAGTAACTTTCTAAAAGTAAGAGCTGTAAGTACAGGGTGAGCCAAAGGTGCCACTGCATCAGCTCCGATGGGCAAGTGGGGATCTGGATTCCAGCTATGGGGCTGGGCAACACCAGGGTGGGTGCTCCTGGTGCAGACAGGAGCCCTGTGCCACCATATGCCAGCTGCACGCCTGCTGCTGTGCATCACAAGAGCCTATATGTGCAGTCATTATTAGAAGTAATCCCTAATCTTCAGCTTAATGTAGTCAAGGTGACATTTGGTGCCAAAAGGTTACAGTACCTAGAAACTCCACCTCTGCACTCAACCAGAGAAGTGCAGTGCTGGGGTGGAAGATGTACAGTCCTGGGGCAGGCTGTCCTCAAGACATAAGACCTCTGTAGTGAGGAGTTAGCTACCTGTCCTCTGCAAATGTCTACCTTGGGTGGGAGTGAACTGTCTCTGAGAAGTCCTGTCTTGATTCGCTGACTTTCACTTAGGTGATTATTTCAGATGAAATGTTTGCATTTTGACTTTCCTAAGTTAGAGAAGAGAAATCTCAGGGATAGGCTGAGAATGGCACACATGCAGACAGGGCAGAAATACCGAGGATGACTGGACAGATACGGACAATATTTTAAAGTACACATGAATCTAGAACATTTCCTGTCTTCCTCTAACGCAGGTTTCTAAATACAGGTTACTGTATTACTGTAACCGTAGCAGTGGAAGTATACTCTTTGCTGACACTGACTCGATTCTATTTAATATTCTTTTTACTCCCTGAAAAGATTAACACTGGGCCCATTGGAAACTAGACTTTCTGAAAAGGATGCAATCATTCACATTTCCATCTACACAAAGAGAGGCCCATCCTAAATGATTTGACAAGACATAGATAATCTTTTATCCAAGAGGCAGGAGCAGAGCGGGGAGGGAAGGTGGAGGGACCTGGGTGGCTGGGGAGGGGGCCCAGGGCTCGGGACGTTCTGCCTGCCACAGCTGTCCATGCTGCTGATCCACAGAGCTAGGCCTGCCAGGGATTCAAAGGAAAATGCAGCCAGTTCCCTCAGCTGCATAGCAAACCCCATCAAATCCAACTCACAGGTTTTCTCACAGGAGCTAACAAACTGATGGCAACATCAGCTTTGAAAGACATAGAAACAAGTGAATCATGATGCACCCGTGAGCCACTGGCATTTGCTATTGCTGCCTCAGCTTGCTGGTAGCCCCAGCACAGAAATCCTCCCTGCACCCATGCTGTTGTCAGCAGGGTTAAAGATCTCAAGCTTCTGCATATTTTCTGACTTAATCTTTCTGAGGTGTAAATGTGGATGGATGTGCAAGGTTATCTTTTTGTTTGAGAGCAGCACTGTGCAAGTGCATCCATCTGAGATACTTATCACGTCTCTCTTCTTTTTCTCATCAGCCTAGCCATTTCTGCACCTGAGACCTAGGTCTCAGAGACAAAATCCATCATTAAACATTAAAAATCTTCAAGGAGACTCGTAAAATGACTCAAATTTCCCAGCAGAGTGAGACCAGAATTTTTTCGCCCTTCTGCTGAAAACTGGCATGACTGTTGAGCTGAAGTGCACATCAAGACAGACGACTGCTTTAGCCTCCGTGCCCTCCTGAAAGCTTCTCTCTGTGATGTGGGTTGCTATGGTGCATCCGAGCACTTGGGGGCATCTTTGGCCAAGCACCAGTGGAAAGCTCCTGGCACTAATATGGGGAAGTGCAAGGGTAATAGATTAATGGAGTCTGACTTTGCTATGATGGATACAATTGGAAAGGGGAATAATAATCTCGAAACTTCCACTGTTTATTCAGAAGTGTTTGATTACAGCCAGGGAAAAGAGGAGAGTTAAATTTTAAAAAGTTATCTCTGGAAGTGCTCCGTTGAAGAAAAACACCAAACTTTTCCCATAGTTTCTGTCTGACTTAGTGAAAAGGAGCAATAGTTTCAACCATAGATTACACTATTCATTCCCTCCTTCCAGGCAGTTGTATCTGCCTTGACATGGGCAGTAGTGGCAGTGGATTAACTCACCTCCCACAGCTTTCTTCTTCCCTCTAGCCTCCCCCCAAGCCTACCTCTTGCCAGCCCACACACTGCAGGGTGCTTGGTGGCACCACAGCAGCTGCCTTCCCCCCGCTGGGTGCCTGTAGCAGAAAATGCACTCTGCCAAACCAGAGTGTATTCAATGTGTAAAGGCAGAGTCACCTGAGTTAACACCTCAGCTTTGCTGTGCTGTGGCAGAGCTTCATGCTGCCTGTTCCCAGTTCACTGTGAACATTGAGGTCCCAGGCTCCTGCCGGTTTCAGGTCATTTCCTTTGGAGTTCTCTCTTTGTTGTCGTCTTCTTTTCTGGCATGTATTTTGATGCCCAGTTAAAGTTGAGCGTTCAGGTGGGGTTGCCTGGCCTGTTGTGCATGAGACATGCACACACTTCCCTGTATAAATACCCTGACAGTGGATATCTGCAGCAGCCGCTGGTCTAGCCAAGCATTCCTTGTTTCATAACATGTAGGAGAATCTTGTAGGGTACCTGGTGATAGCCAAAATCTTTGCTCTCTAGTTGCCTCCAGAGCAATAAAGTGAAACCTCTCTCTGCTGACACAAACATATCCTGGGCAGGCCCTCTCTCAAGGAATGATTTCCATCATGGCTCCCACACAGCAGGGAAACTGCGTCACCTGAAATGGTAGATGGCATGGTGTTGTGGGCCAGGCTCGGCCAGCAGCTCAGCCCCACACAGCTGCTTGCTCACTCCCTCCCAGCAGGATGGGGACAGAATTGGATGGACAAAGGTGAGAAAACTTGTGGGTTGAGATAAAGACAGTTTAATGGGTAAAGTAAAAGCTGTGCATGCAAGCAAAGCAAAACAAGGAATTCATTCACTATGTCCCATCAGCAGGCAGGTTTTTAGCCATTTCCAGGAAAGCAGGGCTCCATCATGCATAATGGTTACTTGGAAAGACAAAAGTCATCATTCCAAATGTTCCCCCTTCCTCCTTTTTCCCCCCAACTTTTATTGCTGAGCATGATGTCTTTCAGTATGGGATAGCTTTTTGGTCAGTTGGGGTCAGCTGTCCCAGTTGCGTCCCCTCCCAGCGTCTTGGCCACCCTCAGCTTACTTGCTGAGGGGGGAGCGTGAGAAAAAAGAGAAGGTATTGATGCTTTGCAAGCATTGCTTAGCAACAGCTAAAACATTGGTGTGTTATCAACACTGTTTTGGTCACAAATCCAAAACACAGCACCATACAGGCTGCTATGAAGAAAATTAACCCTGTCCCAGCCCAAACCAGTACACAGAGAGAGGACATTTGCAATACCTGCATTGCCCAGTTATGGATGACCGTTCACACTTCTATTACCATCACCCAGCATAAATTATCAAAGCCCTCTTCCAAAACTAGCATTCCCTTGATGGCAATATTATTAGACAGTCTGCTTGCTCTGAAAATTTAGTATGGGCATTGAGAGTTTAACAAGACCACATCTTCCAACATTGACTGTTCTGAAGGGTCACGAATGGAGAAGTCTATGGGTCTGGATTTGGTATCCAAAAAAGACAGTCTGGCTAGCCCAGTGTTGCTTCCTCAGAAGTGTAGTGAACTTTACTGATAGAATAAAACAAACCAGCCAGGAGGCATTTAGCCTGGTCTGGTAGTAAGCATAAACTGCCCTGAAAGCTGGCGCTCATCCCAGGTAGGCAGAGTAGGTATAAGGTCATGCACACTTGAAGCTGTCTGCCATCAGGTGCAATTCATAAAGCCTTTTTGGAAACAACATTCATACTTTACATCTCTTCTCAGAGCCAGATAGGTACTTGTACCATCGCAGCCACATCTACACCGTTGGTAACGGGTGACAGGTGACGGCTGGTGCCCCAGGGGTGAGGACCAGCGAGCAGGCAGTAGCTCAGCAAACACACTCGTAGTCTGGCTGTGTTTGTGCTGGGAGCCCTTTACTGGCGAGTGAGCCGCACGGCTCTGCTGGGAGTACGCCCGCAGTGCACTGAGAGCTTCCCAGGGTGCCAGATGGAGGCTTGAACTGGTGTCAATCAAGTGTTTTCAGTTGGAGTACTATGAAATTGAGTCCAGACCATTTCACTGCCAGTTGGTTACTGACAAAAGAGCTAAACAAACATCAGGGAAACAGAAGAGAAAATAATGTTAATTACCCAGCTTTTGAGGGCTCCTAACAAAATATAATATTCTACAAAAGCCATGAGGCCGGGGGGTGACTCCCTGGGAAAACACCACTGTAGGTGGCAAAGTTATTAAAAGACTGAAAGTAATATACTTTTGCTTAAGCAGCATTTTCTATGCTTAGTGTTTAAATCATTCCATTTAACTGTTTCTCTTCATCAAAAGATTTTGTTTGCTAAGCACGAAAGCTACCCAGCTTACCACATATACATGCACAGTACAAAGATAACTGCACTTGGAGCTCAGCTGCAACCTCTTGCAAGTACAAAGCCTACGTTCAACTAATGCAACGACAGAAGTCCTCACTAACCACAATTGCAGTGTGACCCAGGGAGTTAGCAGGGATGCCCGGGAGTGCCTTGGTCCTCAGGGGTGCTGGTCACTCACAGCCCAGGTAAAGGCACAATAGTGTCTTGCTTGTGATAGCCAGGCCATGCAAGGTTTCCAGAAGAGGGAGAACCATAGACATCATCCAGGATGGGATTCAGCTTAGCTCTGAGTCATCAAAATGTGGATGGCAGTGGGCTCTGGGGCCCACTGACTTCAGCTGCATCAGGCTGAGCAGGAGCACAGGCACCTCACCCAGTCCCACAACCATAGTCCCAAACAGCCAACACAGTTGTAGGCAGTGTGGCCCATGGAGCCAGAGAGTGGTGCAGCCCACTCTACCAGAGAAACCAACTCTGTGACAGCCTGTCACACCCTACACTTCACCAACATTACTGACTCCATCTGCTATAATGCAGCTTACAGTCTTAGCTCACACATATATGTGTATGTAGGTATCTAGGTTTGCATCTGCATTAATCTCACTGACTTCCAGCCTAACTATAGGGCTGCACGTGAATTTAGGAGATGACAACAGGAACAGCTTAACTTAGCACCATGCTGAAGGACGGGGAAGCTCTTCTTAGAGCTGTAAGGCTCCTTTATTTTCCCTCAAACTAAGAATAAATAAAAGCAGTTTCTTTCTGCATTGAGGACATCTAGAGGACTATGCCACATGCTTTCTCCATTGCATAAAATAAGCCAGATCATGATTGCTTCATCTGTCTCTGAGATATCATGATAGTGCAGCATATTAGTGCTACACAGTGCATATTAACCTGTTTCCAGATTGTGCATGACCGTCAGAGACAACAGGATGAGCCCTTCTCCTTGGCTGACCTCAGCAATGCTCCTGCACTCACGTGGCAATACTGCAATTTGTTTCCTCATTGAAGGGCTGCAGCAAAAAAGGAAACCAAAACAGGCTGCCAGCCCGAGGATATGCCAGCATGATCAGAACGCAGTTGCCAAGCAAGTGTAAATGATCCCAGCTGCAAAATATACTGGAAATCTCTTATGGCACCAAATGCTAAACAAACAAGGCTGGATTCTGAAGGGCTGCATAGGGCTAATGGGACAGAGAGGGAGTCCTCAGGTCTGACGTACTTTGGCTTCAAAAGGGGATTGTGCTAGCTGTTAATTTTTCATTTTCAAGGAGCCCTCAGAGATTTTAAATTCCATCTTATATCTTTAATATTTTCTTTGCTACCAGCGAGATGGAGCCAGCCTTGTTAGCTTTTCCTTTTGACAGCCCCATGCCCTTTCCTGCAATGCTTAAAACAGTCTGCTGTGCTGTGCCTTGTATAAAAATAATAATAAAAAAACCCCTCCACCTTAAATGTTTGTTCCTAAAAATGATGTCTCTCTGTACGAGCGTGAAGTAGGTGACTAAATGTTCTAAGACATGTGGCATGGTGACAGTGTAAATCAGATGCTGTAATCACCAATTTACTTATCCTCATGGGTATTCAATATTAGCTGAATTGTGCCAGCTGTGAGCATGGGTGTTTTGCAGCTACAAAACATGGATTTATTATGCATATATGTTTCCTTCCTCTGTTATACCACCCAGGTGTATAAGCGCTGCCCTTGCTGGCCGCCCTCTCAGTATTCTGATACCATTTACCCTTTTACTCTTTGGCTGAAGATAAACCACAGCAAATGTATCAGAGCTCTGTCAGATTATACACGTGTTTGGCTTCCTGAGCAGGTGAAATTGGTGATAAAATTGCAAAGCTCACAAACATTCTGTTCTTGCACCAGGCAGCATCTGCTGATATTTAAGCAGCATCTACCTGTCCACTAAATCCAGGATACCTTGCTTCAGGTTCTATGTATGTAAAAGAAGGAAAGCAGAGCCATCAGCAGATGTAACCACTCCTGAAGGTGCCAGTTCCCCTTCCCCTCCAGGTGGGGAAGAGATGTGAGGTTTGAAAGGGCAGACACACAGGCAGTTCCTATGCCTCAGACCTAGATGGCTTGATATAAGCGTTATACTTCTTCTGTCACCTGTTTTAAGCTGGATAATGTAAGTTCTTCTGTTCAACCCTATCTGCCTCTACTGAGTTAGAGTTACCTAAGCCACTCTGTGTAAACTGGTGTACACTTCTGAAAGGTGGCTCTGGGCAGAGAGAAGTGGTGCAGGGGGCAATGGAGCGTGGCAGGGAAGCAGGACCTCCTGTTGCACCCGCGGCAGCACCCGGTGGAGCTGGCAGAGTGACACCGTCCCCCCGAGCCATGGCCGTGCCCCTTGGGCAAGAGGCAGCACTGCCCCTGGGCAGCTGTGAGACCATCCGACCAGCATGGGGGCACTTACAGTTACAGGGTAACTTATTGTTACCTAGTTACATGGTTTTTATAAGTGGTGGATTTCCTCTCAGCTACTGCTACAGGCTGGTCCTGATTTATTGAAAACTCTGGCTAAGAAATAAAAATTGTTAGTTATTGGTGTAGTTGAGCATACTCTCAGGTTTATCAGCTTCATTTGAATGCTGAATAGACTTAATAAATGTCTTCATAATGAACAGAACTTTATGATAATTAAAAACTGCAAAGGGAGGAAAGTTATTGATGGCATCACAAATGTTTAGAGCAGACGAGTTAGATACAGACTAATGCACAGGGCTCTGTATGCCATCCAGTGCATAAAGCTCATACTTGGCATGAAAGTTGTAGTGCTTAAGCATTTCAGTCCTTTCTGCAGCATCAATATAATATTTTGAAAGTCACATCTTGGAAAATAAGGTGTTATCCTCCAAATGATGAGAATGCATTTCAAATATTGCAGCTGAGGATTTTTGAAATTATTTGTGGCTAAGAATTTAAAAATAAGGCAGAAACTAAAATTATGAGGATGCGCCTCATCTCCAGTAACTGAGATTTTAGAAGGACACAAAATATTAAAAGAAACTTGAAAAACTTATGAGAGTTGGCAGTGTACAGGTAGGACACCACATAAACAACCACACAAAGTTGTACTAACTTTGTCAGGCTGAGCAAAATGTTGTTTATACAAGGTAAGAAGCTACAATAAATTGCTCAAGGTAGTTGAAAATCTTTTCTTTTAGGCTGCCATATCAGTGTTGCCTCCTGGAAATATAAAAATGAGCTAATCTATTAGCTCACCATGTACTGTGACATCAGTTTCCAGTTCCTGCCACCAGCTCCAGCATCCCACACATCTCTCCCTGTCAGCCTTTCACTGCCCTCAGACTCTTCACTCTTGACAAAGTTTCTCATTTGTCAGTTTATTACATAGTTGCCATGGAAATTTGTGCTGAAATACCAGTTTCTGCTTGAAGAGGTTGGGCGTTCGGCTTGTCCCCCTGCTCTGCAGTGGCCTGGTAGCCCCCATAGGGATGTCCGAGGATCATGCATTGCCAAAGCCAAATACTTTGTGGAGGCAAAGCTGCTTGGATAACGTGGCATCTCCCTCTGGGAAGCTTTCTTCTGGTCAGCGGTGTAAAGAAAAGCCCTGTTGGTGCCATTCCACTTGGCACATCATTTGTGTATCCGTTGAACGGATTCATAAGATTTCTGTGTGTTTTGAGGCAGGCGGTCGGGGAAAAGGATCTTCCACCCCAGGCTTTTGCATCTGTAAGCAGTGATAGCAGCGTATCCCCTCTGTTGCATGCCTGGGTGAGGGTGCTGTGCTGATGTCATACACTTCAATTGAAGTCAAAGTCCCAGAAGACTTAAACTGCAAGGTCTGACCCATTTTTTTCAAAGAACACTGAAGGGATACTTCGAAGACTTACTTGTACTGGGTCTGCCATTTGCTTACAGCAGTAGCTCTGCAAGGAAATCTGCCTGCCACTAAATTTTTCCTAGGAGGTATTTACAGTAAGTAAATCGTAAGTGAATACCAGATGTGGGACAAACACAGGCAGATTTCCTCGCAGGGCTACAGCTGTTTATGAGTAGAGAGGCTGCCTGCATAGTCTCTGGTGTGGATGAAACCCAAACTTCCCAAGGCTGGCTCTCCCACCAGGGGTGGTTCCTGGAGGCATTCAGGCAAATGAGGTGATGGAGAAAACGTGCTGGGATGTGACTTTGGTGGTGGGTGTGCACTACCTGGCTACCCACCTGCTCATGATCCTCTGTCCCACACCAGGTGTGGTGGCCTGGATGAGTAGATAGTGAAGCTTGGAGCATCCTCCCACCCCAAACTCACAACACCTGAACTAATTTTGGCTGGAGGGAGTTGCATGAAATGTCTTCATTTTCTGCTAATACTATTCAACATCTCCTGACATGTGTTTGGAGGGAACTGTATCTTCCAATCATCTCTTTGAACTGTCTGGGAGAGGCATGATCTGTTTAGCACCGCTTCCTTAGGACTGTATGCAATGGCATGAACATTCTTATAGCTGTGTGACCCGTCTTTACCGTGAGCCTTGTGACACACAGTGTGCTTCTTCCAGCTCTCAGAGCTGTAGGATATACAAACATCTCAGTTTTCACCTTTTAAAAAATTACTACAGTTGGAAGACAAACATGAAAACATGATGCAAGAACAGTCTGTAGGTACAAAATTGAAAATACCCATCATGCTCCCTTTGTAAAGGGAATAAACTGGTTCATTTTAATTTTTGTCTGTGAATGAGATGGTTTGGCAACTTGGCATCATTTCCAGGCTTGGAACGACTGGGAGGGGACTCTGTTCCAGGAAAGCCTGGGCTGCTGGAGTAATGCTGCTGAACTCAGTGGTACAAATTAAGGTGAAGGTTTGCAAAATCAAACTTTTAAAATGCATATAATCAAAACAAATGAGATCTGTCATGCCTTCAGGGTCTCTAAGCGGTTGCCTTTTCTGTGGTGAATGTCATCTATCCCAAAATCTGGGGTTTTTTCTATGAGAAACAACCGATTTTTTAACTCTTGCCTGTTCCCTGCTGGCATCTGATCACACTGCTTTTTTTACAGATCAGCAGCTCTGCTGTAGGTAATAGTATTCACTGTACCTCATATGGTTTCTGAGCCAGACAAAGACAATAATTAAAGGGAATACAGAGCAGCAAGCCTATTTCTCTTGGCACTGCTATCAAAATTGAGTGACTTTATTTTATTTCACCTTAGTTGCATTGATTGAAATGTGAAATTGTGTTAGTAAGTGGCTCTCTCCTGCCTATTTATTAGGGTTCATTTGTTCATCAGGCAGGCAATGGCCCATATCGAATGCTGAATTCTCTATTGCTTCATACAAGTGCCTCCTTTGACAAAAGAACGATTTTTACCCTTAGAAATCATTTTGAGAACTGAAGTAAAGCATTGCAGTACAATGAAAAATCCGATTAAGCTAATTAAATACTGTGATTAGATTAATATGTTCGCCTGAATGCGGGAGGCCACCATGACTATGACGTCTTGACTCTTGCACAGCTTCTGGGCCGCGTTTTTCAAGTTGCCAAGTTCATTTTGTGCTGCGCACAAGGTGCAAAATTCATCCGACACCAGCTGAGATGTGGACATAAGAACCTGCCTGTGCGCGTTAGGTTCACTACAGGAGGGGAATGAGCTTATGCCAAGGGAAAAAGGGCTGTATCAGAGATAGGAACGGGAAAGAAGGTGAGTGACTTTCTACCTGGATCCCTTCAGCTAAGGAGAAAGTATGCCACTAAAGACATTGCAATAGAGTATCTGCTAGATAATCCTCTACGAGGTCCAGGAATCCCTGAAGACACAGGCCCAGGTGGCAGGCAGCAGTGTCAGCCTGATGCTGCAGCCTGTGCTGCTGCCTGAAATGAGGACAACCACTGATCGTGTCGTGTCAGCAGCTAACAGCAAAACCCACACAGAGATGCTTTCGTGTCCCACAGCTGGACCTTTCAAGTAAAAGCCCTCTCAGGTGTTTTCAGCTACAGTTGAGAAAGAGCTGTAATGGAGCTCTGGTGGCTTCCAGAGCCAAGAAGACAGAACACCAGAAGTCTAAGCACCCAAAAGGACACTACTAATTTCTGTGTCTTAGGGACTTCAGGGATGTGTGGCTACAATGAGGCAGTGTTGCTAGCATGAGAAACTGCCTGCATCTCCGCCAAGACTCCAAATCCAGCTTCTGAGAAGCTTCAGCTGTGTGAAATAGCAGGCTGGGCTCCCAAAATCAGGTGAGGTGCTGCTCGCTGCTCAAATGAGGTACATCCGCTCCTCCACAACTTCCTCTGCCAACCCACTCATGAGGAAAATGTCCTTCCCTTACACAAAGAAGCAGCCAGGAGTGCAATTGCGCCTGAGTTTTAATTCCTAAGGAGCAGATCCAGGGAAGGGGATCAGCAGGGGGCTGTTACCTGCCAGTCCCTCTCAGCTGCTGGGAGACCCGTGGCTGTGTGCCACCTTGGGGTGGTAATCTCAGAGCCATGGCATGTCCAGGGGCCCTGACAGCCACTCCATCATTTAAACTGCTTCATTCAAAGCAGCAGGAGACAAAGTTAATCTTCCCCTGGGGAGAAAGAAGTGGCAGATGTGCTACCACAGCTCACTGCCATCACCTTATGAGGGTGACGTCCACCAGTGATGACCGAAGAGCAAATGAGGCAAGTTCATGTGTTATTATGACAAAACTATGTCAGATTTGACCAGACTTCACCTTCTAAAGTAGAATTTGATGCTATTTGACTTCCCTCTTTTCTTGACCACTGAACTGGGAAGAGGCAGAACATGGCGTAACTGTGGGGGGCATAATTTTCCCCGGATCTAGATCAGAGACAATTCAAATGTCAAATGTAAACTGAAGGAGGAACAGGGAGACACAGCAGCTGCCAAAGTGGAACCAGCCCTGGGGTCCACACTCCTTCCCCTGAGGAACACCCTGAGATGTTCTCCTGCAGCTGGAGGAGGGAGGAAACCTGCACTGGGCACCCCAGCCACCATTTGCTGTCTGGCATATGCTTCAGAGGACAACATGTTTCACTCACCTCTTGCCCTGTGGACCAATGGAGACTGGATTTAGGGAAACATCTTGCACTTCCTGGGCAGTCACACACATTTCCAGTGCTTGCCCTGTCATGTAACTGCTTGTATCTGTGGCTGTTATGACCTGGGGTTTTAGTGGTCATTTTAAACTTCTTTCTTCCAAGTATTCCTGTTCGGCGTCAGAATAAGGGTGAAAGACGAAGACCAGAGATCAGTTTTGGGGTTATTCTCACTGTGGCTTCTCACTGAACTCAGCTGAATGTCTCTTAGTGAAATCTTTATTTAAACTTTTTTAAAGATTCTATGATCTGCATTGGCAACATCTTACAGGAATACTGGGAACAAGATAGAAACAGTTAAGATCAACAGCCATGCTGCAATTTCCATTTCCGTGCTGTATGCATACAACATTTGCTCACTCCAGCCCTCCTGCCACGACACATTGCACCTCTGGAGGTCCCTTCAAGCCTAAATGAGGCTCTGATTTTATGGCTGCTCAAGCACAGGCTTTTATACACAGCTCTGCAGCTTGAACTGAGTTACACCTAATGAGGGCATTTGTTAAACAGCATGTCCTTTTGAGGTATGTTGATGCTTTTAGATTTCTTTTCACAGATGTTCCCTTGAATAAAATATCCCACAACCTTTATTCTAGTCACATAAAAGATTTATGCCTGTCTTTTTCTGAGATGAGTGAAGAGAGGCATTCTGTACAGGAAAAGGAGGAGCAATGCTTAATATGTTTCCTCTTACGTGTATTGAAATTAAATCTAAGAAGTATTTTATATTTAATTTATCACCATGTTACCTTCTAAATCATGTATGCATGGAAAATTTAGAGACCTTCTCTGCCCCTCTTAGTGTCTTCCTTCCTTTCTTCCTGGAAATTAACTTATCTTGGGTATTTCCATTGCTCTTTCCCCAACATAAGGAAATAAATAATGTAACTTTAACTGCATTTTTGGTTCCTCTTTTTATTTATAAGGTTTACATCAACTCTGGAAGGGGATTTTCCACAGGGATGCACTTCCACTGAAAGAAGCAGCGTCCAGCAAATGCCTGTTTCCTAAAAGAAAAGTTCACAGATTTGTAGATAAATATGAAATTAGCCATGAGTAATTTGTTGGCCTCAGCCACCGTGGTACCTGGTGGGAGTGACGTGGGTGTGGGTGCCCTGTGGCAGCCGCTGCCCTGCCAGGCAGCCAGCCCCATAGCGTGTCAGAAGGAGGCAATCCCAGGAGGCAATGGGCTGACACCACATATTCTTGGGTAATTTCAACAAATAAAGACATTTTAATTCAGAAGTTTGATTTTGGTAGCAAATGATGACATGCAAGTTACTCAACATATATGTTGAAAAATTTTGTTCAAAAACTTGTTCTTGTGGGAAAACTGTTCCAAATTTTTCTGCCTTCTAAAGAGCATTATAGGTGAGATCTCTGCTGCATTTTCCAAAGATTGGTCCTTCAGGGAATATTGTTTATCTCAATGAAGAAAGGCAGTGACCTCCATGAAGAGCTGCTGCCTGCACACTGGATTGGGGCCCCCCAGGACCCCATGACATCTCACAGCAGAGAAGGGAACCTGCTGGCTCTGGCTGGCCCAGGCATCTCCCAAAGGTACAAATTTCCCTTGGGGGAAGAGACTCTACAGAAAATATGCTCCAGCCTCTCTTTGCATACCTGTGCCTGCCTGCTTCCTCCTCTGAGCTGTGGGAGAGAGAACGAGGGCAGCCCCACCTCTCCATCCTGTCATCTTGCAGCAATGGAAATGTTCCCAGAGTAAATATCAGCCTTTGCATAGCCATGAATTTCTAAAACTCTCTGTACTGTATGGGCTTCACTGGTTAATAAACCAGTTTTACAAAAAGAGAGCACATTTTTTAAGCTAGTTCTCAGAAAGGAACAGAATCATAGAATCATAAAATCATAGAATCAAAGAATCATAGAATGGTTTAGGTTGGAAGGGACCTTAAAGATCATCTAGTCCCAACCCCCCTGCCATGGGCAAGGACACCTCCTACTAGACCAGATTGCTCAAAGCCCCATCCAACCTGGCCTTGAACACTTCCAGGGACGGGGCCTCCACAGCTTCCTTGGGCAACCTGTTCCAGTGCCTCACCACCCTCACAATAAAGAATTTCTTCCTAATATCTAATCTAAATCTACATTCTTCCAGTTTGAAGCCATTACCCCTTGTCCTATCACTACACGCCCTTGTGAAAAGTCCCTCTCCAGCTTTCTTGTAGGCCCCCTTCAGGTACTGGAAGGCTGCTATAAAGTCTCCCCGGAGTCTCCTCCAGGCTGAGCAACCCCAACGCTCTCAGCCTGTCCTCATAGCAGAGGTGCTCCAGCCCTCTGATCATTTTTGTGGCCCTCCTCTGGACCCGCTCCAACAGGTCCATGTCCTTCTTACGTTGGGGGCTCCAGAGCTGGACACAGTATTCCAGATGGGGAATAGGAAGTAATGCACAATTAATTGCATGTCATAATAGTTTAGATATTTAGGGATAATCAACCAAACAAACTGAACCACAAATGCTATTCAATACACAGACACAGAAGTAAATCAACCAAACTGAAGCTTTTCATAGATAAAGAGTTGAAAAAATAACAAATTAGGACAGTGTCACAGAGCAACTAGCTCTTTGCTAGCATTTGGTTGGGAATAAACCTTTTTTATTCACAGTAGAGGGCAGTTCTCACTGTGCCAGCGTTAGATAATAGTTTTCCCTCAGTGATCCCACCGAGAAAGAACTGATCTGCTGAGAACACCTTGCTTTGCAACGAAGCAGATTTGGAGTATGACTTTGAGGGCAGACTGAAGGAAAGTAAATATTCCCCACGAACTTTCTGTGGAAACCCAACTTCAGAGTTGACTGGATGTGACTGTCCTAAGCCCATGTGTCTCCCTCAGAACGTGACTAAAACAAAAGTGATCTCACGCCCTTTGCTCAAAGAGAAAACCTTGAAGTCCAAACCAATATCTTTCCTCGTTTGTCAGAAACTGCACTGACCCCTCCAGCTCCCTTCACCTCCCTAGGGGGACTGAAACCCGCACCACCAGGGCTGTGGGCTTCTCCGTCATCTCCCACGCTGTCCCCATGTGGCATGCTTTTCTGTTGCTCCTTTTACATGGCTCAGTGGCCAGCATCCCCTTGGCTCTGCCAGGGCCACCTCTGCCACCCAAACCTGCCCATCTGCATCTTATATAGCATTAATAAACTTCTCATTTAGCTAATTTCCTATAAATTGCAGTTTTTAAAACTAATACGGAAAGAGGATGTAATAGCTGTGAGAGAGACAAGAGCCACTGTGGAAGACACAGCACCAAATCCACGGGTTGAATTTCAAATACAAAGAAAATGTGTGTGGCTCTGAGGGCTTTGGCCACTGGAAGGAGCAAGAGCCGCTCCTCTGCTCACTTGTGCTGCCGTCCCCCCAGTGGGGGAATAAAAAATGAATTTCAAAAAAGCCTTCAATTTGTTTTAAGTCCTTTGTGCACAAATTTTGCAGAGCAACTCCCAGCCCTTGCAGGGGTAGCCATGCCATGTAACTGCTTGCCTTCTAGAAACTGTTTGTCATTTAAAATATTTTTAGAGTATCTCCCTTTGGTCATCACTTTTTCAGGTTGTTTGATCTCTCTTCAAACAGTAGCTGTTAGGTACTCTGGTCACCTTAAACACTACTTTTTTTAGTCCTATTTTATGCTTTTATTCTGTGGGGAAGGAAGGTGGCTCCAAATAATGACTCTACAGTACTTACACTGTGGCACGTGACATTGCCTACATTTTAGTTACTACTCTCCCGCTGTTAATTCCTGAATATTCAGTTTTTCTCTTTGGCTGCTATCAAGAGAAGGGCTGAGTTTTTTCTAGGACCCTGGGAATTTTTTCTCACTTATTTAGGGGCCATTTTACATTTTCAACTTGTATTTTGTCTCCTGCTCATCTTCCATCCCTGCTGCACAGGTAGCACATGGCTACCTGCACCATCTGAGAGGATTACACGAGCCCCTGCGAGGTCTGGCACATTACTTCTGTTGGGACCATCAGGATGCAATCATCTTTGGCATCCAAGTTGGTTATTTGTTGAAAATTAAATCCTCCATTTTTCAATCCCACATTTGCCCTCTCTAACTTGTAGGCTAAACGTGCTCTGAGCGTAAGATGATAAGGTGGTATTGAAGTCACGAGGAGCTGATGTGTTCCAGGTGTGACATCCCCACTGTTTCTGCTCTGTTTTTCATTCATTTATCCTGTGCATTTTGCCAAAGGCCAGCTTTTGCTTTTATGGTGAGACCCCCAGAGCTGTATGTGATGCTCAAATAGATACTTTTCCTTTTCTCTCTGCATCTGTCCTTGTCAGCAAGGTGATTTTATGGGGTTGGGAAACGTGGTGCTCGTTAGCCAATACCTTAGCCAGATATGGTTAAATGGTACCTTCCTCCCACCACCTATAACCAATGAGACTTTATGTCTGTTTGCAGACACGTTATCATGGATATCAAACTTTTTGCTCACATTCTTTACTTGCAGGGACTCAAAAAGCACCAGGTCAGGAGCTGTAGATGCTTCTGGTTTGTTCTGTGTGATGAGCTCCCTTGAGCCTCATGTGCCTCACACCCAAGCAGGGCCTGGGAAGTCCACAGAGTTGCTCACAGGAGCAAAGAAGCAGCAGGCAGCACCTGCAGCAAAGCATGCTGAAGTTAGTAAGCAGCTTTTAAGCCCCCACCTTCATTTTTTGCCCTATTCTTCAGTGCTTACAAACCCACGAGGAGGCAGGAGGCGATTTGCTCTTCCCCTCCCACGCCTGGTCGGAGGAGGCTGCCACACGGGTGTGACGAAGTGCCTGTCCCCACCGTGCTCTGCAGCAGGGCGGAGGGCTCGGATCTTGGTGCCCATGCCTGCCCGCTGCAGCTTGGGCCAAGGGGCAGCCCCTGGTGCAAGATGTTTCCATTGCATGCTTGCCTCTTAAAACGGAGGTGTAAACACACCTTCCTGGAAGAACAGGCAGTTCCTTTCATTTTGAAGCTACCTGGAAAGGAGAAACTGGGCAGTACGGTAAAGAGGAGAAGCATAAATACTGTGTAGCATCCTTACATATTCATGCACTTACCTTGCACCTCTCTTTTCTATTATTTTGTAACCATTATATAAATAAAGGCATTTTTCCTTCCACAGCCATCCACATCTTTTACTTTATGTTGCAATGGGCTTAGAAACCACTTGGGGGAACTTTTTCCATTGCAGTTAATTATAGATAAAGAAATTTTGTTGTCACAAATACCTACTGATCTGACTCAGCTGCTTTTATGAGCACTGACTATCATAGAAATCCAGCTGATTTCACTGAGAAATGTCAAATTCTTAGGACACTTGAAAATAAAGCACTCTTTAGATTCCTTACTCTGAGTGTACAGTTTGGGAAAGTTTGGATTTGAGCGAGTTCCTAATTAAGCATCAAACTGGCACTGAAAGACTTTTTTAAGTCTCAAACTGTACCCTGACCTACAAAAATGGGGAAATGTTATTTAGTTGCTAAATAGGATTTTGTAGTGCTGCCAGATGACTATTGTGAACAGTTAGATTGATGTCATGTTAGAAACAACAGAAACCAGTGTAAATCTTGCAGGGCTTTTTCTCCCTAAAAATCCTTCATTTAAAATATTGTTTGGGCCCTCATAAGCAGAAGCCGCGAGTGGAAGCTGGAATGAGCACCAAGAGCCGTCACCACCAGCCAAGAGCTGCGGAGCAGCGTTCCCGAGTCCCACCCGGGCGCGGCAGAGACGCAGCAGCATCAGCAGGTGGAGCTCTGCCCCGCCGCTCCTCTGGAAAAGCCTCCCTGTAAATGGAAGGCCGCACGTCTTCCATAGGTAAGGCCATACCTTTTACGAGAGACGGTTTTTAAGGGATGTCCTTTGAATTTAGTTTTGAATCCTAAATGCCACTGTGCTGCTGTGCGGTGCTGTGGTGCCGGTGCATGGATGCGCAGGGAGTGGTACGGGGCCCGGCAGAGGGAGAGCTGGCAGGGAGGCTCTTTGGGGAAGGGGGACTGGGGGATGCTCACGGGTGGGAGGCACAGCGACATCTGCGATGGGCACCAGGGGTTTGCATGTGGGTCTCCCTTCCCTGAAGGAGCCGTAGATTTTGTGAGACACTTTCGTTACCTGCAGGGGACGTTTTCAGCAGGCTGATCCAGCGGTCCTGTCCCAGCACAGGCACACGGCAGCCCCAGATGTGGGGCAGCCACCAGCACTGGTGGTTTCCTGGAGGCTGGGAGACACAGCACCACATCCAGACAGCTCCAAGAGAGCGGATGAGGCCCTATGGAAGGGCTCTGTGCCCCTCTCACTTATAGCCCCGTGACTCTGCCGACTGCTCCCGGTTTCATCGCTGAACCCGTTTCCAGCCCAGCTGCCAGGCACCCAGCACTGCCCTGGCGCCTTTTGCCCATTAATCAGTTTTGCCCCTTGGATGCTCCCCTCTCTCCTGCCCGCCCTGCCAGTGTGTGCAGCCTTCTCTGGCCAGGCTCCCCAGAGCACTTCAGATACCAGCATTACAGCATTTCTCATGCTGTGATTTTTCACAAAACACCAACACAGTAATCCAATGTGCTTCTAAAAATGGCAGAAATGAAAAATTACCCAGTATGGGGCCCAGTCACATCGCTTAATGCCTCAAACTACATCTAACTCCAGGAGCAGCTCTACTTAAAACAAATGGACTATTAAGGCCTTAATTCATGCATTTGAATGAATATCTAAATCCCTTTACCTGCAGCAAATCATGGAAACATGCACATATGTTCCAGTGAAATCAATGGAGCTAAGGTCCACAGCTGAGGTTGAGCATGCAGCTGGGTGCTGCCCAGGACTGAGGCCAGTGAACACTGCCTTCTCCTCCTCCTCCTCTTCCTCCTCACTCAGTGGGGCCAAGGGGAAATGTTCTGAGCAGAAGCATTTTTCTTTGTGAGGTTGTTGAATTCTGTTGCAGAGGCCTCAGTGTCAGTCCCAGGGCCGGTGCCCAATGTGCAAGTGGCTGGAATAAACCAAGGGACTGGTGTGAGAAAGGAAAAAGAAGAGAGAAAAGAAGGGGAGGGGAAGGGGAAGGG
>VFFE01007767.1:2538267-2662112 GCA_008921705.1 Burhinus oedicnemus | reverse complement strand
CCCCCCCCCCCCCCCCCAATTTGCGTTAAAATATGAGAAATGCAGAAGAGTTCAGGAAGACTTAGTACAGCAAAGGTGGGTGAGCAGTGAGGTGGGAGATGGCATGCAGAGTGGTGGCTGGCAGGAATAATTAGAGATAATGCAGTCTAAATTAGCATTGCCAGTTAAAAAATAGGTATGCAGTTCAGATGCCGAGGTGGATGGTCAGTGGGCTGTGGCAGCTCCTCTCCTATGTGCTCCGAGTGGCCCCCAGAGCTCCACAAACTCACAGGACCTTGGTGTTGTTGGGTTGAACCACCACCTGCGCCCTCCCCGCCGCCCTGCACGCATCGGCAGCAGGGAAAGGAGCAGGGAGAATTAGATTAAGAAGGAATGGCGTAAGAGATTACACTGAGGGTTCACTGTTGCAGATCACAAATCAGCAATGTGACCAGGAAAAGGATTTAAAACCTAGTCACTGCTACAAAGCAGGATTTAACAATGGGAGAGCGACCATCAATGATAGAGTTATTCTGAGTGAGTGGGCCACCTCCTGATAGGCTGCTTATTATATAATGACCTATTAAAACAATATTTGCATCCTCCCTTGCGGATCCTCCACTTGCTTCTTTACCGAGCCAGTCTACTGGGTGAGAGGTATATGGGAGCCAGAGATATTTGGAAGCCAGTGTGACAATACTTATGCTTCTGTATTAAGATTCACTCACATGTTTAACAACATTATTCCAACCACTGTTATAGTTTTGACTGATATATGTCTTATGTTCTATTTTCTGAAGATAATATCCATGTTAACTCTCAGGGAATCACCACAAAATAGAAGGAACTTCACCAACCTGTTTTGTATGTTTTCACTGACCTCATGTATGCAAGATACTTTGTCTATACAGATAGTTTACTTAAGAGGACTTAAAGAGAAAATTGCAAATCAGAGATGCATTACATTTTTATTCCTGTCTGTAAACCCTTTTTAGTTATTAAGATTTATATTTGTCTTTAGTCAGAAATATGGTCTCTCACATCTTTTGCCAGTCATGTTTCGGCTTATAGAAGTTGCCACAGTAGAGATACTTCACATTTCCAGGTTGTCTTTCTTCAGCAAATGACCCAAACATAGTATTCATAGGATTTCAGTGCTCCCTACTGCAGTGGAGGAAGGACGCAATAACACCAAAGTGGAAAGCCTGAGGATAAGAAGAATCTGCTTTTACTCCAAATTTTTCACAGCATCAAGCGCTTCTTTGTAACGCTGCAAGTACCATGGTACTCCATGAAGATTCATTTAACAAAACCACCTGAAATACACACAAACACAGACAGAAAAAGCTTTCAGATCCAAACCTGAATGTAAAAAATTTCCAGAGAAAAAAAGAAAACACAACATAGAGGAGACTGACTTCTCAGGCCCCGAGGGATCAACAGTCTCCTATCAGAATTAGGTAAATACAGTTGCCGCAATGTTAGTCTAAACTGCAGCACTCAGAAGGATCAGGCTGGTGGCAGGCTGCAGAACTCCTTTCTGCACTTTGGATTTAATTTTAGTACAAGGAAAAGGATTTTAATACTGCTGTTTTTTGCCTAATGAGTGATCAAAGTTTTTCCACATCTTCGGATAGAAACATGCTGGGCCCAATTTTTTTCCTAGTCTATGCCCACACGATGCATTTACAGCCTCCCAGTGGTGTAACATTTCTTGAGGCTCAGAGAAAGAATAAATAAATTAGTAAGAGGCAGTTGTATGAAATATACATCCACATATAGAGCTGTGAAGTTCTGGCCTCATACTTGGAGCTCCTTTTTACAGGCTAATGCACAGCCTGGTACACTTCTGGCTTCCTACTGTGAACCTTTTTAGTCACTTCATTACATATCTGATACATAATATTAGATGTTCTCAGCAAATGAGAAGAATTACAAACACCAGTGACGACAGAGAAATAATCAAGAAGGAGAAGGAAGTTTCTAATGGGAACACGGAGCCTCCCACAGAGAATTCTGCTTAAAATATCGTCTTTTACTGATTGATACGGCCACTGGTGTGGGAGATGTTGTTTTGCACCTGATTTAGAGTTCAAGGAATATGTAAATCAGACATGGAATTTGAAGTCTTTATTGTGTTTTTTCTGAAAGCAGTGTTGTAAAAAGAGTATTTTAGAGACCCTGGAAACTCAGCAGCCAAGGCCAGCGATGTCCCAGCTGCGTGGGAAAGGGCTGGCACAGTGCAGTTTCGTATCGTTAGGTGGCCTAGGTACTCCCCCAGGTATATCCACCTCTGCATGAAGGAGAAGTTGTGATGATTGCCTGGATCCTTACTCCCCAGAGACCAGTGCTGCTGGAAAAGGAAGAGGAGATGAGGAGAATTAACTCACCTGCCCAGTGAAGGGCTCTCTATGAAACCTGCAGTGGGGCAGGTATGGATTTGTAAGACGGTTTCTGAAATGATGAGTGTAACGAAGTCCAGGCTGGGTTGCCCAGGCTCCCCTGAAGGATAAAGTGCACATTGTGGCGGATCTTCTCACGCCTGAAGCTGTGAATGCAGAGCGACAGTATTCACACAGGACCCCTGGGGACCCTTGAATTCATTCCTGACAAAAAGTAGGCTGCATGTATGTGTTGCTGCATGTAGGAGTTAGCTGCTCCTCTGCCATGGAAGTATCCTCCTCAAAGTTATTTTTGTATAGGCACTCTTTCTCTCAGTATATGCAAAGCCTCAAGTTTTAATTGCCTTCTGATGTTTGAGCCTTTAGGATTCATGTTTTTATGATCCTCTTTGCAGCTATTTAATTCATATAAATTTATATAAACGAAAGCTGATTTTTTCCACCTAATAAAGTCCCAGCACTGAAGTGAGGAAACTAAAGATACACATTTCTATCAAAGAACTATTTATTTCAAATGTTTTCCTGCATTATTATTTCAGGGTGTAGGAGGAGGGGGAGAGGGAAGAGTGCAAACCATGAGTGAAGCTGCTCCTCCACTCCCTTCCTAGCAAACAAGGGTTCTTAGACGCAGCTTAAGATCACTTTTTCATCTTATTGTTGACTTCCTCAGCATTAACTTTGAGGAAGAGAGGTAATGCTGTTCAGCGCTCTGGCTTAGTGGGAGATAGCAGCAATAGCTACAGGAAGCTTTTTTAAGCCTTTCTGAAAGCAACATATCAAAGGGCAAAAGCTAAGCTACAGAGGACGCTTATTGTGCCAGGACAATAGAACAGATACCCTCTCTGGAGCTGGTTAAGATTTTTTTTTCATGAAGCCTTTTATAGTGCTGTCAGAAAGTGCCAGCCCATTGAAACTTTTCATGGCAAAGTACTGATGTACCTTTCCTCAATAAAAGCTTCTTTAATTCATAACGTACACCTGGTCAAATAAAGAGAAGATAACTCTCCATGATGCACCAATGTTGCCACAATTTCCAAGCTACAGTCACTTCTCCTAGATTTTTAAATTAGACTTGAAAAGAACCGCATAACGAAGCAATGACACTCTCCGCAGAACAAGGTTTTTATTTTTCCAGCTCTCCCTAGTCCTCCCCTAATGGCAAGACGCTGTGTGTCGGCTCAAAGAACATATGTCTCAGAAAAGCTCTGCCAGGAGGGAGGAAGTTGGATTGCTGTTGCTAGAGGGGCAGAGCCGGGGTTTCCAAAGTATTTTAGCTATGCATTTCCTTACTTCCAAAAGCACTCATATTTCTTTTAGATTTAAAATTGAGGCTGAATTCGTATGTTGCTACAGGTTTTCCTGTAACTTAAACATTTTAGTTCTCTTCAGGCTGCTGCCATATATGATGAACCTTAACCGTGTTCAGTAAGATCTTAAGAACATAGTATATTGCCAGCATCAATCAAGACTACAGCTGCAATAGCATAGTCATCTGTAACACCCATGTGCAGAAGGTAGAAGCATTTTGTACATTGGAAGCCTCTGAATGGGGATGTTACCACCACCCGAGCATTCCTCTAATCTGGGAAAAACACTGCCAGATCATAAACCCCAATAAATTGAGACAGAAGACTTGCATCAGCATCTCATGTCAGAGTAGGCTGGAGTAGATTGGCTTCTTTTTACATAAAAGGATTTCTAGAACAAGGCTGATGTTTCAGAGCTTCTTGATGTTTCATAGTCTCTTGTCTAAAGTCTGCCTGCAAAAAGCAGCAGTTCACTCCACAGTGACTCACTTTAGTAGATATAACACAGAAAACCTCCCCAATGGCACTTTATTCTGAGTCACATTTCTCTGAAGTAGCATCTATTCAATGTACATGGACTGACTGTCACCTTACTTGATCAATTAAAATCTGGAGCATTGCATAAACATTACTAGAGGTACTAGAGGTACTAGAGGTATAGCCTAATGGATTTGCAGCTGCAATGGTGATGGAATACATCTGCATAACAATAAAGTTAACATACAGTACTAGTCTACTGCTTGTAGAGCTTTTCTTTGTATTTTTTAAATAATTACTTTTATATGTCAGGGTCTTTAGGCAGTAGCTAGGGGATAATCTGGGATGGCTGGATATAGTTGTGTGTGTGTGCCTATGTGTATATTTAAATGCATTATACATCTATATACACCCCCCCCACACACACATACATACATACATGTATATACATATACATACACACACACAAACTATTTTTCTACATAAATTACTTTGGTTGGCTATTTCTGAAAGCACGGTGCAAGAGAGAGCTCGAAGACTCGTAGCAGAGAGTTGCGGTACACTGCCAGCCGCGTACCATCACTGCTCCCAGAGGGATTCTGGCTGAAGTCAAAGCAGCCTTCATGGGGCAAGAGAGCATGTCGTAGTGAAGTGCCCAGGGCGGCCGGCAGGCAGGCAGTGCAAGAACTGTAGGCACAGGGGCAGAGTCCAGAATAACGACTTCACTCACCTCCTGACAGCAAACTAATTGAACTGGTGCAAACTTGAGACTCTCCCAAACTTCTATTAAGAGTTTCAAGCTTATTCAAGATAAGAAGAATAAAATAGATAATTATAAGTACAGAACGTTAGGGGGAAAAAATTGCAGTATACCCACTGAAGTTAAATGAAAGCTTAACAATTATTGACAAACCTGACATACACAGGTTTTGTTACTCATAATAAAGTAGTAATCCTGCTTAACAGTATTCTGGGAAGGAAATGTGGCTTTCTCAGTAAAGACAACAGTCTTACCTCAGTTACACTTTAGACATGTACAAGGTCAGCATTATGTCTGAACTTGAACTTGAACCTTAACTTCCTTCATGTCCAAGAGAGGGAAATTAGTATAGAATCACAGAATCATGTAGGTTGGAAAAGACCCTTAAGATCATCGAGTCCAACCGTTAACCTAGCACTGCCAAGTCCACCACTAAGCCATGTCCCTAAGCATCATGTCCACTTGTCTTTTAAATACTTCCAGGGATGGTCACTCAACCACTTCCCTGGGCAGCCCATTCCAATGCTTGACAAGCTATTTTGGGGTGTGTTTTTATTTGATCTCTTAGATGTGGAGTTTAGCAGGAGACTAACTGTGTCCCAGACTCCACCAACTATATTGATTCAATCTCTGTGAAGAGGACCTAAGGAAACTCACAGATAGAGATGTTGGCTCTTACTCAGATGGATACTATTTTGGGTAGTCTTTGCAAAGAAAGTTGCTGATACTTCCCAGGTTTCCTCAGTTTCCTCCCTCGCCCCTCCCACACACCTTTCATGGTAGAGTTCTCTCTCTTGCTGCTTTTTTTCCCCAACCCCTGCAGCACAGGAGAATCATGGTTCCCAGTACAAGATTTGGTTGGAACATGGTGTGAAGGGCGGTCATCTTGGTGAACCATCATGATCTGTACAGCAGGCTTAACAGAAGGCTCTGGTGCTCACAAGGACTAGTTCAGCTGCCTGCACCTGGGCTCAGCCCTTTCACCAGGACGTGATCCCAATGGCCCTGTGCTAGATCTCTAAAAGACACGAGGGGAGCCTGGGCAGTTGCAGCTGAGCACTGTGGTGAAAGAGCACACCCCAAGGCTGTGGAGTTGTGTTGCCATTTGGAAATGCTGTGCCATTGCTGTGCTCCTGGATGAGGGAACACAGAGGTACTGTCCTTTTACATTTAAGCAGGGTTAAATAAAGGGTTTAAGTAACAAAGCATTTGGAAGGAGGTCAAGTCTCGCCTGCACTTGGGTCCTGGTATCTGTTTCTTGGGTTAATGAGGCCATCAAGGGGGATATGGAGTCATAGTGCTCAAGCATGGTGTGTTATTGATGCATATAGCTCACTACACTGACAGTTGCTACGGACTGCAGAGTTATAATGCAGGGCAAAACACAACATGCATGTGCAGAAAAATGTATGGATATTCATTTCTCAAAGAAAGGGTATGATATTTAGCTGAGTCGTGTAAAAGATTGGCTTCAACAGCAGGCAGGCCAGCTATGTATCTCGGGAGGTGTGATCACGCTGCATATATCACACCTGTGTTATGGCATATAACAGTTTTTGAGGAAGAGAAAGAACTTAAATGGCTAAGTAGATGTGCTGATTTAGCTCAGTGCTAAGTGACATTTTGGGAGCAGAAAGAAACAGTGGTTAGATTTCTGAGTGGATTGGAGTGAGATGTAACATTTGCACCCTCACTATTGATATAGTGAATCACAGCTGCTCTCTGTAACTACACGGTCATTGTCCAGCTCTCCATACACTTGCTTGTGTATGGAGCATCTTTCAAGCCTCACTTCATATTAAGCATGACCTGCCACAACATTAGCATTATGATCCATGCACTTCATGGATATCCATTTTCACTGTCATACAGATTTTCAAACTTGGCAAATTATAGACCCCAAATTCATCATATCCATATTTAATAGTTTCCAGTGCTGGAATAATTCTGTACTACCTAGCACTTCATACCTATGATTAATAGCCTTAATATTCACCTCACTACACACATACATTTTACCTGATACCGACACTATACTGCCACCCTTAATTTCAGTAATGTAACGTATTCTTTCAATGTTTAAAAACTATATCAGTTTCAAGTGAAATTGCAATCCATGTATTATTTAAGTCATTTTAAGCTTCAAGTCACTTTATATGACATCATTTCAATTATATCCTTGCTCAATATATAGAGCAATTACTCATAAACCAGAATGAGTTAGTCAGATGTACAGAGTTTTCAAGGTCACTATATTGTTAATAAAACTTGTTAACTGACACAGGCATTAGTCATAATGCTGAGTAAATGTAATGATTAAGCCACTCACAGCTCTTCATCATTCTGTTACATCCTGCCTTCTAAAGAGAGAATTTTTATTTGGGGGCCCGATTTAAACCTACTTAAGTCAGTGGAAAAACTCCCTGTGGCTTCGCTGGGCTTCGTATCAGACTGCCACTAAATAACAGACCCACACTCACAAAAAGAGCAGACAACAGGCTGATAACTCGGGCAGACTCCTACATATCGGCTCCTGCCACGGTTCATAGCTGTAACGTTCTTCTCAGCAAAACAGATGGAGCTTGACCAAGCTCTAGGTGGAACTATAATTACATTCTATTCCCTCAGACATCTCTCACTGCAGAAAGCACAGAATTTCCCTGCTGCAGAGAGCATGGAGTAATTATTGTTTGGACTTGACGGGGGTTTGTTGATCCCCTAACAGTAGGCTGTTATTCATTTGCTGGGCCCATGCAAGGGACCAAACGAGAGTATACATGCAACATGCAACAATACAAAGTGTGCAATAAACAGAGTGATCAATAACCAAATGGAGACACTTCAATTTAATGAAATCTCCTGGGAGAGACCAAAACAGATCAGCTCCCTTTTAGTGATAAGGAGTACATTATTTCTGTATACATTACCACTCTACACTGAATACTAATGAGTACTATGTATTCTGTTTAAAGGTGAATAATTTTGTCTGGCCTCTGTCTGCTCTGCCTTCCCAGACAGTCCCCCATGCTGTAAGATATTAGGTATTTGAATGATCCTTGTCAGATGAAAAGTTGGGAGGCTGGAAAGAAGACTAAGGCATTGTCAGTGCCAATATGTACAATATAGGATGAATCACATCCTATGTGGGATCCCACATCTCACCTAGTATGAGACATCTTGGATACTTCTAAATCTGAGCTAGTCATCCTAATCTTGCTTGGAAAATGGAAAGATGGCAACTTTAGGGTGCTGTTTAAATGACCTCCTGTAGGCATTGTCTTTAGCATGAAACGAATTACACCATTGACTCCAGTGAGTTTACTGAATAAATCTCCATTGACCATACAAGGGTCCAAAGAAGATTCCCTTATATGTAGGTTTCCACATGGTGAGATTCATTCAAGACAATCCCACCCAAAAGCACCTGGTGCTGGGTACCACAAGGCAACAGAAAGACCAAGTTGCCAGTACACATTGCCACCAAAACGGGCAGAGTCCTTCCCTGGCAATGCTGAATGACTGCAATACATGCCTTAGGAAGCAGAGTCTGCCACGGAGACTAAGGGAGCACGGAAATCCTCTGTGAGGGGACTGTCTGCTGCAGTCCCATGTAGAAGCACGGGACTTGCATACAAGAGAAAACGGCCAGTGAAATGGACAACTTGCGAAACAAAAATATACTTACACGACGTGAATATAAGGTGTCTACAGACTCCAGAGAGTGAGGCATTAAATGGACTGGAAAGTAGTGGGGGACAGGTAGCACCTCAGCCAGAAAGCTGATCTGGTTAGGATCAGCAAGACAGCGAAGTCTTTGTCATTAGATGGAGCTGGAAAAAACAGTGTACGGAGAGTATCATCAGAGTGTCACACAGCAGAGGGACAACAGCAGCAACGTGAAAGGACTCCTCCTCCTAGTAGTAATAATAATAAGGGAACGCTTAATTCAAAATCCAAGACACTTGAAAGATGTATCCAGAAGGTACAACGGAATGGCAGCGAAACTGTGTCCTTCAGTGCGATTCATTTATTAGTGCTACAGCCCCTGGTAGAGCCAGCTGCCGCTGAAACAGCTTTTTCTAAACAAAGAGAATACTAATCCAGCATGGTCCTAAGAAAGGAAAATCAAAGTTTTGGGAGATGGACCAGAAAGAAGCAGCAGCCCAAATTGCTGTTGGCAAAGCAGCTAGAAAATAGAGCTATAAAATTCTCTTACAAATTTGCAGTTCATGTAAACAAGCATTCCTACATCATTGTAGAGTATGTGTTCATGAAACAGTATGGATACACGCAGACTTTAGTCAACAGAATTATTTTCATCTCTTAAAATTATTTTGATCTCTTTTATCTCTTATTTTTGCCTGAAAATACTCTTAACAAATGGTAAACAGTATCTTAATAGGCAAATATAGCTGGAAAAGTGGTGAATAAATTTTTTTATTGTCAGTGATGTGTTCATTATACTCACATGATAGTCACCCCTCTTCCTCTTTTGCCTTTGTCTTCATCTTTCCATAATCCTAGGCTGTAAGGACTACAAAAAAATAAATCAGTACTTATTTATGTATGTGCATTTTTTGTACAGTGGCTAGGACAACCTAAATGGATGCAATGATAGTGCCCCTCCTGCCTTGTGCTGCTCAGAGAATCCAGAAAGGCCGGGGGGCATAAGGCAGAGCAGGCGGCTCAGTCAAGTGGGCAGCAGTGTCTGGAGTGAAATGCATGTGTCAGTGGGGAGAAGAGAATTCAGAGACGAAGTTAAGGTGAGGGGTGATGAATGTTTGGGATATGAGGATGGAGCATGTGGTCTTTGCTAACTGAAATGGCTTTGATGCCGCAAGAATAGGAAAATCAGTAAGGTTTAGCAAAGGCACAAGCGCAGGCCTAGTGGAAAAGGCAGAGGAAAACTATAACACAAAGTTTCCGTGTCTGAGACAAAGATGGAGAAGCTAAGAATCAAAGACAAGGAAACATGCAGGAGAGACAGGGTAAATACGATTTTTGAAAACAACTAAATTCTTACTGCTTCTAAGTCTCTCTTGTTTTCAGTGTCCTACTTGGAAGCAACAGATAGAGCTGAAAAATCCCACTAAAGGAGAAGAGCTCTAATCAGGCTGAGCAAGAGCTCGACATCAAGCATGCAAAAAGGGTGGTAAAAGAAATCTGCAGCCACGGGTTCTAGACATAAAGCTGCTAGTCAAGGAAACCTCTCTGCATCTGAGCCTATGTTAGTAAATGAGCTCGTTTTGATCACTCTTTGTAAGAGAAGAGAGGGGAAGAAAATGCAGTCCTTGGAGGAGATCAATAGGGAACGCTAGAAAGGAGGATCAGGAAATGCACTTAAAGCTTTCTTCAAGATCTAGGTTTACTTTGCATGAAGGTTGTGACAGTGACATTAAATACAAATAAACTGGATGCTCACAACAGATTGATCTCCACATTGTGCCACAACTTACCTTTCTTCTAAGCAGTCAGCTATGTTTACAGAGCCCAGCTATTTGAGTTAAGGATGTAAAGAGGAACAGACTTTGATATTATTTCTTTGAATTTACCTGGCTCCATGGAAATGAAGGGAGATGAAGGGCTGCTGAAATTAAACAGACGTATAAAACTGTACCAGATGTACCAGAGACGCAAATACCCAAGACCGTCCCTGTGACATTTGGATAGTATTTGGAGAAGCAAGGAGGATTTTTAATTCGCTCTTCATGTGTACACAGGAATGCTGTGATAGCACCAGCAAGCTGTGCAGGTGGGCAAGGGAAATTCTGGAGAATTCCTGATGCCAGTGCTAAAACCCAGCAAGTATTCATTTCCTACATTTGAACAGCTCAGGAGACTATGAGAACTTTAATGTAGGAAAAGGTCAGGTAATTTCAACTTCAAGTTTGTCTAGATTTTATCCGTTTTGCTAAGAAAAAATGCAAATTATAAAAGAGTCACGAGGAAAATTCACATAGTACAAAACCGCTTACATTAACCAAGCTTCCATAACTTGCAAGTTGATAATCACCTACTTTGTGAATCAATATGCATTTTACTGCCATTTGATACTCTAATCCATTGTCATATGAAAGGTGAGGACCGGTATCATGCATGTGTGTGTTAGTGCTAACAGGAGTATCTGAAGACCGTAAGATTTTGACCGCATCCTTCTTCCTATCATCTTTTGGGATTAGTCAGGTCACCCCCACACAATGATGGAAAACTAAGGCACAGGGAACCTGGGAGCCAGGCCAGTACCTATGTAAAAATCTGCCCCTAAATGATTTGCCAAGTATTACACTGGAAGTTCACAGCTAGGCAGAAAATTGAATGAGTGTGGCTTTGTCCTAGCCACCTCTGGTTTGGGGCAGAGGGGAGGTATTTTACCCAAGACAGCTCTAGTCTGTATGGTAGCATGTGATTTAAAAGTAAAGTGGGATGTTTGGAGAAGACGAGGATAATAGTGCTGCCATCTGCCCAGGACTTGAGCTCAGGAAAGTAACTCCCAGGGATCAAAGGGAGCTGAATAGCTAGGAGAAAAAGCTGAAAAGAGCTTTAGTTCGCAGCACAATGCTTCTGGCCTCTGGCTGAAAAGAGAGCAAAACCAAGCATAAGCCACTGCGACATTTCCAATGAAAAGGCGAACCTTTTGTACTACCTGCAGGGTGGCAAAGGGCAGTAAGCACCTGGTGGGACCACCAGCTGGAAAGCAGAGATGTGAACGGCCCAGTTGCAGCTCTTGGGATGATGAATGCTTTTTTGTTCCTTAAAGGTTTTGTATCAGGCGGATTGCTGACAGCAGGTTTCTCTTTCCCTGGTATGAATGTGAACCGGATCCTGACTTAACACAGGCCAGCTCATTCGGTGGCCTAGTTAAAATGAGCTTATGGTCTCTCCATCTTAGGCTTGGTGAAAAGGTGCCTATGCTGTCAAACACATTCTCTCTCCTGTTTGGCTCTAATAACTCCTTTCTGGTAGTCCAAAATGTGTTAATTCTGGATACAGCCAATGTGTGGTCCCATGTGCTGCTCAGAAGCTTCCCACGCCAAGAGTCCACCTGGCTTAGCATCAGCCTGTTTCTCCAAGCGCTTGTATGAGGGCATGGATTCTTTTGCTGACTTTGCAGATTTGCTATTGCCATTTGTAAAGATTCGTCACACCATCAAAAATAATAATCGAGTCTTTCAGACTAGAGTTTTCAAAGAAGTAATTGAATTCAAAGAGGACTGGAGACTAAATTGCTTTTCTGGTGACTTTGAAATCAGTAATTTCAATGCTAAGAATTAACCAACTAATGGTTTGCCTCTCATTCAGTAACTTGATACCTCCTGTCCTCTAAGTCTTCTTTTGGGTCTTATTAAATTGCACTAGAAAATGTATTTCCCATGTGAGGAGACAAGGAACACGCAGAAAAAGTAGGAACTCTGTGTGAATAGCCCCTAAAAGCTGCATTGTTTGTTTTGTGTAAATGTATTTCATTTTATAACCTACTTGTTTGATACTCTAAACATGCACATGCTTTTGAAGTAACAATATCCAAATAATTTACTTCCACAGAAAGGCAATTTACTGTGAGGTAAAAGCAGAAACGGAATAAAATGGTGCCGTAATATAAACACAATCATACACAGGTACTGACCTTTAATATATGCAGATGTGGTTTCTGCACCTTCTGTTGAAATTCATCCCCACTGGGTCAAATGCACCCCTAGTAAAAATTGAGTTTGGGGCAAGAACTACAAGATACATACTTGTTTCAGCTGAAATCAGAAGTAATTTAAATAGACAGAATGTACAGGGCAGCATTTGATCATTCAGAAATGTAGTAAAGTTTTCTCTAAGCTGCTTAATACTAAAAATAATTGATTCTGAATGTGAAAGTCGTAACCAAAATCCTTACTGTTTTGTTTTCTTCCCCAGGGTTTTCACATTTTCACTATCGTGTTTGACAAAGAATATACAGTTTTATCTCATTGATTTTCTATTATTATCTGCTAGTCCATTATATTGAATTATATATATTACATTGAATGTTGTCCCCAAGGAATTAAGAATAATACCTAAATTTACAAGGTAATCAATAAAACATCAAAGCAACTGGTTTAGCAAGTAGTTTAGCTTGAGTGTAAAAATGCTTGCCATACACTGATGAGATGGCAAATCCAAAAAAAAACCCCAAACCCTACCTGGGCACTGGATTTTCACCATATTATGATTTTGCAATTCCACTTGTAATGTAGACAATAAACAGTTGAATAAAAAGGCCATGCAGTGCACAATTGCAATCTACAATTAATCATAAATCCTGGAAGCAAAAATCCATTTAAATGATGCTTAGAAAGTAACAAATGCAGCATTTTGCTAGCAGTTTTTGCATATTGCAATTTTGTTGGTCATTAAAACAGTATATATAATTAAAGTAATAAGAATAAAAATTGTCAAAGTTGGTTTTTAAAATATTTAACTATTTCTGAAAGAAAATTCCATAAATTGTGAACCTATCATCTTCTGACTTCAAACACAAAGAAATTTGTGAGGATAATGCTGGCCTTGCAATGGAGCAGCTGAGATGCAAATCAAAGTTTTGCAGCAAGTTCCTGTAAAACAATTGGGAAAAAAATCACAGAACAAAACTGCTGTCAACAAAGGTAAATTGATATATTATAAAAGCATTAAAATGAGTAGAAACATAACAATACACTGCCTATAGAGGAGCACTAGCCAATTTTGCTAACTTACATGAATCATGTGCATTTGCCAAGTACCTCATAAAATGTGATGTGGGAACCGAGTTGGACAGGTGTCTTCTCCAGTGCCGCTGTGATTTTCCCTTGGTGAAGTCTCCAAGATGACTGCTTGGAACCACACAGTTCTTATCACCCTGCAGCCTCAAAAAAATCTTCATGGAACAAAGACATCATTATATGATACTATTTTTAGCACTGAAGTATGTCAAATCAACCTGTTTCTCATCTGTGGTACTGCAGCCAGTCTAAAGTCCCTGTCAACATCACCTGTCAAGCAGTACAGCTAATAGCGTTCAATTCCAAACAGATCCAGGCAGCCTCCAAAAGACTTACTCTGACCCACTCCTGCAACCCTGCAACATCCAAACCCACCTCATCGTCACTGCTCTTGTCAACTTTCGTGTAGCAGCAGGGGAAAAGGTATGACAGAAGGCCACTGTTATGGGTGTTTGCCAAGCAGGTAAACCAAATACAGGTCTTTAAGTTTACTCCATGATTCGCCATCATGAAGTAAGGGCACAGCAGGCCAACAGCAAGCAGGAAAGCAAGAGGTTACACACGTGGGCATGACAGCCGTGGTGGGACTGGAGAGGCGTCTGCGTTAGCTCTGCCTCAGAACATCTTCCCAACAGCCAAGAAGCAAACACACAGGTAAGCCCTAACTTAGCATGCGTTTTATGCTGGCAGACCTAAAAGACACCCGGTGGTTTGAATTTCATTAGAAGACTTCCATTGAGCAGGCTTAGCAATCTTGTCTTTTGATTGCTTCTAAAGGCTGCTACCCATCTACTGTAAAACCTTGCCTTCTGCAGCTACAAAGATGTAATAATGATTCTGTACACTTGTATATAAGATATGTATATCTGTATCATAGAGAAGATCATAAATGCACATTCCAAAAATATATGGCTATTTTAGGCACAATGTAATGTTTTTTCATGCTTTGACATAATGAAAAACTGGACCCAACTCATATACCCAGAAATCTAAAATCCAATAATTTGATGTTAAAATGTCCAGTGTTTGATTTGTTTGTACACTTTCACTGGCTAAAAGAGCTAACTCATAAATCAAGGAAAAAAATATAAAAAGATGGAGAGATAATGTTCAATTTTCCAAGTATTAAAGAACCAGAAGATTGAATATTGCAATATGATGGCAGCCTGCCAAACTAAGTGAAGCAATCAATATCTTTTACTAAATTTCTAGCATTGCTAAAGCTAATTTCGAAGTTGATGAAAAAAGGTCCTTTAGAATTGGAAAAAGTTTGCTTCAGCCTGTCAGAAATACTATTTTATAAGAAAAACAAAACAACGCTCAGCTTGAAATGACTTCTGTGCAGGCAGGCATGCAGCCCTGTAACCCTGAACCAAACCAACTGCCATTTTGAAGAATTGCTTTGCTTTAACCTCCCCCCCCCCCCCCCCAAATTTAGAATTTCTTTAATTGTTCCTTCAGAATCTAGTACCGATTTAAAAAAGTCCTCAAAGTGTTAGAGAAAACATTATCCTTTTTATAAGGGTTGGGTTTTTTTGTGGAAGACGTTCTTTCAACTGCGCACCAGCTCAAGCCCTCACTCAAAACAGGCAGCTAAAACTGTTCTTCCCAGCCAGCTCTAAACAATGTAATCGCCTTCTTCGCTTTGTCACCATGATCACTCTGGGCTGTGGGGATCAGAAGAAAAGCGAAATGCCTTTCTCTCACAGCAGCTGGTGTTTGTGAAGGGGGCCTGCCCACAGTTAGGTATTGTATAAATGACTACATGTCCTGCACTGTTAGGCAGGAGTCAAAGCTGCCTGGGGCATCCATCTGCAGGCTTTCGAAAGGATGGTGTGAACAACATGTTCTACTAGTGAACGCTGTTCGTAGGATGATAGGATCATTCAGGTAGGACCTCAGGAGGTCTCCAGTCCAACCTGCTGCTCAAAGTAGGGTCAACTACAAGATCACGGCTTTATACAGCTGGTTCATTAAAAGCTTCCAGGATGGGAGCTGCACAACCTCTGGATAACTTTCTCCACTGCTTGACTTGTCTCATGGTGAAAAAGTATTCCATATATTCAGTCTGAGCCTTTCTTGCTTGAATTTATGCCCATTGTCTCCCTTCCTCCCACCATGCACCACTGTGAAGAGCCCATCTCTGTCCTCTCCATACCCTCCCCATGGGTGCCAGCAGGCTGCTGGCAGCTCCCCGTCCCCCAACCTCTCAGGGCAGGGCATGTGCACCCACGGTTTCCTCTCAGATGAAGTACATTTTATAATAGGAGAAGGAAGAGGGTCATAGAAAATACAGATGTGGATGATTTCCAAAGCCACAAAACTTTGGAAATCATTCCCTTACTTCTTCAAAGCTGGAAAATGTCAGAAGTGGAGCTCAGAAGGCCACTATTACTTTTGACACCCTGCGCCAGAGAGAGCAAAGCTGCCCTAGGTTTGAGCTGAGCCCCATGAAGTGGTTCACAGGAACACCTCCAGGCCTTATTTTTCTGATATCTGGACTTCTTGCTTGCAAAGGACTTGTACACAATTAATTTACTGAATGTAAGTAATTCTCCTCCCCTTCTCTCCCCCTCATGTCCCCATTACGCCCGATACCATGAGTCAGACTGGTTACCCAAATGGCAGCTTTTCAACCCAGGAGGCACTGGGAAAGGTACAAATGGATATATACATATATGCCTGTGCAAGAACCTACCAGAACTCCTCCATCAATAATGGGTCATGAAAAACACAGGGATGACAACAGAAAGTAAACTAATTGAGCCTAACTATCTGTATTTATGCAGACATAAGAACATACAAATGTTGTGCTGGATGAAATGCTCATCTAGCACCATATCCAGCAGTGGGAGATTATGGAAAGAAAACTGGGTGATTATGCAAAGACAATTCTCCTACTTATCAGCCATCTACAGATTAGGGATTTAAGAGTTTTATATCCACCATCTTCAGGGATCTTGAAGGATTTCTCTTCCATGACCTCTCCAATGCTTTTTGAACTTGTGATATCCACAGCAATCTGTGAAAATGCGCTCCGCAAGTTATTTATGCCATAGGTAGAAGAAAATGTCATTTGTTTTAAATTGCTGCATGACGGCTGCCCTGGGCGTTCTCTAGTTTCTGCATGACAAAACCCAGCAAATACCAGTTTCCTAATTACCTTCGGACCATTTGGAATTTTATATAGGTCTCATCCCTCTCTCAGTCATCTCTCTCCCAAGCTAAACAAGTTACACTTGATTTAGTCGCCCCTCACACAGCAGCCGTTCTCTGTCTCTGATCAGCTTTGTTAACCATTGTACCTTTTCTATTGAGGAGTCCAAGCATGCACACACGTAGTACAGACGAGCTATACACTTTATGATGACATCATAAAATGATACCTATTTATTTCCTAATATTTTCTAACATTCTATTTGCCATTAAATTCAGGAGCATATAGCATGGACCCTACAATTTTGCTCTCAGAATTGCAGCCACTGAGAAAAGAGAGCTGCCGGTCATGCCATTTCCTTAACCTAACATCCTGGACACACAACACAGCTAGTCTAAAGGCTGATGTCAAGAAAATATGAGGAAAACCCAGAAAATTCTAATGATGTGACCAGATCATACCAGCTGTAAAACTCATTGTTAGTTATTTTACAAGTTTGATGAGAAACCTGTTTAGTTTGGATCAGTAATGACTTCAGAAAATCACAACACAAAAGCCTGCAGACAGATTTCATATAAATGTGCTTTATTGCAGAGAAGTTACATTATTTACATGCTGCAACACATTACAACATAAATCTATCAAGTATTTCATGGTGGATGCTGTTGGTTGCCAGATAACATTGTTATAAGAACCACATTATAAAGTGAAGAGACTTACAGCTTTATATACTCTACAACTTGGAGTAGCTAAAATGTTAAAAGTCAAAAGGCAGTGTTTTCTCAGGCCTGCCTGTTGTCATATGCATGCAAAAGCCTAAGGAGAGCAAATATAAAAGTATTGTCTGGTTTCAGGTCTATGATGCCACCAAAGCTGATGATAGGTGTGTACTGATTTATATTTTAAAGCATATAATCTTGCATAAATTATACAAGTCTAATAAGATTGGTATAAATCTAATTATTTATAAACCATGGCTTAGAAATAAAGGAGAAATGCAGCTTGCACATGCATTTAAAAGGACAACCTAGCAAATGTTTGTGACCATAGTGTTTATTATCTTTTCTCTTGACAGATCTGCTAGAAAACATCTTGATTCTAGAGTTGCACTTCTCTTGGCTAAATAATGACAATGAAACTCCAGAAAAAGACAACTAAGCAATCTAGCCAATATATGCTGGTGGAGAAAAATCTATGAAATACAGAACATTATTTATGTCTAACTTAGTATGTCTTCATTAAGCAATGTTTCTAGCAGCATCATATTGAAATAGAATAGTTGAGTGAAGTTTGGCCCCTCGTTTTCTTAAGTGCAAAATAATTGAAAGTCCCAATTGAATCTGTAGCCCAAATATCAGTTGCTAAATAAACTGGAGAAAGCTTTGTTGCTTTCGAAAGGGAAGTTCTCCAATTGTATCAGTCTTAGGAGATATGACTACAACAAGCCTAAAGAACCATAACAGACATTTTTTAAGAAGTGAGGGGAAGGGTCAGGATGAAAGAAAACAAAACCAAACAAGAATATACAAGCCAGTGCCTTCCCTGGTAGATCAGCCATCGTTCTTTTGCTTGCCATGCAGCTGGGCTGTTCTACACCAGCCAAGGAACGAGCTTTGTTTCTGTGTTTCTAATGAAGTTATCTTTTAAAAAAGAAAGAAAGGGAAAAGAAAACGAGCAAGAAATTGTAGATAGGCACAGATACAGTCATGCAAGAAGGGTTTGATCCTGCCAGTGATGCAAGGGGCAGTGGTACCGTGTGGATGCTTTGCCAATGTGGATCCCCTCACCCTTGCTGCACGTTGCACCCCGACATGGCTGCTGCAGAGCAGGGCAGGGGCAGCGTGTCCCTGCTCAGCCATGAGGTAACGGAGGGAGGGCAAGATGAGCAAGGGCACCGGGGCTGGTGCCTGCTCCTTGTGACCATCTGTCTCCAAAAGGCAGTGAGTACGTACAAAGATCTCCTTTCACAACTTCTCCATGGATACCCACTTCTAACCTCAGCACCTGGCTCCAGCAAAGCAGACTCCTGTTAGTGAGTCAGGGCAACCTGCGATAAGCTGTCCCCCCACCTCGTTCACACAAACCACCGCTCAGACGGGCTGCAGAACCTCCCTTCAGGGGTAGGAGAGGTGTGAGGCGGTCACCATATTCAGCAGGTTTAAAGCTGTGCATCTCTACACAGATGGTCAGTGTGCTCCTGGAGGACTCCCAGAAAGCTGTGTTCCCAGGATGGACTTCTTTCCAGGCAGGGAAATTTAGGGTTACTTTCTCTCTGAAGAGCTGATGAAAGCCCACTGAAGTTGATGGAAAAGTTACTGCTGAAGCCTGTTAGTGTCTGGGACTGGAATGAGTGAATCTGGGCACATTGGGTCTAACCTCAGCTCTTATCCACACTAGGCAGAGAGCTGGATTTGGGCTGCATGTGGGATGCCACTGGCACTGTATGTGCAAAGTGACTGCACAGATGTCCAAAGCACCCACACTCAGATGCTTGACTCCCTTTCACAGGTGAACAGAGATTCTGGGCTGCAAGGGTCCCGGTCAGAAGATGTGTGTTGAAGGCAAACACCAGATCTCCTAGGCCACAATTACACCCTACACAAGAGGGGCAGGAGAGTCAGACAAGTCCAGGGTGGCAAAGAGCTAAGTCAGCACGTCCCCATGGTGGAACTGAGCATCGTCCAGGCTAAACAGGCTCGTTGGGGCAGTTCTGCCACTTTAATCTGGAGCTAATGTGCAGAATTTATGAGTGAGGCCAATGTGTTTAGACAGCACTGAGACCTGAGCTGACTCGTCCCCAGCTGGCTCAGGTGTTGGCACATTCCAGGTTAGGGCTTAGCAGAGGAAGATCAGATCCATCTTGATCTGTCAGTGTAGATGTGCCCATAGTCTCCTGTTCTTTTTAAAGGACAAAAAAAGTCCTCCTCACTCCCAGCTTGTCTAAGTCCCTCTGCTCATTGCATTTTACCTTAAGCCACTTTTTCTATGATGCCACAAAAATCAGTTTATACTACATACGTGTATGTGCATGTGTGTATTAAGTATGACATTATATATATATATATTAAACATATATAAATATCTATTTTATATATATTATATATATTAAACAACAAATTCTATTCAATCATCCTCATTTCATGTTCTTCCACTGAATCTCATCACTTCTCTCAAATTGCACAAGTTCTTTAGGACTTTAGTTCTTTTGGAGTACTGTATGTATAGCCAATTCTAGAGAACAGCACTTTACTGGTACTGCATGTAGATAAGCGAGGGTTTCTTATCATTAGTGATACCCCTCAGAATCTTTACAATGCGTCCTCAGGCCTAGATGGTGTACCATCACTAAGGATCATAGTTGTGAATGGGCCATCGTGAATTAAACTCATATGCGTGATGAGTACTGTAGCTATTACTGAAAATTAGCACTGTACTAAACATTAACTTTTACTGTAAATGTATGTTTAAATAAATAAATAAATAAATAAAAGCATTTTGGAGAGTGGGAGAGAGATGCCATCATTTCCACTCCGACTATCTCTTACAATTGCATATATAGGGGAAAAGTAATACTTTGGACTTCTCTCCTCACTCCAAAGGCCAATTTTTGGAGATTTGCCAACAGGGATAAACGGTACACTGTTGTTCCAAATGAACTAGCTAAAATATTTGTCTGGTTTTAGTAAAACAGGTGATCATTTCTGGGGTATATTCCTTGTTGTTCTGGCTTGTCTTATTTAGCAGGATATACTCAGTATGAAATACTGAACAAGGTCATCACCATACATGTTTAAATAAGAATTCTGGTTTGTTAGATGATATTTTCCAATTAGTAACAAACAACAGATAAGTTGTCCTAAGACTTACCAGAATATGCAGCTAAGACGACTGAATTTCTACTATTAACAAACTCTATGAGCATTAACAGGGAAGTGCATAACAAGTAACTTACTGTGTAGAAAACCCCTGAATAATACAGTATCAAACTATAAATTTAAATAACAGAGTAAACAAAAAAATCACTATATAAATCACAGGAAAGGAAAAAAAAATAATCTCCAAAGCCCAAAGGAATTTCCCGATATGAATTACGGCTTCCATAGCCAGTGAGATTACTGCAATTTTATATATAAACAAAAAAGTCTACAGCAGGTATTTTAACTTGCGATTAGAAGAAAGTATCTGCAGATTGCATAAATGTGTTGTTGTGTCACATAATATCAAAGTTATTTGCAAAAATTATACAATCTGGAATGCTTTAATATGAGACACAACAATGTACTTAAACACACAGTAATAAGAAAATGAGAGCAATCATTATATAAAATGTATTTTTGGGATGCATTGAGTTAGCAGTGCTATCTAGATTAAACACGTAAAGTGAAAAGTCGTCATTGTAATAAGCTGCTCATTGATACCCCTTTCTGCCACCAGGACATTTTCTGTGCCCTACTTCTGCTGGATCTTTAAAGTCCCAAGGGCAAGTTAAAGCCAGTTGCGGCATTCAGAAATAATTCGGTTAAGATCTACACTGTGCGTTTGTTACCACCATATTTTTTTTCGTTTAAAAGAGAAGTGATTTCACAAAGGCAGGTTTCTTTCATTGACACAGTAAAATCCTTGGAGCAGGGACCATATTCTGGGCACTGCTAATCACATTGTTGGCACTCAACAAATAAATAACAACAACATTAATGATAATTGACTTTGCTTAACTCCTACTTATTTGTAGTGCTGATTCCCTTGATTTAAGTGATGCTCCTTAGGAATTTTCAGATCCTTTTGGCCTAAGTCCCCTCTGTCTTTCCTGTTGTCTTTCTTCTCAATGTTGCTACTCTCTTCAGTCCAAAAGCCTCTTATTTTCGAGGTGTTGCTGTTTTATTTGCACTTATAGCAGAGGTGTTCGATAAAGCTACACTTCTTTCTGCATTTGGTAAATCTGGTGTATCATACTCCCAAGGGCAGACTTCAGCTCGAGATGCTAAAGGTTGCTGGAAGTAACTACTTGGCTTATGGGAGTCAGATGAAAGCACATTTCCCTCTGAAGAGGCATTTTTTTTCTGTTCTGCCAATTTATTGAGGTTTTCCTTTTCTGCTGCTTTCTGGGGTAGCTCCTCCCGTTCCCCAGCACAGGTATTAGGTGCATATCTATTAACATTCTCAGACTTCAGCCCAGGGGAGACCTGAGACTTGGAATTTGACTGTTTTTTCTCATTTTCAAAGACCTGCTGCTCTTGTGTCTCCCGAGTGGCTGCCTCCACCTTCTCTGAGCTCTTTTGATTTGACTGTTGATACCCTTCAGGTGTCTTCAGCTTATGATGAGACTTCCCCTTTGACTGGGAAGGGTGGTTTTTCTCTGGCTCTGAGGAAGCAATAGACACATGTTTTTGAACTTTAGAGTCAGAAGGCACAGGACCAGGAGTTTGGTCATATATCTCCCAAGGACAAACTTCTCCTATGTCGAAATTGTCCTTGTGCAGTGACTTACCTGGGCCTGTGTCAGGATTTGCAGGTGTTTGACTAACCCTTTGCTGTTTCATAATTCCAGATTTATGGGTTTTCTTTGTTTCCTCAGAGTGGGTAGAGTTCTTTCGGTGGGAATCCTTATGCTCCCCTTTATCGGAGGCTGAGTGCTTTTTGCTGGCCTCCTTATCCTTCTGCTGAGATTTATGAGATTTAGTGCTTTCTTCTAGACTTTGTGTTTTACCTGTTAGTCCCAGAGTCTTTTCCTTGGCACTAGCAATAACACTGAGGGATTTTTGTAACACAGATGTTCTTGGATGCAGAGGCTTCTTGTCGGCACTTAAGTTATGTGCACTTACTGATTTGCACACCAAAGGGACCGATTCAGTGGAGACAGCTTCAACTTTTTCTGGAGCATTTTTGGTTAGTTTGTTACCATTCAAAGAATCCAGAAGCGAATTCTCAGCAGCTATAACATCTGCGCTTTCTGTAGTTAAGCTATTTGGTTCTTCTGTTTGATCCCTAACATGATCATAAGTGCTATGGGACTTTTTTAATGAAAAGACTCTGTTTTTCAAAGTATCTTCTTTTGGCTTTGCAGAACTCGTGGAATCCTGTGGGTTTTTTCTCAGCGTGGCCGTGTTCTTCACAGCACTGTGCTCCATCAGGTCCTTCTCATCCCTGGAGCACTGCCTGGTGACTGTCTCGGGGATTTCTGTAATACGTCGCATTATCGAGCGCCCCAAGCCCTTTTTAGAGCACCTTTTTTTCTGAAGATGTGGGTTATTAGCAATCATCTTTTTCCTCTTATAGATTTCAAGCTGGGCATATAGTTTCTTCAACTCATCCTGCAAAGCAAAGTGAATGGCAAAACTAGTATGTACAGAGCTAGTCCAGTCAAACAAGCAGCCTGATAAATGCACTACCCATTGCTCTAAAAATGGTATTAAACTTATTTCACTGTCTTTGCTAATTCTTGAACGTGCCATTTCTGCATCAGCTAGAATCCCCTTTTCTTCCACTTTAAAAATAAGTTCAACCCTCATGCACAAATGTGTTACCTTCCACAGCTGTGCATCATACAGCGTGCACAATTCATATACATTCATGCTGAGTGTTTCAGATCTCACAATGCTGTGGTGCATGCTTTCGGACTGAACTCTCTAGATATTCTTTATTCTGGCAACGTAAGCCCTTTTATCATGTAAGGAATAAAGTATTTTTTTCTGTTAATCATGTGTTTTTAAAATTTTATGTTATATAGTTATGTATATGTTACATATAGATGGCTAATCACACTGACACCAAATCCTGTTTGCAATTCAAGATAATTCAAAGAGCCTATGTAAACTGATAAACAGCTCTTGCTGTGGATGATTGCTCCTCTTTAGCCTCCAGTATCGCTTTTACTACAACTAATAATGCAGCTTCTCTTCATACTAGTGGATATTTTCCATGAGATTTTACATGACCTGATACCACAAAATTTGAGAGACCTAAGCTGGCCTGTTTCAGCTAGCATCTGCAAAAAAAAAGTCAAATGGATGCAATTCAGAGTTTACTCATAGGAAAAAATGTTGTTCTTGAAAATAAATGGTATTTAAATGAGTTATATATACCCGAATATCTTCAGGATCCAAACTATGTTCGCTCCATGCTGAATTGATACTGCTATTCAGATAGGATCCAGATCGACCCATATCAAGCTCATCTTCATAAGCTTCTGTAGCTATATCATCTCGTGGGTTATTGCTTGAATGTGAAAACTGCAAGAAGTAGTCATAAAAAAGATGTTGCCATCAGTGCAAAAGTTTACAGCGCATCACTGTAAGAGTTTACATCAACAGTTTTTATGACACAGTGATCCTTCTGTGGATTTCATGTGATTTCTGAGCTTGAAATACTAGCTATAGGCATCACTGGCGTAAGTACTGTCCTATAGAATATCAGTATTGTATGGCAGAAACTCTTATTAATGACGGTGTAACTTGATAAATCTTAGACATTTGCATAAGGAAAAAAATCCCACTTATTTTGATGCTTATTTGAACCTCTTTACATTGCATTTAAATTAAGCTAGTATGGAAACAGACTTTCAGCTGGTATTTCCAATTAGGCTGCTAAAACCAAAAGACTGTATTTTATATGCCATACTGTTGAATAATCCTGCAGAAAGCAATTCACCCATTTTAGTTCCTAACCCTGAAAAGGAAGAGATGAGGTAGCAAAAAAAAAAAAAAAAAAAAAAAAAAAGGAAAAATAAGAAGGAAACAAATAAAAAAGGAGACAAGTTAATCTCTCTCAACTAAGTTTTAGCAAATGCTCAGATCAAGAGTTGGAGAGAGGTTGTCAGCTATTTATTTATTCATACTGATTCACGCATCTGTAGTTACTATTGTTCACACAGTCATCTGGCCTCAGAACTTTATGAATGGAACTAAACCTTGCGAATCTTCTCTTAATTCCCTGAATTCTTTGTCGTGCTGGAAGAAAAGTCTGTGTAGTGTTACACAGATAATAAGCTAAAAATGGAAATGCTCATCAGTAGGTATGAGACAGCTTCAGAAAGCTCAACAAATTTTCTAGGTTAGTCTAGAAAGACATCTTTGAAGATATACAATGAAGTATATGAATATAAAATAGTAAGATTATTGCTAAAGACCAGAAAACTAATTTAAAATAAAACAAGGTTATTCAGTATTAAGGGTGTATCAATGTGCCCCCTTGTTATGACTGTTTAATGTATGTATATTTGACAGTTCTCAGCATAGCTTGTTCTAACACATAGGCAAAAGACAGGAATAGCAGCTTCATTAACTTGAGTTGCACGAACTTGAACTGCTTAGTGTCCTTCCTTCATATGTAGCTTTCACCTTTACTGTTCTCTTTGACTCTTGACTACTTGATTAATATTACTGGTCGTTTCAAAAGCCATTATAAAATCATTTGCTTTGCTGGGGTACTGTCTAAGAATAAAGCTGCATTCAAATCCTGCGGACTGGTGCTAGAGACAGGTGGAGCTGCCCGTGGTTCTCCTGCCCCTGGTGAGACCGACATATTGCCACTTCACTCCCGGAGCCTGACGGGAGGCGTCCCGCAGTGCTCCGAGCTCTCTCTCTTCTCTTCCCTGCCTCCTGTCATCCTCCTTCTTCTCGTGTCCCACACACACTCATCTTCTCACCCAGCACCATACCTGGCTCCTTATCATAGGCCGCGTCTGTCTCAGTATATGGCATCTGTCCATCCCAGGCTCTGACTTGTAAAGGGCTTTCCTGTTTCAGCCTGTAACAACTGCCCAGTTTAAATCCCAACTTCTCTCTCTCTCTCTCTCTCTCTCATGGCTAGTCCAAGCTCCTCATTCCAGTTTTATTTAGCAGTCCATTCTAGTCTTTCTATCCCCTCGTCTAAACTCTGATCTCAGCTAACTCTGGCAGCAGCATGGCCCCCAAATACCTGAAATAAGCATTGTTAGGCAGGATTCTTTCCTTCTTGTATTAATCACATCAAAATTTTAAGTACTTTAAACCCCATGAATTTTGAAAGCTGAAGGAAAGAATCTTTGAAAATGTGTAAGTTTTTAAAATAAAAAATATACAGCTTTTTAGGTAACAGAGCCAAAGTTTACATCCTCCTTTTCTATCAGCTGCTTGCAAATTTTATACAGCATTGCTTCTGCATGACAACATTTATCGTCCTTGGTCTTGGCAAAGGAAAAGACGGGAGACTCAAATACCTTAGGGATCAGAAGTAGCCCAACAGTGACTGTCACAGTCAAGTGCGTGTGTGCAAAGAACAGCATCAGCATCCAGTCAGACTGAAGTCTTGAAGCAAGAATGAATCTGAAAATAGAATTCAGGGTTGCAATTCACTGTCTTTTCTCCAGTGCATTAGATTTAACATTTTTAATATTCCTTAGGATTCTTTTCATTGAAAGGCCAAACGCAACTTGATTTGTTCTGTACTGCTTTCACACAGACTGAAAATTACATCCACATGCTTTAGTTATATACCACACTTTCAAAACAACTCAGAAAAAAACAACAAAACAAGCCAAAACAAAATATAAAAAGAAACAACAGACCTTAAAGGATATTGCTTATTCCATCATTCTCACTCTATTTAGCTGGTTTTTTTGGATCTTTATATTGTCATAGTGTCTTTGGCCTGAACTGAGTTATGGCAGTTTACACACATAAAGGATCTGAACGGATGATTTTAGGTTAAGTAAGCACATGTACTATGACAAATTGCAGTGCACTTCAAAAATACAGGATGTCTACAGATCGCAGCTACAGAGTGCGGCTGATAAGCCATCAACGAGGGAACTGAACTGAAATGCATTTTAGCGGGGAGCAGAGAAACGGTCTTGATTGCAGGACCGCCCAGCTCAATACTGCAGGGCCCAAGAGCCTGGCGAATGCTAGGGAATGAGTGGCTGAACCTCCCAAATGAAGCAATTCCTTGCTGAGCTTTCTAAAAGAGTGGTAGAACAAGCGCTGCAGTTAAAGCTAGCTGGAGCATGCTTGGCTTATCTGCTTTCGTGAGCTCCCAAAGATAGAAACAGTAAGCAGTGCAATGGATGAATGGATGTACCACTGGCTTGTCATTCGCAGGTTTACAAAAATCATTCAGATAGAAATGACATTTGCAACTTATCCAAGTCCACATATGCACATTTTGCAAAAGCTTTTCTTAACAGAAATAGCTCAGCATGAAACACTGGCTTATATGCCATAATAATACAGTCAGCATTTCTTGATTAATACTTTGTAAATCAAATGTTTCATGAACACAGTAAAATACTAGAATTATTTCTTACAGAGATGCTGCTGTTGAGGTGTGCAGGGATACAAGGAAGCTCAGGTCTGAGGTTTAGCTAACTGAACACAACATGAGAACTATTGAAGATGACATGAGAAACTGCTGGATATAACAAAAAACAGAGTGAAAAGTGAGCAAAAGTTACAGACAGCGCTGTGAGGGAAGGTAAGATTTCACAGGTGGTTAACGGGGAGTCATGTGAAAGATGGCCAAAGTAATTCACAGGTAATTGAAGGGAGTACTGTGTCCTTTGGGGGAGTAGAACTTGTGACGTCAGTGGTACCCGTGTAACCATATCAGTAACAGCATATAAAGCTGTGATTACCTAGATAACGACATCAGAAATACCAAATCTCAGTACAGATGTAGCAAAACTGGGACCAACAGGAAAAAAGTAATGAGGGGTGAGTTGTTTATTTGGGAGAAGACAAGGACAGAGACAGAGAGGGGCTAAGGGCGATGGGGGAAGAACAAGCTTGTAAAGCAGGGGGGATAAAAGGGGCTAGTGATGCGGAAGCAAGTTGTCACTGACTGAGCCCTGCACCTGATCACTGCAGTATCTCCTGTCTTCTCTCTAAATCCTTCTCCCAGCTTCTGTGTGATCTCACTCTCTATGCTGTGCACGTGTGTATGTGCAAGTTATGAGCAAAATTCAGGCTGGACTAGCCAGCATGCGGGAAACCTGCATCTGAGAAGATCCAAGGTCTCAGCCCATGACTGAATACAGGCCCCAAACCGTAAGATTAGATTGGTTTAAGGACTGTGCTCGTCTTTGAAGGACCTGTCAACGCACTGCGTTTGTGAACCTACACAGGGTGCATGTTTCATTAGTGAACCTGATCAGCTGCAGAGGAGGAACAGGACCAGGCTGTAGACATTGGAGCTGCGCTGGTCCATGTGGCCAGCCATGTGTTGCACCCACAGTGGATGTGCTCAGCCTCGGTAGGTCTGCAAATAGAAACAGCAGCAGCCACATCCATCAGAGATGGGAGAAAGCTCCCAGGTCCTGATGCCCACAAGACTGGGCTAACCCTTAACAGCTCCGATCCTCAAATTCTGTGAGGGCTTTTTGCTTGTTTTATGTGTGGAGCCTTGACTAATTCAGGTATGCACACCATACCCCTGAAAGCAAAATAGCATTTGTAGTAGCCATTCAGACCTATCAGAGATGGGGTTTCTACTCAAATGAGATTTTTTCCATATAAATGTTGTTTTTCTCAGTAATACAAGAGAAAGAGCAATGCAGGAATTTAATGCTATGCTGATCTGAAGATAATCAAGAATCCTCTGTTTCTGAAATGGGAATAATAGTTTTAAAAGAAAACAAAATGCAAACAGTTCAAGTTTTTATTTAGTGCTCACATCAATCTTATATGAGCTTCAGGAGTTTTCAGACTGGATGGCTGCCTTGTAATAGTACGTGTCCTTCAAGACTCCAGTGCTTTCAACTTCATCACAACTCAGATATGCCATATAAATCTGAGTCTTACATTTCTGCTCTTTCAGTTACATCCAGAACTTGGCAGGGAAGACAGAAACAAAACAAAACAAAAAAGTAAGGCAATGTGAACTTCAAAGAGACGGTATTAAGACTTGTGTATACAGAAATGGACATAATCTCAGGAGGGATCATGTACTTCCAGTGCATTTTATTCATTCCTATTCATAAACAGTACATGATATTTCTTCAACAAACTAGCATGTATCAGACAGAGGGCAAAGAATCAATATAAAATGTAAATTTTTTTAAAAAAGAAGGAAGAACAAAATCAGCAGAACTTAGGCTGAAGGAACAGGATCCTCACTAGGACAAACTGGAAGACCTAACCCTGTTGTTTCTCCTTCATGAGGCATGTATTAAAATGCCACATTTTCCTGTTTTCCCCTCTCTTTAATCCAAGATTACTTCCATCCTGTCCTATTGTTAAAAGAAACTTGCAGTCCACATACTAGCTCTCCTAATGCACTGAATTGTATCTTCTAACATGGCCCAAAATATGGTTTAGGAACATTAATTAATGGGGGAAAATTTTGACTGAAAAGCTGTCATATTGGTTATAATAAATTCAAAAGTATTGTAATTGAATTTTATATCTATCAGGAACGAAAAGAAAAATGCTTCCATCAAATACACATTTTAAACATTATTTTGGCAGATGTTTGTGTTAGGAAGTGAAGAAGAAGATTTTGAGACTATGTGGATGTTGAGATATAGGGTTAGGAGAAGGTGAAGGAAACAAAAAGCTGCAAGCCTGAAAAGTGCACTGAACTTCACAACAATGACAGGAGAAAAGAGCACCTGGAAGGAGTAGAGATGAAAGATTTGCTTTGCTGATGTTTACTCAGGAAAAGTGATGCCTCATGCAAGCAAACATCAAGAAGGCAGAGAGAAATGTGAGTTCCAAGACAGACCAAGGAACAGAAGAGTATTTGAAGACTGTCAGTGGAGCAACGCGAAAAAAAAAATATCTTAGTAGATAACATCTATGAGGTGGCAAAGGCAGGCATGAGAATGTCATAAGAAAGTCATAAGAATCTCTTACAGCATGATATGAAATTCATGCTATACTGCTATTTTGAATTTTCTAGGACCAATTCATTTTTACAGTGTACTCTGTAGGAAAGGCATATATAGTAATTTTCATAGCAAAGACCCTTATTTATTTCTTACTACTCTAATAATTTACAAGTATGAAATGTAGAGCTCATTATAAATTTTATAAGAAAACATGTGCTTTGTATTACTGTTACAGCATCATATGCATAACCATTTTTTTATGTCAGCATATAAAACACTGCTTTGTGTATAAATCAGTGCAATTATCTTAACATACAGCTGCACCTTGCAAATCTGTTACACACCAGGAAAAGTTCAGATAAACCAGCATTCTTACCTGCTGTTTTTCTAGGGATACAAACCAGTGAGCAGTATGCAGATGACTGAAGACAGACAGTAGTTTTGCTATATCTAATGTATCATATATACTGAACTTTGATCCAAGAACGTATCAGCTAGCTATACTGAAAAAAAAAACCCCAATTATACAATTAGCACATTGATTGTACGTATTCTTGAATCCTATGGGAACAGTTTTAAGTTCAGTAATCACTTAATTTGCAGAATTAAATATTTATGAGACCTTCCATTATGCATCCTATCCCTTTCACTCATTTTAAGTTGCACCATATGAAACCTGAAAGATAAATAGTTAATTACTAGATCTACAGATCACTTGCCTAATTGTATGGAATATAGCAGAGATAATGAGCTCATTGTGAACTGCAACAGCCATATAACGTGGCTCATGAAATGCTGATGGGACTGTCCGCACTGCATAGCAGAGATAAACACCCCACAAGAGGAATAAAAATTCAGCTGTGAGAAGAACAAAAAGAAATAATTTGCAATTAGTTTTATATATGAAAAAGGAAGGAAATTTGAAGTACTATAGTATCTTCTGTATGTGTGAGTATCTATGCAAAGACAGTATACACTCATACATGGATATACGTACACATATAGGCATTCAAACCCTTTCAGATATTGTCACTGCACATGATACATTTGGGTTTGATTTTACATACTTCTTTTTTCCACATCAGGAACCTTTGCACTCATGGTGTTTCAGTTTTTCAATTGACAAACTTTAAGGCAATGCCTAATAATATCTTGCTTGTTTTTCAAATCGGTACTTTAGAAGTTTGACATCACTTAAAACAGCAAGTATTTTTATTTGTAGCTCTGGTTCTTGTTATAGAGGCAGCTACCACTGCTACTATTAGACTACAAGCTTTTTAAGACAACAGTTTCATTTCAAAGGTTTATAACTCAGATATAACAATATATTTTGGGTTAAAAAAATTCCTCTGTTCATGATAGTTAATTCTGCTGGTGCCCATAATATGACGAGTCATTTCTGAGAGTCTGATAAATAACAACAAATAACGTGTTTCTCTCTGTTAGGAGAAAAATGTGTAAAGGACGAAAGGAGAAGGAGTAAAGGGTCCGGATCAGCTTAAACTATCCTGTCAGAGCTAACTCGTCCCAGCAGTACTCCGACTTCAGTTTCCAGGAGACAGTCTGCTGTGACATAATTTTGCTTTTGATACAAATGAAATAATTTTGCACCCATCTTGATAAACCTCCCCTTCCAGAAAAAAACCCCACAGCTCTGCCACATAACCATGGGTAGAGCCGGTACCTGTGCCTCTTGCCTTGCAGTCTGGGTTGATGATGGCTGGAAGTGGTTGAGCCTATCCAGCAACATGCAATTCCATGACAGACCCCTGCAATGCTGGCACTGCTCTGGACCAGCTTCAGAAACTGAGTGTGATCCCATTGTTACCCATAGACTGCTTTTGCCTTGTTGAATTCTTGCAGTAAAAACTGCAAATATAGTATAATAGAAAATTAGTTCTTTTTCATACTTATTTTTACCAATACATGTTATTGTACTGGTGGTAAGTGACATCACTCTATGGTAGTGATCAGCAAATCATTATGGGTCTGGTTTAGATAAGGATACAAATGCTTGTTAACCCTGCCATTAGCAACAGATTGAAATAAAACATGGGGAGGGACTCTGTCAGGGAGTGTGGTGATAGGACGAGGGGTAATGGTTTTAAATTGAAAGAGTATAGATTTAGATTAGATATTAGGAAGAAATTCTTTACTGTCAGGGTGGTGAGGCATTGGAGCAGGTTGCCCAGAGAAGCTGTGGATGCCCCATCCTGGAAGTGTTCAAGGCCAGGCTGGATGGGGCTTTGAGCAACCTGGTCTGGTGGAAGGTGTCCCTGCCCACGGCAGGGGTGGTGGAGCTAGATGATCTTTTAAGGTCCCTTACAACTCTAACCATTCTATGATTCTACAATCTGCACTGGGTATCTCATGAGAACAGGTCCCCTGGTTCCTCCACTTTTAATAGTCCATAACTGCTGTAAATTATCTATATTATATTGTTACAGCATTTCGAAACTTCTAATTTTGCTATTAATCTCATCTCAAATCGGTAAGAGACAAGTTTGGATAAAATGAAAATGAATTCAGTTACATAGACCTCTGTGCTCTGGTAAGAGTTTAGTCTGAACTCTGAACACCACCTTACATGTATTTTACTTTTATCAAAAATAGACAGCCTAGCTTTAAGACCATCATTTTTCCTAGAACATATCCTACATAAACCCAGCAGTTTTACCAGTTACATAAAAACAAACATCTGAAGAGGTGTAATCCACACATGCTGCTATTTTTGTGTTCTTCCTCACCAAAATCCCAACTATAATAAACCTTTTGACGTTAACGGTTTGACTTGGGACCTTACCAATTATCAATATGAAAAAAGCATGGTATGAATCTTCTGAGACTGTGTGTCCCAGCCTGGTTTTGAGCTCTACAAAAGCACGTACGCAGGTGTCTTTCCCACATCCCCCATACACACACTGCTCAGGCAAACTGGCTGCTACTTCCATTTCATTCCTAGATAATTAGCTATGCTAACACTGAAGTCTATTACTCTGGTTTCTTAAAAACATCTGCACAGGAATGACCTGCCAAGCCATCTTGCTACTGAAGTCTGCTCTGAGCAAGTGGAATACAAATTTTGCTTCAATGAAATAAGATTAAAGGCTCCTTTACAAATGTTAGCAATTTTGGTTTTTCTCTTTAAAGTACACTTGCCTCGCATATGCAGAATCATGGCACTGAAATGTACTGCTCTTCAAAGCACTGGAATTTATGGCTTTAATTGCTCTGTATTAATTTAGGAGAAATTGAAAAGGAGAAAATTGTTAGAATTAGGTTGCTAAAGCCAAATCACTGTATCTTACTGTCCAATGTTCTATGGAAACACTTCTTATTAATACAGTTCAGCAGGTATTCCCTAGAACATGTCCAGGAGCCTATTTCCTCTCATTTTGCCTTTCATCCAAAGTGCCCCTGCAGTAAAAAAACCAACATTAGCAGCAGAGCTGAATAGATGAGCTAATTGTGAAATAACAGGTATACTCCACGAAACTACTCATGGTCCATTCTTCTCTTCCTCAGCTTAAGTGAGAAGAGCCCAGGTCTCTTACTGATTGAAAAGATCAGGCACAAGTGCTAAGAGAGGCTGAGACTTTGAAAAAGTTTGGCTTGTAAAGGGATGAAAATACATGTATAAAACTCCATGTGCTGAAGGTATTCCTACTTAAACTAAAGACTGTGGGCCAAATTTTGCTTACTTTCACAAGAAAAAAATCTGCTCTAAGTTTGAAGATTTATAAGAATTAACTTTTTTTTTGGTGGTATACAGATTTGTATACAGGTACCTCAGAGAGCAAATGAAAGTGAAAAAGCCACACCTCCATAATAAAAACCAATTTCAATGAAATGGGGTAAGTAGGAATGAAAATAGCATTTGATCTCCAGATCTGATTAATTCGGAAAATTACACAGTTTTCAGTTTCACGATCATAGATACAAGGAGCTCCTAAGACAACAGGAGATTTCAAAGTATTAATATACTGGAGCATAACAGCAGTTTGCACCATTTAATGCATAATGCTTTTATAAAAGCTCTACATTTAGAGCAGAGCTGGCATTCCTGTCTGCAGATAATAATTAGTGTGACATCTGGTATGCAACACAAATAGGGAATAGCTTTTAAAACACAAGGTAAAATAACAGAGTTCCTGTACTTGCTAAGCCCAACGTTACAATAATTTCATTAGCAATAACAAACAAAACAGACTGATATAAGACCAATTTATTATCTAAACCAATAATTACACAGCTTAAATGTATCATGTAGAAGCTGTGCTTGAGGGGAGAAATCAAGTTCATATAAGTAGCTACAGACTATTAGTGCAATTTTTAACAAAAATCTGAAGGTGTTCCACAATTTTGCTGTATGGCAAAATGGCCTTTTTGGTTTCTCAATATAAAATAAGGTGACATACTAATGTATTTATCACACCGGTGAAAAACACAGATATAACTAACTTCAAATAGACGGATAGATAATGGAGCACATCTGGCCACCATGCAGCAAGGTTCTAATATACCACTCATCTCTGAGGTCTTATTAATTCTGTCTATGGCACACTAGTGACTGTTCTGCACCAAATATCTTTAATGATTAAAATCTGTGAGATGTGATATGAAATTTCTGTTTGGCTTGCTGAATAATTTTCCACTAAAAGCCTGGTGTAGAAGAGTGACTTCGTGACCACTAAAGGACTGTCTTAGCATATTGCAAACCTGCCAAGACCAAACTCAAAGCTCAAAACGTGTGATCTTGTTCCTTTAAGTATGATTTATCATCAGGTTTATAAATTATTCCATTTTACTTATTAAGCACAAGAACATGAAATACCTTCTTTCCCCCTTCTGAAGAAATGATGGAAATTCCTAGGAGAGAGAGCTGTCAACAGTGTTCTGGACAGAAAATGTGAAGTCAAAAAAAAAAAGGCAAGTATAAAAGAGCTCTGAAAAACTTGCAGTAGCTACTCTATAACAATCCAAACCAGGCATTCAGACTTCGGGTGCAAATCCCTGATAGATAGGAGAGTAAGAAAAGGAACAATTGCTTTAAAGGCATAAATGGATGAAGATATGAATGGAAGGTAAGACAGGAAAACAAACTGTGGCCACGTGCACAAATAAATTAATCTTTAAATACCTCTCTTGCTAGTCAGTATGTAGTTCTTACCCACACAGGATTTTATCCGGTCTTTGCACTATCTAACCAACCTGCTTAGTTATATCCTTTGGTGTTTAAAAACCATGATTATTCCCTTTGTTTGCAATGTCCATCATGTTTTCAGAAACTGGAGCACTTTGGAACACTTAGCTTGTTCATCCAATACACTGGACCAGACTCATGCCCAGTGCCACTGGCCTCTGATAACTAAGAGTGCGCCATGTCTGCTCACCTGGGATTTGTTTAGGCCACTGCTCATATTCTGCATCTTCTGGTAATGAAGGACAACGATATATTCACAGTATGTGATACCTCTCTGCTCTACAGAAAAGGACAGACTCAGGTGTGGTATTATTGACCTAATCAAACTTCCTGGGAAGAACTAGGTTAATATATTTACTATGTTTTGCTAAACATCCCATTGTGTATGTTGCAAATTATTCTTCAGTATTTAAAGCCAGTACAAGGCAAAGTCGTGTCCAGAGATAGTTTTCTGCAACGTTTTCTTTCAGTGTCCATTAGCCAAGTTGTGTCATGCCTTGCACAGCACCACAAATGCAGACTGACCCGTTCCTGCCTGTCCAGCCCCCAGCACAAGGAAATTCCCCCGTTAATCTGTATCCTCTGTCATCGCCTGCTCTGCAGATGTCTGTACTTCGCCTGACTGCACGGTACTGCAGAGCAAGATACGACAAACTGAAAGCAGTGATCAAAGTCACTTTCCTCTCTTTGAAGATTTGGAAAAGTCATTGAGAGCCTCCTTACACTTGAGTGCGTCTGGGAAGAGAACACCCACCGATGACAAATGGAGTAACGGCAGTAAGGGCATGACCTCAGGAGAGTTAAGAAAAAACAGATTCAGAAAAGCAAAGATCATATGAGGAAACATGAAAAATCAAGAAATATGAAGCTGAATTCTTGAACACGGCTTACACACTAACTCTTCTTAGAGGCCTTTGGAAAGTACTTCATCCTTATTTCCACAGCTTTGCTGTCTCTAAGAATTGGACAGCACTAAAATAAAAATACCACATATGCAGTCTTAATTTACTCTCTTTTGCATATATAATCTTGTTAACTATATAATTTCTTAAGAGAACAGACTCATTTAATGCATGTGACAGAGCAATTCCAGAGATAAATCAAGGTTGGCTAATGAAGAAAGCTCTGCAATTTGTTGCAAATGACATTTAGATGTCTAGTGACAGAGAAAAGACCGAAGGGGAAAAATAGCAGCCTTATGCACATGCACAACTGAATTGTAACTTTGCCTGTACCTCAAGCTGCTGTGCATATGCAAAAAGTCCCCACGCAAGCCCAGCTTCGCAGAGATGATCCCAGAGGGCATTTCTCTTGCTATCTGGGTGCCAGCCTAGGCATTTTTGCTGCAATTTGCAGCAGAACTAAGCACACAGGGCTGTATTTGTAGCCAGTGAGACCATACATAACATGTTATATACAGATTCGACTAAGCTCTGTAATTGAACCAAAGGCATTGCAAAATGGGCACCCAGTTTAAATGGACCATGTAACCCTAATCTTATTGTGCCTCAGCTCTGGCTGTGTAAAATGGGGCTAATGCCACCCTGTCACTGCAAGATGACAGCGGAAATAAATTTAACCATATTTGTGAACAGCTTAAATCCTAAACTGTGAGTTTCCTTCCTGCCACGGTCAGGAAAGGAAAGTGAGTTATTTCAGGCTGTCCTGGTTGCTTCTCAGCCCTCCAGCCCTGTCAGAAATGCCTTTCTCTTGCGCTTCTTCAGGCCAGCCTTGGCGGAGATGAGGGCTGTGGGCGAGAGCTGCTGAAAGGAGCTCCCTGGAGCCCAACGTCGTGCTTGCTTGCTTGCACTCTGCTGTCTAAAAGCCACCTGCAAAAAGAAGACACCCCTGAAGGATCAAAGCCCCATTTCATGACTCTGTATGATGTTCTATGTCTAACCACATTCATTTGCTTAAAAAGCAGTCGTAGGCCAAGAACAGGCCACTGCTCTCCAGAAAAGGTGACATGCTCTGCGTCCTTTCCTGATGCTGATAAGGGAGAGCCCATTATAGCTGTGACTTGACTAAGTCCACCTGCTATTCTGAACTTTGCATTGTTGGCAAAACAGTGCTGTTCCAACAGTTACACCATTTTTTCCTCAGGTTTTGGACACAAATTACTGATTACAACTCCACTTACATCCATAACACAGCTACAACAACTCATCTACTTCTCTATCACACTTAATTTCATCAGACTAATGTCTACATTTTAAATCCCCTCTACCAAAATGAAGTGAGCTATGGATCTGGAAGCATGGCTCCTCCATCCGTTCGTTCACTCAGGGTGCTGGCTGGAGCTGAGCATGCACCACTTTGAAATAGGAAAAAAATGGTGTCCTCGATTGCTCCTGTGTTGCCAGCCAGCACCGTCTCTTTCTGCCTCACTGCGTCCAATCTCCCACCTGGAGAGTTGCACCATGTCACAGCAGAAGTTTTTTTCTCCAACTGAAAGGATTTTCATATATTTGAATGAACTGTGATTACATGTATAAGTCTTTAGTGTTGAGTTATTCCTAGCAAATTATAAATTACCAGAGGTTTATCTGTCTCTCTCACCATAGCTCAGCATCATTTTAATTAGCTAGGCACAGCAATACAGAGACCTATGTGTAGAGTAAGAATTAATGGTGCCAAACCCTGACTTTTTTTCTACCAGAACTCCCATGGCCTGTGGCTGTGCAAAGCTGAAAGAAGAGCAGGGGACCATGGGCTGGTGGGGGGCACAGCACGCTCTGTTCCCCACACAGACACAAGTCTGCCTTGCAGGTCCACTCGAAGTAACCCAAGGGACATGCCAACCCACGGTCTACAGGCCCCACGGCTTGAGGGTGACCTAGAGATGGCTTTTGCTGGCAATGGAGACATATCCACTGACTTGAGCGTGAGCAACATTCCAGGAAATCTCCTCATTTCTGCATTTCTCTTAGCCCTTATACTCATGCATTTTATTCTTTCCTGTACACAGATGTGCTGTCCTGCCTCATTCTTTCCATAGCCCACTGCTGTTACTAAAGCCAGCTGGCCACTCTTCTGTCTCCGTGTGCCCCATCAACCTCTTCACTTGTGCAGATGAAAGGGAGAGAACAGAATGAGAAAGATCTACCACCAGCAGCTGAAAGCAAGCTAAGCATGGAACCTCTTCTCTCACGTCTTAAAGGAGATGCAAGCAATTGCTAATGGTATCCAAAGTACCTGAAGGCCTGGAAAGACCTGGGCAGTACAAGAAGTGGATTAAAAAAAGTGTGGTGCAAATCCAAGATCAAGTCAGAGGATCTTCCAGCCTCTCCCAAAGCCATCACCTTCTGCAGGTGGCTTGCAGAAGAATCTGAATATGGCATTTACCAATATATAAACATGTGGCTAAAGTAACCCAAATACAGTTTCCTTCGCAGAAATACTTCATAGAAATGGTGCCTAAATAAAGGCTATGGGATTTCACCTGTGATGTAGCAGATACCAAGAAAAGCAACATTACTGCAGGGGGTAATGCAATCCAAACTGCTCAATCTGTTCCAGCTATTTTTGAGAAAGGAAAACAGAAAAATGATGGCTGGTCATCATTAAAAAAAATAAAATCTGTTTTTTTTAAAAGCTCTATTCTCCATCATCTTTTATCATGTTTTATTTTCAATTAAATTGGAATAAACAGTTAACCTGAGATGAGTAATTGTCCCACTCGGTTTAGTCTCTTTTCATACAGACATTCCGCACCACTCATCACGTTTGTTGCTCTTCCCCACACCTTTTCCCGATTTACCATATCCTAGAGTTGAGGGACATAAACTGTGCACAGTGTTGGTGATGCGGACTGTGAGAGAGATGTACATGGTGGCAGGAGGAGCGGGTTACAAGCAGGAAAGGGAACAGAGCTGAAGGCTCCTTTGTAAAACAGGATTCTTTTCCTATTTCTGCTGCAAACATTTTATACATCCCTGGTCTTATCGCTTAGAGTAAGCTTTTCACAAGTGATCACTATTTTTACATGATACATTTTCTGAGTATCTAATGTGAGAACTCAAGCCAGATCTTCATCAGTGCTGAATTCTAGCAAGTACCTCCTGGCTGTGCTTTCTACATAGAAGAGGCTATAAACAGTACTCTGAAAAACAAGTCCCTAGATGTCTCAAGACAGACACTCAAAATGGATAGCTACTGTTGACAATTTTGGCGTTAATCTTTGTACACTGATGCTAAGGAGAATACAGCTTAAAAACGCCCATTTGGAAACCAACAATTCTTTATTCATGGCATGCTCTGTACAACACACCCCGAATATGGCATAGGGCCACATCAAATGGGGAGAACAAAAAGAAATAATAATCACTCATTCGCTGAATGCAGCAGAGGGCCTGTAGAAAATTTAATAAAGGGCCTCATAAGGCTGTATTACAATGCTCTAGCTCAAAACTGTACAGGCAGTCTTAATGCCCAGTCTGTCAGAGCCTGTCCTGGCACCTCATACCCTCTTCAGATGCAAAGATTATATAGGTTAAATAGCAACAAATGAACAGTGGGAGGGAGTTCTTTTGGGAACAGCCTGAAATACTTACTTTGTTCCTTTTCCTGGCTGAGGGCATGCAGTAATCATGACACAGCCTCGTGTCTGAAATCCTCTTGATGCCCAGGACCCAAGGCATGACCCACCGATTAGTGGGCTATGGCAGCAGCTCAGGCCAGCTGCGTGGGAGCAGCACAGCTCCTGCCAGCTGGGAATCAAGCAGGTGCTAGGGAAAAACACCTCCCTGCACTTAGTTGATACTTGCCATTCACTTCTGGTTAAAAAAAACCAAACAAAACACTGAAAAACACACATAGAATGCATGGGGGGATTTTTAAAAACTACAGTTCAAATCCTGTCCACACTACGTTGAAACCCTGGCCCTGCTGAAGTCAGGAACATTCACCTCCCAAGATTTCACCTCTGCTTTTTATTTGTATTTGTGCATGTATGTTTACCTCTCTGTCTGCCTTTCTCTCCTGCCTGGGGTGTTGTTCGTTAAACTTATTATTTTGGGGTTTTTTTCCAGTTTGTGGGAAGTTCTTTTAAATCGTGCTGATACCTGTTTCCCTCAGGATAAAGAATAATAGTTTGATTTATGACACTGGGAGCCCTTAGGTACCAAAAGTTTATCACTTGGTTTTTTTTCTAACTTGGTATCTGGCTGTGACAGGTAGAGGTATAGAATATATTCCGGCCATAGGAAAAAGGCTTTGTGCGTGAGTGCTTTCAAGCCCTCAGGTCTTTCGCTAAAATCTCAGATTGTCAACCATGCTATGGCTTGTCAGTGAGATAGATGCCTCAACCTTGAAAGTGATGCAGAAACCAACACAAAGGAAATAAAAGAATCTAGACAAGTGACAAATAAGCTACCCACAAGTACTAACTTACATTACATTATGTAGACAGTCAGACTTACTGAATACTAATTTTTCTCATCAACATATCACAGAGTATAGAGGCAAGAAACGGTGACAACCTTTGTGTCTAAGTCCCTACTTGTGTCACAGAGAGCATCCTTTTAAACTTACTGGAAATGTAAATATAAAACATTCACTACAATAAAGGTCTCTGGAGATAGAGCCTAAGTAGCATGATTAGTATGGAAAATGCTTCATAAATCCTAACTCCAATAATCTCTGCTAGCATAAAAGATTCATCTCATTATGACTTTCTAACAGAGCCTTGTTAATTTTCACTTCACTAATCTGTGACCTTGAAAATTCCCTCTCCACATTTCAGTAAAGTGTTGACAGCCCAATGAAACAGGAACGTATTCCAGCAACGGCTACAGGTGATGGAATATATTCCAAAACACTCACTAGTTTTCTATAAAATACTGTGCCTGACTAAATAACAACCCTTTCATAAATTATCATCCAGCATATTTATGTTAGCATTTTAAATCAAATATCTTAATCTATCGATTAATTTATCACATAGAATCTTTTGCAAGGCTGCTCCCAGTCAATTATAAGAATAAAAGGGGGTCTGCATTATGGGTATTTCTCCTGACATATCTCTAAGACAAAGTATCTAATTTTGGAACTCGTTCCTCCTAGCTGTAAGCTTTTCAGACTGCTATTAACAATAAAAATCTTAAGTGCATATACACACACACATATATATAAGTATATATATATATAGACACACACGTTAGTACAGACTTGTAGGTGTATATCTCCTGGTGCCCCTAATGTGGCTGTGTAGTTTACTAAAGACTTGCACAAACGTAACTCTGCTTATGAGGTAGTTTGGTTAAGAAGGCAAAATGATAGAATGTAAGAAATTCTGCCCAATTTTGTTCAGGCTCGAGAGCTGGCTTTGCCTCTACTGCCCTTGAGTGTATTTTGAAAAACATTTAAAACCCCTCTAAATGTAAATATACCTTAAAAAATGATCCTTGTTTTTTCCAACACTAGGCAGACAGCAGCATATGTAATTTCTTACCAAAAAGAGACTACCGATCATAAATTGGTATTAAGATCTGAGTTGCCAATCACTTTGCTACTGTAGCTATGACATATTTGTTTGCCATTACGCAACAACCACCACTATCAAATAAAACTACACTGTATTACTGGCTGCGAAGTGCAGTAAAATTTTGATGCAAAATGGATTAGTGCAGATGACATCATTAAGTGTTCCACATTTAATTCTCTTTTGCTATTAATTTTACAACATCTCTGGCGATAGTACTATTTCATTACTGCAAAGTATAGTTATGTTTTATTAGTACAGCCCTCCAAAAGGGTTCAAATGGAGACACATTTCAAAACATACTCCTTTATACTCCTCTCTGTGCGGTTTACCAGCGAGCACATTGACACATGGGGTACCAGAGTGCCTGACTGCCTCTGAGATCTTACATGGAGAGAGGAGCAGCACATAGGGGTAGCTTAGAGCCACGGAAGGTCCTTGGTGAAGCTGGCAGCAGTGGTTTGCCCTTTAAAACTGCTGTGCATTACCATGTGCTGGCTTTCTGTACACCACTGAGAGAAAACACTCCTCATACCCTCAGGCTGCTTCTATCCATCTCCTTTGCACTATCGTGTGGAGGAGCCACCATTACCTCCCCCTAATCCTCAGCAGCGGAGCTCTGTCAGTGGGATGTCCATGGGGGAAGCAGGGCAAGGGCAGAAAGGTAAGATTTTATTTCAGATTTCAAAACACTGATGTATTTGAGATACAATACACAGCCCACACCTGGGCTATACTAGAAGCACCGGCTGTAGGTGCAGAAGCACCAAAGCTGTCCAGCCATCAGGAGGAAGCACGTTATACTGTATAACTGAACCCTGGCATGGGGAATCCACTGCTTGTTATAAAATTAAGGAAACAAAAATGTGTCATTTTTCTCCTCGATATGAGTTCTGCAGGGTGTCATGTTTCAGCTCCTGGATTGAGAGCACGTCTAACAAATACGTTAAGTTGGGACGTTTGATGTGCATTTCCTATTCCAATTACTTTGATACTAATTTCTGTGAGGTTATGAAAGAGTGTCTTGCAAGTTCTTTCCCTCTTCACACACAAGAGCTCTACCCAGTTCTGTGGTGCAGAAGCAAAAAGTTATTCTAGCCACAATTTCTCACTTTAATAGTGTAGAAGAGCAAGATATCTTCTGCCATCAAAGACAAAATTTCTTGAGCACCCATCACTTTGTTACTACAATCCAAGTTACAAACCTTTGAAAGTCACAAAAGTCTCAGTATATTTTAATTGTTTTACTTCTCAGCCCATTCTAAAAACATATATGCCAATATTTTGTTCCCCTAGAAGCTTTTCACGTGATGTTACACAGTCTGACAAAACTTTAAGATATTCTAAAAGAACAAAAATGAAAAGGCAACCAAGCTTTATTTTAGAAATTTAACGATAAGATAGAAAATGAACATACCAACAGCCATCATGTAATCCCAGCGGTCTATGAGGCACATATTGAAGATCAGGTGGTCAGATGTTTGCCCTTGGCCAATGAGTGGAATGTTTCTCTCCAGATTTTGGGTTATTGCCGAAGTCCAGCCAACGAGAAACCAAAAGACTATCAGGAGAATAACAGCCAGCATCCTCATCACTCGCCCCCCTGTCATGTATGGAATACGCTGAGCAGTTCGGGACAGGAATACCTTCAAAACCCTGAAAAATTCAGACAGTGCAGAATTAAAAACAGCAGTAGCTGTGTCGCAGGAATTAGACTTTCATTTTATTTCACTATCAGATTATTGAAAAAAAAAAATAAAATCAACATTCTTTCCCCTGACAGTATGTACAAGAGTGAAATTTGAAACATTATTACTTTCATATTCATCGTATTTAAATGGAACTGATTGCTGCCCAGAGACTGCTACACAGTAATAATAGAAAATATTAGCTATGTTTATGTTAGAGACATGCATTCACATGCTGTGTTGTCAAGCTGGTTTGTACCTTCCAGCTCCCCATGGAAGACTTCTGTCTTTGGAAAAGGGAAGGTCATTTCCATAAAACAGCAATCACGTGTATGAGATTTCATTTTGTTTTGATGCTGTCTGTCTGCTCATCCCCAATCATATTATTTCCACAGAAATAAATAGCACTTCTTGGATATTTTTCCTTTTGAGTTTGATGCTTCTGAGGCAATTCGCTACTCCTCAAAGAGATAACTGTGGAAGGCACTTTGCTCATTAAGAGTTTTCTGACTTGTTCAGAGGCAACAGCATGTTTTTTCAAGCTGCGACAGAACCATTGTAAGAAAAGCCACACCATATGTCAGGCACATATACCATGTAACAGCCATTGAACACGTAGCACTCCCTTTAAAAATATTTGCACTTATTGTTAGGATAGGTTTCCTCCCGCCAAGAACTATTTAAGGAAATATCAGCTGCATTTTCTACCCATCACCACCTGCTAAAGCAAAAAAAGGCCCTGCTGGGAGCATGAGGGCAACCAAAATTTGAGGAAATCGGCTCAGGAAGAGGGGCAGTTGACTCTTCACGTAGTACAGAATATCTCTTTGTGTTGCCTGCAGCGTGGGATCTGACAGAAATATCTAACCTTCTCCTGGTGTTTTCCTACAAGAAAAGGAGGCTGCAGGAGCTGCTGCTGCCATTGCAGTGCTCCTGCCTCGACCCTGCCAAGCTACGAAGGCTGGACAGTGAGGAAAGGCTGCCATGGAAGTTTTCATGTATCCAAACCTTTAGAAGTGGATTGGTTGAGGTTTAAAGGCTTTTTTAGAGATTAGGGTGAAGAGCCTTTCAAAGTGAAGAGGTGTGCTGTTTCAGTGATTTTGTCCTCAAAACCATGGTAGTATGGTGGTTTCTGGTTCCTGAGCACAGGCATGTCCAGTGAATACTCTTGATATCCATGAAAGGACAAATTATCACTGAGGTTTAGGGCACTTGAATTTTTCAGAAAGTTGAGTTTTTAAATGCCCTTATCAGCTCTCAAGCCTTTTCAGTGTACCAAGCGCCAAGCCACCTCCCAAGCCATTCCACAGCCAGGCCTGCCTTTTCAGCAAAAAAACCAATCAAACAAAAAAACAACCCAAAACCAAAAAAACCCCACTCCCGATTAATATTTATGCTTATATTTGTCTAAGAGAAGGCAGAAGCAATGGGCGTTGCCTCTCAAACAAATAATAGAGCAGTGTCTTTTAAGGCAGAAGCACAAAAGCTTTTCCACATCCACAAAAATGAATCATCGTTTGACTACAAACACAGCCTTCACAGTGTGCATTAGGTGAAGTCAGAGATCTGAGTATGTTCAACATTATTCAGCTGTTTCCCTCCCAACAGTTACTCCGCAGGGAGTCACAGTTTTTGATCTTTCCATGTTTGATAGATGTTCTGCTCTCCCTTTACAGATGCTAAGTGTTTTATGTTGGAAGCAGCTTCCCAAAGACTTCAGGCAGGATAGACAGACAGCTCCACAGAGGCAAGGCAGGCAACTTCCCTCCACATTGCTCAGCTGCAGCACTACTGTTCCAGGGCATCACTGGTAAATCCTCATTTTTAGAACGCTAAAAACCAGTAAGTGAAGGCTTTCTTCCTCCCCATTGTGAATGCCGATCAATGCTTAGCTTATTTGAAGGGAAGGAAAAGGTATTCTTTTTGTAGTGAACTGGAAAACATCATCTTTTCAAAGCAACATTTTGCCATTTGAGAAAAATCCCATCATACATGTTTATGAAGGTTTAAGAATTACAGAAAACATACAAACCAGCTGAGAACTACTAGAAACTTTTCTTTGTATTTTGGCTCTCCAAAGTCAATTCTTGGTGATTCTACCGAAAGCCAACATTGTGAGCCTTTTCTGGATGTAACAAGGCAGGACCCATTAAATTTTTTCCAGTACTAACTCATTACCTGCTGACTGTGAGACAGCTTTCTAAGGGAGAGGGGTGGGCTGTTGCTATGTTATTGATCTAAGCACAGTGAAACGACTAACATTTTGCCATACAGCAGTCGAAACCCCTCTAATTTGGATCAAACCACATTGCTTTTTGCTCATCTTTTTCACAAAAATAAGTGTCCACCATCACCACCATTTCTACATTGGACATGTAAGCCTACATGTAACCCAATCTTTACATTATTTTTTTCCAAAAATTCTTTTTCTGAGAAGCTGTAAGGAAAGCTGGGTTAGATTTCTAGTGTTGAAAATCTCCTTTCTAGAGGCTGTGGCATAAAAGTACTCAAACAGAGCATGAGCTCCAGAGTTGCAATTCCCTCATCTTCCTGTGGTGATGTGAATCCAAACCTGCATTGTTCACCACCTCAACACTAGCAGACGTGCTCCATCTCCTCTCCTCTGCTATGTATTATGGAACATGTATCAAAGCAAAGACAAGTGCCCAGGAGTGTCCCCTCCCAAGAGCATGACTAGTCACCAGGCCGGAGGGTCATTCTCCCTCCTGTACCTCTGACTCATATGCTATCAAAATTCACCATAAAAAAGTTGAGTTGGTGCAATATGAGACCAAATTGCCTCAGCAAACACGCATTGTCTGATGACTGGTACCCTCCACCAGAAAACTGGGGAGCTGGTGATTCAAATCCCTGCCCTGAATTCTGGGTAGACAATGCTCAGTCCCCCTTTTTCACACTCTTCTGTATCTATATATTGGGTTGAAATACTTATTGAACAAATGAGAGAGGTTTCTCACGGGGAGGTAAAAGGTGGAGCTGGTGGGCTGCATCTATACTGGGAAATTAATTATGCCCAGGGTTGTCCCTGGCACTGATGCCAACTGGTGCAGAACGGCTGGCATCCATACTATTACCCTCCAACACAGGGGGGCTGCATGCAAACTGTCTACTGCAATGGCCTGTGCCAACTCCTGAACCACGCTGGGAAATGGCTTGGGAGCATTCATGTTAGCATGGACCAAAGGCAGGCCAGGGACCACTAAAACGATTCAGCAGGACAGAGGATGGAGTTCCAGCACCCAGGAATGTTCCCTGATGCTACTTAATTTATGAATATAGATGTAGCCCTGGATTCAAATCCTTGAGCAAATTAGTGTTTAATTATGAGTATCAAGTAAGGCAGTGTCAACTGGAAAGTCTCCTTCTCCTGTCCTGTCTACCCCCATCATGCCTGGTAGCACCAGGCAGTGCCCTGGTAGAAGCTTAGTGCACTGTTTGAGAAGTATGCCCTCTGATCTAAGGCAGAAGAGGAAAATTAACCATCTTCCTCAGCATCTTCTAGTTCTTCTCCCAGCTAAAACCATTCAGCATATGCAATCCACTTTTATGTGCTGTTGTTGGATAATCAAACCATCACTTTCAGTGACATGTCATCAGCTCTGTTTACAGGCAGATCAGACAGAACACTGCAATGTGCTCTACCTGCTTTTCTGGAAGACACAGCTGCGTTCAAGCAAAACTTTGACCTACAGACAGCTACAGGCAGTATTAAAGCTGATACGCAATAGCCATCCTTTTTATAGAGTGCCGAGAAGGCACAGTTCAGGCTGAATGAACTGCCTGGAGACCACTGCAGGGAAATACCAAGTCTGCTGGCTGCACCGTCAAGTCTGGATAGAATTAAGCAATATGGTCTGAGGGTTTTTGAGGGGGGCTGGCTCCATATAAATGGATAAGGGGAGGGCTTGGTTGGAAACGCTGAGAGCCAAGGGAAGCCCAGCAGCCAGGAAGAGAAGCAATGTTGCAAGTGGATCTGAAGCAGAGGGACACAGTGTGCTGGTTCACAGGACTGGCTGGGATCGCCAGCTTGGAAACAGCAAGCAAAGCACGTGGCTGCTGCTATGGAAGTTTCATCCTGAGATGTAATGTGTAATCTTAGAAAATAAATCAAACCATACTAAATTTTCATGTCATATCAATAATCTGTCCTGTGAACAGAAAAGCATAGTCCCCAAACTATTAGCTGACTGCATAAGTGGCAGGAATAACAGCTGAAGGATCCTGCTTTGACAGCAACGACCTGGCATGCTTTGTTTATTTTTTATTTCTAGCATCTGTCATTTTGTGGCTCTACTGAGTCATCCTGTCAAACTGTTCTGTTCCAGACTGATGATTTTTATTGCGATATGAAAGCGACATCAGAAAGATAAGAGGTCAAGCTCTTATGAAGTATATTGCCCTCCTGTGGTCCAGGGATTACATCTTACCTGCTTTTTCTGGAGTAACAGCGAAGATGCCACTAGTCTGTAAACCGATACGATTCTCCTAAAAAACAGTGGAGGGGTACCGACAGCACATGTATGGCACCATGTCAATACAAAAGAGAGTCTACATTTCACACTTGACATACAGGCACACACACAACCACAAACAGTGGTGTGCAGGTTTTATTTCCACATCAGGAAAGATAATTGAAGAAAGAATGTCAACACTTAAGGCCCAAGACCTCACAAATCATATTTAGATGCCCTCATACCACTAGTTACTGGCTCTGAGCTGGAAAGTATAAAACCCAAATGAGAGAGAGAAATGAACAGCTTTCTAAACCACATTCCAGCTGAAGGTCTCCATATTGGTCATTGTCTGTCAGCGATTTCTCAAGACCTCAGCATAGAATAGATGTGAAGTCCAGCACTGAAGAATATCCTCACTGAAGTTGGGATGATCTTTTGCTTTATTGAGCCTGATCACCTTGAACCTGAGCAAGCCTGGGCTGGGAGCCATGCCATGTCAACAGCATGACAGCAACATGGCGAGACCTGCATCATATGCATCATGTCCTGTCCAGTGAAAAGGTACAACTAGAAAAATATGTTCTGGCAATTACTTGGGTGTATGAATACTGAGAGTCTCCATCCTATGTGTAGCCAGCAAACATAGCCACGTATCACTGATAACCATCAAAATATCTCAACTTCACACCACACCTGCAATAAACCAAAGTGTAGATAATACGGTATCTCCCATATTTTCCATTTCAGGGAAGAATTTTGTAATAGCAGATACACTATCAAGAAGACCATTGCCATGAAAGGCAACAAATTCTTAGAAGAATTGACTAACCCTTCCAAATGCACTGGATTTTGTCATTGGTAACAGAGCGCAAGCTGGCTGAAGGCTAGTCTGCACAGTGAGACAACTAACAGTAACATAAGCTTGCTAGATAGAAGGTAAACCCCAAGTACAATGGTACTGGAAACACAGGGAGGAAGATTGTTCTGCAGGATTGTTTCCTCTGTACTGGAAGTGTGCCTGGCTTCAATTCCTCACCTGGGGGTCTGTACTTAATAAATGGCAATATTCATATCTGAGGATATCCTGACAGTACATTAACAAATTATCGATCAGATAATATTGTGTACTGAGTGATCAGGGAAACAGGGGTGTCCTTGTTCCTTAAAAAATTATATTTACTTTCAAAAATGTGATTTTGAAAGTACAGTTTCCTTGATATCTTCCCTAGAGTTTTAAAGGGATTTCCTATTGTGGAAAACTAATGTAATACAAATTTATCAGATGTATGGCTACAAAAGCAAGCTGTGAAGAGGAGGTAAAATATGTATTTTACCTCAGTGCCTGGTAAAAACTACCGTTAGTAAGCAAAGACACATAGGTCATGGCTTAATGCTAACCTACTCCATACAGTAGTTTCCTAGATCAGCTTTAAAACTACATGTCTGAATGTAATTCTACAGTGCTTCTGTGAAAGTTCCCCTTCTGGATCAATGTATAGGAGATAAACTGTGCTGCCATAATCCAAGAGTTTGAGCAGACTGAGGAAGATGGGAGGGAAATCACAAGGGAAGGCTCCGGGTACTGGAAGGCAACAGGAGTCCAATAGGTCTCCCACCGCAATTAGAACCACTCACTCATTCCCATGTAAGCAGCACTGGACTCTCAGTATCATGTATATTTAATAACATGGAAGGAGTCTAAAAATATGACTTGCTTTGATGAAAATGTATTGATTTGAAGTAGCTTTTGTCTGTCAATCTGTAGGTAAGCCTGGAATGAGCAAACAAAATGATCTGTTATTTCTTTAAATCTAGCCTAGATTCTGATTATTTTTCATGCTACACATACGCTTTATTTTCTTCTTTCACCTGCAAGTCTAAATTCCCACCTGAGGAAAGCTCAATTTCCTGGTGGACAATGGATCAGAAAGCCTTCTCCACCTGCAGCCGATTCCAAGGACGGTACCTGGAGTCTTTTGACAGATCAGCTGCAGTTTGCTTCCCCCCAGTGCCTCCTCGCTCCCCAGCTCACTGCCCTGCTGCCCACGTCTGTTCCGGCTGCCTGCTAGCTCCCATTGCAGGAGACACTGAAACTGCGTGTACGTGTGTTGCTTTTTGAAGTGCTTTTGTTCGTATCACCGTATCATCCAGGTAGGTCTCATCAGACATGGCTGGATTTGCCCATCCTGGGTGCGTGCTGATGGATGTACCACACACTGGGGAGCAGAGAGGTAAGAAGGTTCAACAAGGGGACTTGCCATGTCACGTAACTAGGTTTCAGTGATGCAGAGCAAGTCTCCTTATTTATGAAATCCTCATCTGCTTTGTGCTAATTATCTCTTGTAATAAACCACTTACTGCACTAATACCCCCACGAATCCTGCTGAGATTAGCAGAACTACAGAGTGTCAGTGAAACATCTGACCCTCCGCTGTCAAACTCTGACCAGGCAGAGCTCTTACAGAGCACACCGCGACTATGTAAACCATTAAATAAAAAGCCCATCAATCTGTCCTCAGACAACCGCCAGGGACACGTCTCCTGTTTGTCAACTATTCGGGTTTAAGGTTACATCGCACGGTTGCTTTGGTGGCACCAAAATCAAGAGCTCATGACCACAGAATCCTATGTGAGATTCCTAAAATTCTGAAAATCCTGGGTCCTTGGGATAGACACAATGTCATCTCTTTCTAAGTATGCTACTGAATGGTTAACATAGCCATTTCAATAATTTCCTCCTGATAGATGTGTTTAAATAACTGCATCCCTCACTCAGTAAAAATGAGGTCAGCTCCTCAGACATTTTTCTCTATAAGCAAACCAATCTTGTTGAGCTCTTTTCTTCATTCAGATTTGAGGTCGTTTTGTGGCAGAAACCTTAACTCATAGATCCTTAAGGCTCCTGCCGCTAGTAGTTTAGACTAAAGATTATAAATCCTTCAGCCTATACAAGCTTTGGCTAAGCTAATTATTTGCTTCTTAAAAATCATCAGGTGATTATTATCTTTTTGTAAATCTAAAGCCATTCAGTTCTTCGCCCTTATCAAGAACTTTCAGAACAGGCAGTACAAAATATCTCAAGGTCACTATCAGGAAGCTCTCACTGTGAAAACAGATGCAAGAACTGCCTCCTGGTAATCCTTTCCTACAACAGGTCAAGAATACTTTCAAGGCTTTCAGTACAAAATTTGCTTCACAAAGCACTGTGGAGTTGAACGTATGAAAGCCAACTCCCCTTCTGATCCCAGCTCACAGCGTTTCATTTAACAAAGGCTGATGAGTAAAACCAGCCAGGATGACACAAGCTCCCCTCCTTGTTAGTGCTACTCCACACGGGCATCCTCTCCCACTGAAAACATTCACAGAGTTTCAACAACCTTTTTGAATGTCAGGGGCATTTTCTAGTGATCAGCGAGAAGGTAGCTGGTCAAAACCTGATGCCAAAGCTTGTATTTTTGTTCTTAAAATAGTCACTCTACAGGCAGGAAAAGTCTTGGCTTGGATAAAGCCCAAAACCAGGCCAAAGTAAATTTGGGGGTGGTTATAGATCTTGATCCAGAAAGTTTTTCATTCCTTTCTGCTCCTTCTTAGTTCACTGTCAAGCACTGCACTTCTGATCAGAGAATGATAAGCCCCACTTAAAAAATGGATGGTACCTTTTCAGCATGTTTAATGTGGCCCCTGAAACAAAATACCTCCTTCCTTTTAAGCTAAAGAAAATAGATACTCTGATCTGCTTGTGTGATGTGAAAAGTGTCAGCTTTAAGAAAAACAATACATACGAGATTTTCAACAGGACTGTAAGATTTCACAATTAATAACAGCTGCACTACATGTTTCACCACTGTTATAAATCTAAGTTATTAGATTAATTTATTAAGGTACTATATAACAATGTAAGGCTTTTCCCTGGATCAAAAAGCAGTGAACAAAAAGTTAGTGAACTTGAGTGAATTACAATTCACTTTGCTAGCAGCTGTTTATTGTGAGGACTGAACTATATATCCATAGTATATTTACAGATCATTATACTTTGCTTTTTGAGAAATGCACTAAATAGAAGTCAACAACTGAAGAAAAACAACATAACCATAATTTCACAGATAAATGTCTTAATGTTCATAGATAGATGCTTCATGTTTTTCCCTTTGTATCCCTTTGTATCCCTTTGTATCTTTGTATTTGTGTATATTTACACGTGGTTAATATGATATTATAATATCATGTTTTATATTATATTTTTATTATTATATTATTATTATATAATCATCATATTATAATATGATATATAACTGTTAGTTCATGTGTGCTACATTATGGATTGAACAAGATAAAAAGATTTCAATAAGAAGATCTCATTAATTTACTGATTTTTATTTCTAATTACATAGCAAGTTTCTATAGTAAAGCACCACAAAATGAAACGTGCTTTTATGTGATCTCTTCTGTCTTATTAGCTGCTTTAACAACATTACAAACTATTAATGGTGCTCTTATAATAGTATCATACAATTCTGCCGCTGATTTCCTAGAGCAGGATCTGAGATCCTACGGCTCGGAGGCCAGATGTAGCTCTCACTTTCACTGAGGCTGGGCACTTGCTCGTTGGTATTCTTGGGAACCCATTAATCAGCAGACCAGTACAGGTGTTTGTATGGTCTCCCAGGCCCCAGCAACAAGAAAGTTCCCCATCCCTGCTCTAAAGGAATAAACTCTAATCACAGAGCTTGAGTTTGGGTTTGTCATCACAGGAGCTGCAGTGACCAAATTATTTCTCTGAACACTCCACTTATAGTAGGAGATGAAAAGCAGAGTAAAATTAATTTCTCTTTAGGAGTCGAATTGTTTTCCTTAGACAGTTTCTCAAGCTGATGAGATTTTCTTAAGGATCTTCAAACTCCATGTGACACCTGGTATTATCTTTATTTGTAAGATACTAAAGATACAATTTGTTAAGAAAAGATGGGCTCAGTAGGCTTCTCTGACAGAAGCGATGTTGCCCTGTCTGTCAATGGACTGCTGAGCAAGCTCAGGAAAAGATCTGGGAGATGGGAGTCGGTGACAGCAGGAGACCTGGAACAGATCCACAAGCCTGGAAATAAAATTCCCAGGAACCAGAGAAGACTGCAGACAGCTTGATGCAACTTCAAAATTCACTAAGTTAGATCAAATCAATTCCTGCCTTGCATGGGCATGGTACACAAATGAAGAATTAGGCAAAAACACTGCTATTTCTAGCCTGATATATCTAGTTGCCTTGACTTTTTTCAATTAAAAAAAATCAGTCACCTTGGCTGGTGTCATGGTTTGGGCCAGACTGGTCACTGAAATGAATGGCAGATCCCTCTTTTTCTGAGCTTTCACTTTGCTTTTTTTGGATGAGGTTCTTGTAGGAGAAGGTGCACACAGCTCAAAGCTGTCGCTGACTGTGGGTCTAGCTGCGTTGTTAGAGAAGATTCAATAGAAGTATTTTTCAAAATAAACTGGTTTAAGTATATCGCCTCAAAAAAGTTCCAGTGAAAAGAAAGAGACCAGGAGAAGTACTGTATCTGAAGTGCTCACTAAAGCACTATACACAAAATCTTCTGGCACTGAAATTATCTCCTCACCAATTTACTTGCAAGCACTTGTTTCCTTTTCTGCTGTGAAATGATGTTCCTACACACTACTTTAAAATGACAATCCATTATTAAAGATGCAGGAAGCAAACATCAGCAACTGAAAGGACAGGAACTTCCCCCAGCTTTATAAATTGTAACACATCACCATTTTTATAACCTTCTATTTCGTCCGTATGTTTTGGAGTGTATTTTTTTCCTTCCACTTCTGTCAGAATGTTTCAGTGCTGGGAGCTACTGTGAACTGGTTGAGAGGTTCATACAGCTGCTTCCACGCTGGATGACCAAGAGCATGCGCACCTTTACATATCCAAATAAAGCCATATAAATGTTCACATTTCTTTATCACGTCATCCTCCCAATTTTATCACTTCATTGCCCATCATACACAGATATGGAAATCTTATTTTTAAAAAAGTTAAAAATCCTGAATTCCAGCTAACACTGATAAGATTTACATAAGTGGAATTTCCAAAATTCATGCTACAGTTAATATATGGAAAAATATCTTTTTCTAGTAGTCCACATAAAGTAACCATGCAGACTTCTTACATATTAACACTCAAAGTTATCTAACTTTTCCTAACAAAATAAGAGTCAAGTAATCATGAACAAGAACAATCCAAATTTGCAGGATACACTGAAAGGTCCAGTCTGATGTGTTCTGCTCTCATTTCCGTGCATTCATAACCACGGCAGATAATCAAACAGCACAGATGCAACAGAAAGAACTTGTCCTACTGTTTTACTTCCTTTAGGTGTAAGAAAGAGTAACCATACCCACTGGACACAATCCTCCTCTCAGATCCACAATGCAGACTTCGTCCCTCAGCAGAGCTCAAGAAGAGGTGCTGGGTTGCCTGTACCCTTATTATATGACAAGGGTTAATGAAGCGTGGTACAGAAAACTGCAGACAGACACATAACTGTAATATTTAGTTATAATATTTGTTGAGGGTTTTGTGCTCACTTTAATAAAATAAATGTTAACCACTTTATAATGTGATTGACAGGCAGCAGTGTTTTCTATCAACTCTACTGAAAAAGCAGCTCTTTATCATCATTGTGTTCTCCTTCCACTTGTGGAATAAATATTAACTTTATCTCGTGGTTGTGCATGCAGGTATCATGGCTAAGACCTCCATGTGTATTTGAAAGGAAAGTTTATTCTTCGGCTTGTCTGCAAAAGATAAGATTCAAACCACTCTTAGAACAGATAAAATCAGGAACATCTCCACCTGTCACGAGATATAGCACTGTTACCACCAACAGAAATTGAGACCATAGACAATGCTAACTTCTTTGGATAAAAATTCCACGTGAGAAAATATTGTTATTATTAACAATATTCCTCTGTAAATGTGCACCTGGAGTAGATTACACTGAAGGGAATGAAAATCCTGGCAAGAGTATCAAAGCCCATCAGGCATCTGGGGAGTTACTGTGTCTCTGGTCGATTAATTCACAGAATGCCAGAATAGCCAAGGTTGGAAGGGAGAGATCAAGAAACCACCTAATCCAACTCTCCTAATCAAAGCTGGATCAACAAGAGCAGGTTACTCAGGACGTTGTACAGTTGGGGTTTGAGTTATTGGTCTATGTTAAGCATCTACAGTGGGGAAAGGAAGAGGCCAGCTGCTTGGCATGGAGGAGCAGTGACCCTCTCGTAGAATAAAAAGTCCAACATGTAAGTTAAATACCAAAGGCTTCTGCAGCAGCTTCACGTCCTTCTATGCAACTTCCAGACTCACAGGAGATACTTAAGATGCAGGAACAACATCACATGTAAATACACCTCTATTTTATCAATACAGAGGTGCAGATATGGCTATTAAAGGTTGCAGTACTACCTGCAGACCTCCCCTGCTTTGGCAGTCATCTTATTTTACATTTTTAAATTCTCCATTCTCAAAAGCAACAATGACAAAAGGTTCCAAGCCCTCATTATTTCAAACCCCTGTCTTTTCTTCTGAATGCAGATGATGCAGAGGAAAAAAAGACATTACCTGGTAAGCAAGCTGCTAGTCACATAAATTCCCTGACATATAGCCCAACTTATTTATGTTTCCCTCTTAGCATACACTAAGAACTTTAGAAAAAAGGAAATTCTACAGTAAAGGTAAACAGACCAAAATAGAATTTTTAGGTCCAATCTCACTCATACTCCAGTATGTCAAACATATCTCCTGATGGAAGAACAAGTAGAGCAATGACCGTGTAAGAAAACAAACATCAGTATGTGCACAGCACTTTCTCAGCTAAAGCAGAAAACCAATCCTGGCCAGAGCAAAGTCAAATACAGAAGAATGCGAAGAATGCAGGACAGTATCTCTTCTGTTTATAATACTAATAACTGAACAAATAACTGAAAAATCCAGCAACCAAAAAGCCCCAGCTGTATCAAATCCACACCTGATAAACTGTTGAAGAGGGATGGATTCTTCTGCTCTGATTAGCCTCAGCTTGGCTCGTGCAAGCAGCACGGTTCGCAGCAGTGCAGACCAGCCCCGTGTTTTTCTGTATGCTATTTCTGCATGAAGCTGGCATGCTACTGACGATTCTTATTGAAACAGATCAGTTACATTTGTGCTCTGGAGGAGATAAATTGCATTCTGTGTGTTCTTTTTCCAGTGTTTCGTATAAAATTGTATTGGGTCTGGCTGAGATGGAGTTAATTTTCCCCACAGCAGCCCTCATAGTGCTGTGCTTTGTATTGGGGGGTGGGCAAGATCATGGGAGGGGACATAGCCAGGACAGCTGACCCAAACTGATCAAAGGGATATACCATACCATATGATGTCTGCTCAGCAATAAAAGCTAAGAGAAAGGAGGAGGAAGGGGGGCATTTGTTATTATGAAGTCTGTCTTGTGGAGCAACCACTACTCATACTGAAGTCCTGCTTCCCGGGAAGTGGCTGGATATCGCCTGCTAACAGAGAAGTAGAGAATGAATCTTCCTTTGCTTCCATGCGCAGACTTTGCTTTCCCTATATTAAACTGCCTTTATCTTGACCCCCAAGTTTTCTTTCCATCTTATTTTCTCCCCCCTCCGTCCTGCTGAGGAGGGGAGCAGTAGAGCAGCTTGGTGGGCACCTGGTGTCCAGCCAAGGTCAACCTGCCACAAATATACAACATAAAATTAAAGGAAATTTAAAGAATCGTAGTCCAGAATAATTCTACTTTGCCAGCAATACCTGAATAAAATTAATCCTTTCATAAGCTTCCATGCTTTATTGACAGGTAAATGCTCATTCAACTATGTTTACTCTCAATATGTGTAAGCATGTGTAGCAATCAGAAAAAAATGCTAATTAGGTTAATCATGAGCACTTCTGAGGAAGCTACAGTTTCCTGGAAACTAGTTTCTGAATGTCTGTCTGAATTTAAATTTTGTGAAAATAATTAAAGTTGCATGTCTTAACAAATACTTGCTGTTCCCTGCCCTGAGCTGCAGAGTACCACAGTGCTAGGAATCTACATCAACAGCTAGGACCATTCCCCGAAGCAACAGCACTAATGGTGTCCTTAAAAATAACTGCTGATCACAGGACTGGAGTGCTCCGTGGATGGGTACAGGCACTTTGGGAAGGACAGACTGGAAGGGCAAGCTGCTCTCTTTGTGAGAGGGCAGCTGGGATGCATTAAGCTCTGCCTTGGGACACCAGCTGAGAGATTATGGTGACACTGTGGTGGGTGTCTGCTACAGATTGCCTGATAAGGAATACAAAGACAGTAGGTCCTGAGGTAGGCTTTCCTCAGACAACTGGTAGAAGCCTCGTGTTCGCAGGTCCTGGTCCTCATGAGGGTTTTCAGCAACCCCAACATCTGCTCAAGTGCAACACCGCAGGGCATAGGCAGTCCAGGAGGTTTCTGGAATGCACTAATGATAACTTCTTGAGGCAGCTGACTGAGGAGCTGAAGGGAGACACTCTGCTGGACCTCATGCTTGCAGGGAGGGAAGAACTGCTGGGGCCGTGAAGGTCAGGGACAACCTTGGCTGCGGTGACCATGAATGGTGGAGTTCAGGATCCTGAGAAAAGGGAAAAAAGCTTCAAGCTCCTCCAAGCTCAGGAATCATAGAATCACAGAATGGTTTAGGTTGGAAGGGACCTTAAAGATCATGTAGTTCCAACCCCTGTGCCATGGGCAAGGACACCTCCCACTAGACCTGGTTGCTCAAAGACCCATCCAACCTGGCCTTGAACACTTCCAGGGATGGGGCCTCCACAGCTTCCCTGGGCAACCTTTTCCAGTGCCTCACCACCCTCAGAGTGAAAAATTTCTTCCTGATATTTAATCTGAATCTACCCTCTTCCAGTTTGAAGCCATTACCCCTCATCCTATCCCTACATGCCCTTGTAAAAAGTTCCTCTCCAGCTTTCTTGCAGGCCCCCTTCAGATACTGGAAGGCTGCTATAAGGTCTCCTCAGAGCCTTCTCTTCTCCAGGCTGAACCACCCCAACACTCTCAGCCTGTCCTCATAGCAGAGGTGCTCTAACCCTCTGATCATCTTCATTGCCCTCCTCTGGACCTGCTCTAACAGGTCCATGTCCTTCTTATGTTGGGGGCTCCAGAGCTGGACACAGTATTCCAGGTGGGGTCTCCCCAGAGTGGAGTAGAGGGGCAGAATCATCTCCCTTGACCTGCTGGCCACACTGCTTTTGATGCAGCCCAGGGTACAGTTGGCCTTCTGGGCTGCCAGCGCACATTGCCAGCTCATGTTGAGCTTCTCATCCACCAACATGTCAAGTCCTTCTCCTCAGGGCTGCTCTCAATCCATTCTCTGCCCAGACTGTATTTGTGCTTAGGATTGCCGTGACCCAGGTGCAGGACCTTGCACTTGGCCTTGTTGAACTTCATGAGGTTTGCACAGGCCCACCTCTCAAGCCTGTCCAGGTCCCTCTGGATGGTATCCCTCCACTCCAGCATGTCAACCGCACAATATGCAAGAAATCAAGCAAAGGTGGCAGGAAGCATGCATGGATGAACAAGGAGCTCCTGACTAAACTCAAACATAAAAAGGAAGCATACAAGAAGTGGAAGGAGAACCTAGGTGACCCAGGAGGGATATACCTGGAGTTCAATCTGGTGAGGGCAGATTCATCCGGCAACAAGAAAAGCTTCTACAGGTGTAACAGCAGCAAAGAAAAAAACACCCAGGGAAAATGCAGGCCCACTGCTGAATGATGCAGGGACTTTGTGGCAAAAGACACAGAAAGGATTTAAATACTCAATGCTTTCTTCACCTCAGTCTTTACTAGTAGGACTTGCTTTCAGGAATCCCAGGTCCCCAAGACTAGTGGGAAAGTCTACAGCAAGGAAGATTTAACCTTGGTGGAGAAGAATCACATTAGGAAACACTTAAGTGAACTGGATATACTGAATGAAGTCCATGCATGGGATGTGACAAGATGTGGCCAGTGTCATTGCAAGGCCACTCTCCATACTCTTTGAAAGGTCTTGGTGATTGGGGGCTGTTCCTATTGGCTGGAAGAACGCAAATGTCACTCCAACTTTCAAGAAAGGCAAGAAGGAGGATCCTAGGCTGGTCAAACTCATCTCAATCCTTGGGAACTTGATAGGAAAAAATCCTCCTTGAAACCTTTTCTAAACACATGAAGGACAAGGTGACTGGGAGTAGTCAGCATGGATTTATGAAGATAAAATCACGTTTGACTGACCTGACAGTCTTCTGCAAGGATATGACCGGCTGGCTGAGGGAAGAGCAGTGTTTACCTTGACTCTGGAAGACTTTTGACACTGCTTTTTATAAAATCCTCATAGAGAAGCTGATGAAATATGAGTGAAATAAATGGCCAGTGGGCTGGACTGAAAACTGGCTGAACTGCCAGGCTCAAAGGGTTGTGAATTAGCAGCAAGAAGTCCAGTTGGAGGCCAGTCACTAGTTGTGTACCCCAGGTGTCGATACTGGGGCCAATACTGTTTAACCTCTTCATTGACAACCTAGACAATGGAGCAGAGTGCACCCTCAAGAAGTTTGTGGATGATACAAAACTGGGAGGAGTGGCTGAGAGATCAGATGGTTTTGCTGCCATTTAGGGGGATGGAAACATGCTGGAGAAATAAGCAAACAGGAATCTCAAAGTTCAACAAAGGAAATGCCGAGTCCTGCAGCTGGGCAAGAATAACCCCATGCACTGATACATGCCAGGGGCCGACTGGCTGGAAAGCAACTTTGCAGAAGACAACTTGGGGATATTGGTGGACACCAAATTGACCACAAGCCAGCAGTATGTCCTTGTGGCAAAGAAGGCCAGTAGCCTCCTGGACTATATGAGGAAGAGTGTGTCCAACAATCTGGGGGAGCTGGTCCTATCCCTCTACTCAGCATTGTTGAGGCCACACCTGGAGTGCTGTGTCCAGGTTCGGGCTCGCCAGTACAAGAGAGACATGGACTTACTGCAGCTGATCCCAGTGAAGGGCCACAAAGATGATTAAAGGACTTGAGCATCTCTCATAAGGGGAGAGGCTGAGGGGGCTGGGACTGTTCAGCCTGGAGAAGAGAAGGCTCAGGGGGAATCTTATCAATGTATATAAATATCTGATGGGAGAGGGTAAAGAAGATGGAGCCAGACTCTTCTCAGTGGTGCCCTGTGACAAGATGAGAGGCAATGGGCACAAACTGAAATCCAGGAAATTCCATTTAAACATAAGAAAAAACTTTTTCTGTGAATATGGTCAGACACTACAATAGGTTGCCAAGAGATGTTGTGGATCTCTGTCCTTGGAGAAATGCAAAACCTGATGGTACACAGCTCTGAGCATCCTGCTCTGGCTGAGCCTGCTCTGAGCAGGTGGGTTGGACTATAAGATCTCCAGAGGTCCTTGCCAACCTCAACTCTTCTGTGATGCCCTATCTTTGTGTAGTCGGTATACATGTGTATAGATAGATGGAAGAAATTCAGAAGTCATTAATATTTTCTTAGTATGTCTTAGTATGCTTTCTGCAACAACCTTTTTATTCAGACCTTAAATCTTAAGATTTAATACACTTTAGAAGTGTATTAGCATTAGAAGCATAGTTGGCATTAGAAGCTCTTTCGTGTAACTGTTCTGTGAACTCCTTCAGAGCTTTGACTGAATATTCCATAAAGTATCACAAATTCTGCTCTCAGAGGCCCACTAAGTACACCTTTTCACTTTTATTTTCCAAATTTATGACTACACAACACTGTCACCCATTCTAATGAAGAAGGTAATGCAATACTCGTATTCCCCTGCAAGGTTATATATATCAATGCAATATACAACTTCAATAAATAAATGAAACATTCTGTTCATTTGTCATTCTGCAATAAAATATTCAAGTTAAAAAACTCAACTGCAAGAAACACTATCTCTCATCTTCTATGTTTCCTCTCAGATGCACAGGAAGAAATAGCATCATCTGACAAGCTCTAATTCTGAAAAGTGTTGCTTTGTGTGTTCATCATAGAATAATGAAAAAAATGACAATTTAAATTACGGTCAAAGGTTTAGTTGTCAAGGGTTCTAAGCCAATCTAGAAAACCAAGAATAATATGTGTATTTAAAGATCATTTGAATTAAAATTATTCTGCCATTCTGAAGGAGCATTAAGCAACCACACAGGAGAGCTAATCTAAATACCACAATTTTCAGGAATAAAGAGGAAAGGTTTATTGCTATGAGATAGATAAAACACTCAGAGATTGTCACCTGAAATCAAATGTAAAAAATGTAGAAGATGCAGACCCAGGCAAGCTACCTACATACAGCAATGAGATCCTACTGACAATAAAATGGACTGAACAGAATTAGAGGAGAATGCAGTAAGCTCAAAGCTCTGTAAAAACTGCAAAGATGAAGTAAGGAGGAAGAGTCCCAGCTCTACTCTGAGGTCACATACACATTAGAAAAATGTTGATAGCCATGAATTCTTTTTAAAGATTAGTTGTTTAAACAGCAATATTCCAATCAGAGAGACATTAAATAGTGCTAGGAAATGCGGAGGCAATGACCTTGCTTCACAGCCACATAACTCCAAGGAACAAACAGGGAAAAAAGGGGGAATTAGTAAGAGTCCTTTCTTATTACCAGTCAGACATTGACCCAAATTCAGACTTGGTGACATCCACGGAACAAGAGCTAATCACACAAGGAACAGATTTGGACTCTTGAATATAGCAGGCAGCTTAAATGTGGTGTTTCATATAGCATGAAGACAATAATAAAACAAATCAGCACAGTCTAACTGAACGTGGAGACAAAAGAGAACCAAAAGGGAACAGAAAACATAGTTTGTTGAGATACATCATTTGGTTTCTGTATTCTATCTGACAAGTCTTGCAAACGACGTTGATGACTCTGCCTTTGCATGCTGATGCAGATGCATGATGACAGACCTGAGGCTTTCCAGGGCAGGGCATGCTGCCAGTTCTTCCCACATCCGAGCCTGCTAGGGCTGCATCCAGGCTGCAACAAGCTAGGAAACTGCTACGCTTAAATGCTCATTGCCTTCTGAGAAGATAGCTACAAAATGTGTCTCCCTAATTTTGATTTTCAATCTCTTTCAGGTTACTCAGTTTTGCTATTCTTGAGAGTCTTGTGCTCATTCCAGAGACCGGGGAGCCTACCCAGGAAACACTTTCAGGATTTGGGATAAATAGTGATGTTCGGGTTTGCAGCATGATCTCTGTGAGTGGCTTTAATACAGACATTATGCTTCTAGTAACAAGGTGCAAAAACAACTACAAAATTCACTGACTTGGTTTACAAATTCTACCTTTTTTCTTACAATAAGTCTAAAGGGCTTCGGTTTGTTTTTTTCTTTGCTTGTTTGTTTGTTTTTTTCCAGAAAGCCTGTGCACTCTGCCTGGCCTGCAGGTTTAACAGATACATCGCATTCTGGCCCCTATGCGACTCAGTACGGAATGTGTTTGCCAGCTGTGGGGAAGATGGCTTCTTTAGGAAGATCTGGCAGCAAGTGCCTGCAGCTGGTGGCTGTGCCCCTCCTGTCGTCCAGTGCTGACTGGATTGTGCCCGCTGGATAAAGCAGGCTCTGGCTCTGCACAATTTCTGAACAGTACAGAAGGAAAATAAAGGAAATACAGATAACTTTTAGTTCTCTATGGTCAGCCTATCTTTCTCAGCTCAGGAGAGCTCACGGTGTTTGTAGTTCCATGCCTCGTATTTGAAAAAAGGCTCAGGAAGGGCGCAAGTCTGCCAGCTCCAGCTGAGCACTCACGTTCTGCACAGAACTGAACCAGCCACGCTGCTGGCCCTGCAGCAGTGATGAATGAACCCACAAAGTATCATACCACTGCCCTTAAGGCAGCCCAAGGCAGGCAAGCCAAAATGGCACCTCAAACGATGTCTAGTGCTCAAAGTAAATGCACAGCTAATGACAAATAAGTGTAGTTTGGGAGTTAAGTGGTGAGCAAATACCCTGAAAGCTGCTAAGTTAAATATACATATGGATAAATAGATAATTGGAAAAGACTCATTTTATAGCTTTTACCAACAAAAACGTGTATGAATTAAGAGGATAAAAGCGTGCCTGACTCTTGGTCTCGCTCAGCCATACCTTTCTTTGGAGGGGCAAGGAACAGGCAACTGAGGAACACCCTGGTAGAACACAGCAGCATCATGAAAGTCCAAATGACCTAAAGTTCTTTGACTTCAGTGATTTATGCTGCTTACCACACAGCAACAGCATAAATGGAGCAAGAGTCAGTTGCTGCTCTGACAAACAAGCAAGGGTAGTTCTGGATCTTCAGAAGGGAAATGAAGACTAGCTAAAGGTACAAACCTGCCCCTGTAAGGCTACAATATAAGTAAGAATGTGAAAGAAACATTTGGATGCCCTATCCAGGAAAATCCTGAAGGACATGGACTAGGCAAAATGCTGAGACAAGCGTGCAGTACTCTTGTCTTCATAGAATCATAGAATGGTTTAGGTTGGAAAGGACCTTAAAGATCATCTAGTTCCAACCCCCCTGGCATGGGCAGGGACACCTCCCACTAGACCAGGTTGCTCAAAGCCCCATCCAGCCTGGTCTTCATGAGACATGGCACAGAGATGCTGTATTAGTACAAAGCACACCAGTATCGGGACTGTATTGGGACTGGAAGCAACTTGACAGTGAGGTGCACACCTCAGCTATTTGTTGAGAGTTAGTTTCTTTGCTCATGTTTGGCACGCTGTTGCTACTGCTCTCAGGTATCTGCATGTTATTGTACCTTGTGGGAGAAAACCAAGTGTCAGCACTTGTTTGGTACTCCTGCATCATGCCTCAATGCATGGCACATGCCCACTGTCTCCTCTGGGTGAGATATAGGTCACCTTGGGCTTGCCTAAATTTTCAGTCAAAAATACAAAAGCAGTTTGTTAGCACAAAACCCATTAATCTATTTAAGTGTCATTTTGGTACAGGAAGATATGTAGAACAGTTGTCCAAGGCTCTACATCTCTTTGACTAGAACTAGGGGTTCTGAGCAAAGATAAATGAAAACCAGAATGCCACGTGACAGAAACAGCAAGCACAGGAATAAAGTTCAAAGAGGAGTATAAATAGACAGTGGTCATCGTGACCATGTTTCCCCCCCAAAATGAGAAGAGGATATGAAAACACATAGAATGGTCAACAAGGATTTTGTGTATAATCTCTTATCCATATCAGCAATCCCAATGGTACAGCTGCACAGCAGATGTGAGTGCAAATCCCAATAAAGAATGTGAAAGACAATACGAGTTTGTTCATGGGGCTTCCAGCCCTAAGGGATCATTGTGGGAAGCAAAGAAATTGAACGGAGTGCCAGCCAATATTTCTTTCGAGGTGGGACACTCACAAAGTTTCTTTACAAGAGACTGAGCCACAGACAAAACTGAACATTACATAACATAGGCCCTTGCAAAACCCAACATTTTAACACATTCAAATGGTAAAACGGTCAATGTCTCTTTTTCATGGGTGTAATAGGTTTTTATTCATCAGAGGTCAATGTTAGCTGATACTCACCAGAAGCCATCAACTGCTACTTCTAAAAAGAGTTTGAGAGTCACCACCTACAAGGTTTCCAGAGAAATACTTAGGCTATTTTCTCAACTAGAAAAGTATGATTTGCAAATTGAATAAAAACTTGGAAGAGATTTGGTCATTGCGGCCACATTCTCCAAAGCATTTGAAAAAGCGCAGAGGAGCAAAGTCCAGAGCTGGATTATGTTAATCCGATTTAAAAGAAAAAAAAAAGCCTGTCCAGTCTAAGATAGAAGGCAGACTTATTGCTGAGGAAAGATCCTGCATAAAGTAATTAAGGCTGTTACTAAGGGATGGCTGGGACTGTGTGATTCCAGCCCTTTTATCAGTTTCAAGACTCTCAGCACTATATGGAGTTTTGTTCAAAGCCAACAAGAGAGTGATTTCTGAGGTGCTAGAGAAATATGTCAGAAGGAATATACGATGGTCATTTAGGGACTGAAGGAACCAGAAGAGCTAGAAAATACATGGTTTAATAAAAATACTAGCAAATATGAAGTTCAATACAGAACTTTATGAAAAAAATACAAACAGTGCCATTAAAAAGGTTCTAAAAGCCTGTCATGTATGCCAAAACTAGAAAGACAAGTTAAGCAGAAGAACAGAAGATCTGCAAAAATGTTCATTTGCAGCATCTGGAAAAAACAGTTCATAGATTTTTAGCCTTATTTCAGTGAGGCAATGGTACCAAACAATTCCACACTTATACATGTCAACGCTCTTTTTAACTAGCCTTGGTGAAACTGCCACGGTGCCTTCTGACATCGGCTCTTGATTAGAAGCTGTGAATTTACGTAATTTGAACTGAAGTATGATTTCAGAGAAGTAATGCCAATTTGCATTATCCACAACTGAACAGTAGAAAATGATGTCAAAGTTATGCTGAAAAACATTAGAGAAAGACTTCGGTCCACATACAGCAACAAGGTAGCACCAATGAATCACTGGTTGCTTATTTTGTAGAACAGAAAGCTGAAAACAAGAACACCTGCACTGGAGAACATTGACACCAACGTCAGAGGGGCCTAATGAACATACAAAAAGATAGGCAAGGAAAAAAAAAAGCTTAGGAAGATTTGTGGTCACAAGAGTGGCTGCTGCTTCCCAACAACTCTGTGCAAGCCAATGCCTGAGGCAGAGGCTGCCAACAGCAGGGGCTTCACCAGCAGCAGCCCTGCACTCAGGCGAAGTTGTAACCTCCCCTCCGCACACCCCGGGGAACAGGTGACATCTCCCTGAAATCCCAGCAAAGGGCAGAGAGATTGTTTTTCTCAAGAAGATCTTGGAAAAAAAAAATCGGTGCTGTTGCAGAGGCCAAGTGCAGAACATGGCTCCACCAGAACGACTGCGCTGCTATTAACTGCCAGAGCACAACGGTAGTGATGGCTGGGAAGAGCCCTAGAGGCCCTTGAGTAACTCGGCGCTGCTAGCTAACTTAATTCACACATTAGAAATAGGCACTCAAAATTTTACACCGATTATTAACCACTAGTATTTTTAGATTTGCCTAGAAACAGAGGCTCCAGCTTGAATTGTACACAACTCACTGCAATTATGTAGAGGCTTACATTGTGCACATGAAAGAGGTAGGACTCAAGTCAAGAAAATCCAAAACTCAGCTGCATGTAAAACCTGCCAGTGCACTGTACTGTAATACTCTGCAATAGCAAAAGAGTTTTAATTTTTGATACAATTTTTTGTGGTAATTTTTAATTGAAAATATTACAGATTAGCTGTAACAGGAATGGCTTTATACTTGCAACTGAATAAATACTGAAGCTTTCTTCAGGACCTACTGTTTATGTATTCCTGAACTTCAAGCAGCCAAGGCAGCATTGTCTTGGCTTTTCCAGTTCAGATCATGGATCTAATACATTGCATTTGAAATTCTCAGAACACCTTGGACATCTTTCAGAAAAGCATATATGAGGATAACTCACCGATGTGCAGACTGGTACAATGCTGACAAGCTTTACCCCTCTGTATGTTACAGCATGGCAACATAGCATTTTATGTCACCAGTGGCTGGTTACCACTGGTCAGATAAAGACTCAGTTTTTCAAGAACATAATGGTAATTTTGGGCCTTCACAATAACCCAGAAAAGAACAACTAGTATCTGAGAATACTTGGTCCAGGCACCAGTTTTCCCAGTACTAAAGATCTGCATTAGGGTAAGTGATTAGGACTAATTTCAAAGAAGCTGGTTGTGTCCCATTAAACAGTACAACTATAAATATGGCACTTCAGTTTACAAATATACTTAGTTACTCAATAGACCCATACTAACATGAACGTTATCATCTCTATTGCATGTTTGTAAAATAAAGGTCAAATATAGGACTAACCACTAAATTATATAGCTTGATCAGTTGTATAACACAGACTATTACATTTTTCTCTAGAAACTCCTGTAATTTGTAGTAGTATTTAACTATAGAATACCTTACAAGAAGGGATTCAGTCTTGATCTGAAAGCAGCATTTCTCTTGTTAGGTTTTTCTATAGCTAAGCACCCTTCTGAGAAGAATTTGTGCCAGATTGCTCATTTGAATTTCTCTGGCTTTGGCTTGCAGCTACCAGATCTTATTAAACCTCAGTCCAATAGATTAAAGAGTCTTTTGCGACTACTTTTTCCCTCCTCGATTGTTTATACGCCACACAAGAAGTCTCTCAGCCTTCTTGCTGATCTGAAAAACAGATTAGGTTTCACAGTATCAAGCACTTTTCCCAGCCCTCAAATACTTTCTGAACCACATCCATCTATTGCACACCTCCTTTAAAAATGCATCTCAGGAACAGGATCTAATGCATTTGTATTAGTCTCAAAGATGTAAGCTCCTGCTGCAAAATCAATTCTCTACTGATAACCTTTAAAACGCCTATTCTCCTCAGTTTTGTGTCTTTAACTAGACCCTAACTATACCTTGCCCTTTGGCTGTATTCGAGTGTATATTTTTGATCAAGCAATAAAGATTACTTTTCATTACTATCCTTTCTGCAACAAAATTTACCATTTCACCAAGCTTTGTGCTATCCACATATTTTATGAGTAATCATTTTGTGCTTGGTTCTTCACTGCAACTGCAAATGCTAAATCGTATCAGGCTTACTCCTGATCCTCCACAGTAGCCCACGAGAAGCCTCCCCTCCAGTCATGATTTTTCACTGACAATCAGCATATGTGATCTGCAAATCTCTGCTTCCACTTAACTGTGATCAGGCCCTGTGCGTGGAGTGTGAGTCACACGCTTAACTCCCTCTTCACACTCCTCCACAAATAGCCTACAACTCATGTATTGCAGTGCAATGCCTGGTTTCTCTTTCATGCCATAATCCCACCCAGCAGACAGCTGGGCAGCAGATACCTTGTTCCACCGACCAATTCTGTCCTTCCCATGGAATGAGAAAAAACCCCAGTCCGTAGAGGTACATTACTTGTATTGCAAATGCATGCACAAATGCATGCCTACCTGGAAGGAAGATGCTGCTGTACTGCACCACAGCATGAAGTTTTGCTAGCTGATGGGGTCCTGGACTTGGATAAGGTCTTGGATAAGGATGTCTTCCAGCTCCAGTTCTGAAGCCCTTCTGCTATCATGTAATCTGATGTGCAAAACCAGTCCTTTCTCCCATTATCTGCCATGGTGCTCTTGAATGCCATCAACACAAGCGAGCTGAAAGGTCTTGTGATACCTGTGGATCACTGTAGTGGGCCTTCCAACCCACTGGGTTTTTTTTTTCTAATCAGGATGGGAATATAATTTAGCATTAAAACACCAGGTACTTTCTTTATCTTCTCTTTGAACTTTCCTAGGCAAACTTGGTCAACTATGATAAAGCAGAATGTGTATTATATTAAAGTGGTTAAAAAAAGCAGCCCATGGAACTGTACAGCTGTATCTACAATATTTTTATATAAATTAAATATTAATAGGAATATGGATGAGAATATTTTCAGGATCACAGTGCTGTAATAATCTTACCTACTTTATACACTGCTGATTTTTTTCCTTAAAGATAATGGTTATTAGTCCCACTTCTACACTGTGTTCCATCAAGATTAATTCTACATGGAGTGTCTTTGTAACAGTTGTGCTACGTTTTACTAGTTTATACATATGAAAGTAGATATTTTATTCAGAAATATGAAGCAGAACCATTATGCTGTCTAGTTAAGGCTAGTTATTGCTTGAGAATGGCAGGGGTACAAAAGAGCTAAATAGGATTTTAATAATGCAGATTTTATTGGGAAAAAAGCCACAATAAAACAGAATGTGACTCTGTTATTTAATCTAGAAGAACTACCAAAATAAGAATTTCATTTTGAATGTGCATCATGCAGGAACGCTATATGGAATTTACTAAACTCTCTAAGTTGATGTCTAAGGACCATAAAAATAAACACAGCAGCAAAGGTTTGAGAAATTAATTACATTCAGGAAGTGAATGAATTAGGTTAAGGCATGCTAACAAGAAAACAGATTTTTCCATGACCAGAATAATTAGTGACACTTCATTTCTTATGAACTCCTACTGTATATGCGTACATTTTTACAGCAAGTCCAACTCCCTTCCTCCCTAAACTGCATCTCCCAGCCTTTCACTCTCCCCCAGCCCTTAAAACCCCCGTTTCCCTGCCATTTCCTCCGGCAGCCAGGCACTACGCACGGCATGGGAGCAGCCAGCAGCAGGTGCCTGCTGCCACCCAGGGCACATCAGGCAGAGAGGGACCTGCTCCTGCTGTGGGTTTCAGCCTTCGCACTGCGGGAACATTTATAAGCTCTGTTTTCCACCACAACACCATTTTTCACAAAGCTTTGTAGGACTTAGTGCGTACAACCTCTTCTTCACTGCTATCTTTGAACTATCTCTTTTCATAAAAAAGAAGCACCAGTGATGTGAACGTGATGTGAGCTTCAGATAACGCAAATGACGTAAGAATCCATGTACATTTTCCATGTACTGCTTTACTTCTTGTTTACACAAAGATGGGTAAACGTGTATGGCAACAAACTGCTACATGGGGGGAAAGCAGTGGAAGAGGACAGAGATGCCCTGCTTTCACAGATTTACTTTTCCCTAATGAAGTTAATTTAATAATTAACGCAAGAGGTACCTGATGCCTCTCCTTTTTCTCCATGTCTCTCTTTTAGCTGAAACTAGGTACCTCCCTCTCATCTGAGTCATCACTACAGGAAAATAAAGCTAATAGTGAGGTGACAGTAATACAGGAAGGCTTTTTTCTTAATCCTTACAGTTCCCGCACTGCTGCTGGCTCTGATACTCAAAGCAGCATCATTGAGCTCTAGCCTGAACACAAGTTCAAGAGAAGAGGCAGAACAGGGAGCTACGGCTGCAAGAGCGTCGGAGAGGCGTGGAGCTCCAGCAGTCCGCAGCAGAATGTATATGGCTGTGAGCCCTTCTCTGCCAAGCACTGGCAAATTTTGGAAGCTTCTTGAGTTAATTTTCCTTGTAGAATAGAAACTGGCAGTACAAAACAAGCATCTTCTCAGTGCAGGATATTTATTTTCAAAAGTCCAGCTGCCCTTCTTCCCGAAGCTGGAACAATAACAAGCAGTGCTCAGGCAACTCTATTCAGCCAAGGCTTCAGATCGAGTGTCTCACCCCTCGCCAGAAAAACTTCTTTGTGTCTTCATCTCCCTCTCTCCAGGGAGAGACAAGACTTGTGTGGCAGACACAGCACTTACTGCATCTCTGCAAGAACAACTGGTCACAGCTTCATGTCTGACCACACACTTCTTCCCTTTTCCTGCTTAAGACAATGCAGTCAGAGTCCAGGCAAACTGCACACTGAACCTCCTTCCATGAGGTTGCATGGAAGATACAGAAACATGGTGTCACTGAGCTTTGTTTGCATTATCAGGAATTAAAGTTAATAAGGAAACTTCAGATTACACCTTTGTTACGTAACTGCAAAAAACTAACATGAGGTTTTATCTGTTTTATCTGTTAATTTAAACCCAATTCCTATAAAAAGCCATCTCACCCAAGAGAGCAGTATTTAAAGTTCACGAGTCTTGGGGTCAAATCTAACTCAAGTTGCAGCCTACCCACTTTCAGAAGGAGAAGAGGGAAAATCACTCATTCGTAGACAGTTCCACAAATCCCTTCGAAGGAGAAGCAGACACATTCTCCTTCCAGGGCCTGGGGGAGATTTATATCAAGTTTCAGCAAAAGAACCATGGAACAGATCCTGTAACATACACTCATAGTGTTCACAGCAAGTTTTTCTCAGGATGGTTGATCTTTAGAGGGGAGTTTACAGTGACAGGTCACTTGGTTTTCTTGCAGCTGATGCTGTGATTTATTTTGCGGGAATATAATAAAGAGGAATAGCTGCCCCCAAGCATTTACCATAAGATCACAGGAACTGCATTTACAAAATGAACACAACTGCATAAATAGAACAAAGGTGCTAAAATATGCTTCTTCCAGGGAAGAGAAAGAAAAATAGTCAGAATGGTTATAGTAAGCCCCTATGGTGTCACCTGCTCTACAGCTTGTCTAAACCACCCCTCTTCGTGCCTTGCAAACAGACTCAAATACCTAATCCTGCCAGTCAAATTAAAGCAGTAAAAAACCAAATAATTCCACAAGGCAGTATCAGACCAGAGCTCAGGACACTGCATTTCTGCAACAGCAACATCTGTCTCCAAAACAATTTTCCCCCCGTTTTGTTTCACATGGGATAACAACCACTACAGACCACATTTAGTGGCAAAATCCAACAGTGAATGCATCTGCCTGAAGCCACTTAACACTCGTCTTCCGTAAAAAAAAAGGCAAATAATTTGAGAGAAATTAAATTTCCCACTTTTCTGGAGTGTTCAACCAAAATGACCATGGCCTGACTCATTTCAAAAACAAAGAGTAGCTCACCACTAAAGCCGATGGCCATCTCACTTTCCTTGCCCAACTAAGCTGAGGTTATACAATAACCACTACTCCGAGACAAAACTCTCTGTGGTGCTTCATCACTAATGCCCCTTTTCATGGAATCATTGGATAGTGGCATATTGGCACTATGGAACTATGATCTATTGGCACTATGAACTGTGAAATACTGGCGTAGGAACCACCCTGCTGTACAGGCTCCAGCTGCCAAGGTACCTTCTGTACCTTTCTGCACCACATTCCCACCAGCTAGTTCTAGAGGGGATCCTCTGTTCTTTCCCTCCCCTAGCTACAAGAGGAGGTTATGCCATGTCCTCCTCTTTCATATTCTCACCATCAATACACCCCTATACCCAAGTGCTTCAAGAAGCATACTGACATCTTCTTTGGTTTCTCTGCTAGCATGAGTCTCCTTTTTTGTAACATACTGAACCATGACACGTGACACGCTGCACTGCACACTACCCACACTGCTCTTCTCCTCCTTTCTTTATCACCTACAAAGACCTATAGGAAGGGCCACTACTTGCTCCAACTGCACCTGATGGCAAGGCCCAGCAATGTAATCTTAGCTCAGCGTTTAAATGAAGTGCAGAATTGCCTCATAGGGTTAACATCTTGTCCAGCCACCCAGCCCACCATCACTACTCACAAAAAAGCCACTGTATGTCATTGTCTTGTTTTCCATACCTGCAACATTACCTTCTCCATACCTTCTCATTCTCCTCACTTCCTCTCTCTCCTCTTTTTGTCTTAGTAATATAAGAAATGCAGACTCCCACAAACTAGAGACCCCATTCCTGAGTTTCATGATACTAAAATGTCTGTAAGTTATCCTATGTGTATACACACACAAATACATATGTTTGTATGTATATACGTATATCTTTTTTCCATTCTTATGCTTTAATTCAGAATTAAGAATTAATCCCAACGCCAAGATGATGGAAGTTCACAAAATATTAAAAATAATGAGATAACCTGCTCATAAAATACAGGGCTTGAAAAAGGACACAGAGAGTATTCAGTCACAGAAATATACTGAAAGATGTAACATCAGCAGCTCTTTTAAACCCAAAAGGTTAAATTAGAAACACCATTATTTCTTGAGAGAATTATTTTGAAGAATTCATTGTTGAGGAAAGTACTGAGTTTTATGTTCATGGCTCTACAGCTAGATTTCTTAAATCAAGCTCATTTCCTTACCCCCATCCTTCCACCTCCATAAACATCAGCTCATTATTTTAAAAATGCACGATGAATAAGAAAGGCAATTTAAGATGAGGCACTGTAGAAATTGACTGTGACGGGTGTTCAAAGAATGAATCAGCACATGAATTCCCTTTTCTTTTACTCTTCCTTAAGCATCTGCTTTTGGCTACTTTTCTGATTTCTCCTTGATGTTTGACCCTAACAAAACCTCAAAGACCTCCTCAGGAAGTGGGGAGCTACGGGGAAAAAAAAGCCACAAAGAAAACAAATGTTTCCAGTGCCTCCTACCTGGCTTTGGATAACCTTCATGCTCCGGTGGTACTCAAAGCACCTCATTTGTTAAGAAATACAGCTTTAGACTTTCTGGTTATTATTAATAGCTGCTTTTACACAATATTGGTTTTCCCATTAAACTTGGAAAAATCACACATTCCTTGCTAGCAATCAGTTCTTCCCTCAGGCAAAACACAGGCTACCTGTAGGAAGGAACCAGTGCTTGTCGTGAGTACTTGTGGTGTCTGCAGTAAGCCATTCTTCAACCCTGTAATGACTGTGGATTAAATTATATCTGCCAAAAATTTCTACCAAATTTCTATTAGCATCATATTATTCTTAATTAGCGTAACTGTTGCAAATGTGTATAATAAAACATATATGTAACTTGACTCGTCTTTCGCAAAGCACACTCCCTGACTGAAATATTCAGTACTAAAAAAAGACCAGAATATCATGAATGTAGGAAACAAATGGTCAGAAAACCTGGGTGAAAAACAAAGATGGATTCCTAGAGAGGGTAATTCTAGGTTAATATACAAAATAGGGTGGGGGGGTTTCTCTCCATGTTTCACATAGAAATATAGAATTATTCAGGTTGGAATTATCTCAGAAGGCCATCCGGTGCTCAAAGCAGGCTTAACACTAAATCCAGACCAGGTTGATCAGGACTTTATCCAGTTGGGTCTTGAAAACCTTCAAGCATGGAAATTCACAACCTCATGGGCAACCAGGTCCACTGCTAAATTACCCTGACAGTGCAAATGTTTTCCTTGTATAACATTGACCATGATGCTAATTTATGTTGTATGAAGTTGAAATCTCCCATTTCAATTTGTCATTGTCTTTTATTCTCCCAATATACATCGCTGTAAAGAGCATGTCTCCATCTTCTCAGTAATCTCCTTGTAGTCGTTGGACAGCTGCTGTTAGGTCCCTTCAATGCCATCTCTTCTCCATGCTGAATAAGCCCAGTTCCCTCAGCCTCTCCTTGCAGGTCATGTGCTCCAAGCCCTGACCATGCTCATGGCCTTTCACTGAATTCACTCAAGTTCACTGATGTCTTGGGAGAGTCCAAAACTGGACACAGCATTGCAGTTATGGTCTAAGGTGTGCCGAGTAAAGGAGAATAATCACTTCCCTCAATCTTCTGGCTGCTGTCCTGTTGATACAGTCCAGTCTGCTGCTAGCCTTCACTGTTTTGTGCTGATCAAGGATGAGGATGTAGTTCATTCTTGGTTTCTTATTCAATCTTTGTCCTGTTCCCTGACCGTGTCAGCACAGGTGCCAAGTAACACCGAACAGCTGAACGAGAAAAGCAGAAGAGCAAGACTTTCTGCCCAATTTTGCAGCCTGTCCTCACTTCATATAAATGGAAGATCATCAGCCCTGTCAGGATATTGCTTCCTCACATCATGTAAAATCATATAAACAACCTGTTAGGGTAGCAGAACTGTGATTACAATGTGAGTCTTCCATAGTTTTAGGCTGTTTCTCTATATATCTGAGCTGCAGACAACAAACCATCCAAGCAAAGTCACCAGTGCTGTTCTATCTTTTCTACAGCACTCTAGTTGTTATTCTTTTTGCATCAGAAATTGTTCATCCCAGAAAATACCATGAGGATGTGGGATTTTCTGGATGAATTTCAATGCAAAGATGTGGCCGGAAAAAGCATTATACAGTCAGAGTTTACCAGCCAAAGTGTACACTTGTAACCAGGGACACAAATAAAAGGGAGCTGCAAGAAGAGGCTCTATTTCAGCGGGAAAGCAGGGTTTTCCACATAAAATGTAACAAGCCAATAGTGCAACATGAAACACAAGATATTCTCAGTCCTCATTCAATTTACAAGCATAGTATCAAACCTCCTCTATATAACATGCCAACACAGTAATGAAACGAAGATAAAAAGATGAGCAAACCTACTTCATCCAAGCTGTCCAAGTACCAATATACACATAGTGCATATCTCTTTGCTTCAATTAAAATACAGAAGGTATCAGTAATTTTTTTCACTAAAGTTTAAAGAGGAAAAAGCATTAGATTTTTATCCAGTATACCCAGAAAAGGCTTCAATTTTTAAGGGGGATGTAGAAGTGGGATTTGAAGTTGTGTCTCTGAATCTTAATCTCTGAATTGCATGTGAATGCACTGCCAACCCTGTGGAACCCAGAATTTCCCACAGATTTTTGCTGGCAGGGACTAATGCTTGTGAGCATGTAGCCTGTCTGCTGTGATTGCCTGAAGAAAGCTGTAAGACTTATGAGCCCTAAGAAAACATAGTGAGTATATACACCATAGTGTATTCTTTTACCCACCATTGCTGTATCTAAACACTTAGAAAGCATCTCTCTATGAACACTTTACAGGGAAACTTTTGAACACTCTCGAACACTCTATCATCACTTCTGTATTTTCCTATATCCAAGGAAACTATATTCACGTTCTGTGAAAAGAGGTTCTTGCACAATTTTACAGATGATGTATATATTTTTCATCAAGTCCTGTCTGCATTCATAGTTCTCTACCGGGATTAGTAGCACATAATTTGAGCAGGAATAGTGAGGAGAAATACACAGTGGTTTTAAAAATCAGAAATGGTGCTTGTTTATGATACTATTTGCAGCTCTTCCATCTAAGTACTCACACAGATTACACATACTCCCAGAAAGATGGAAATTAATAATATGTGAAATACCTGTGCAGCTTGAGCGTCACAGTTCCATAAACAGTAGCAAAGCCCAGAAGACGAACCCATCTTAGGAGAACACAGCGAAATACACTTGGCTCAAAATACAAAATGACAACCTATAGAACAGAAAGATAGAGAGAGCTTCAGTACCGCTTTAATGTGAAAGTATTTCTTCATTCAAATGCAGAATAGTTGCAAAACAGGACAGCAGACATATTTCAGCTCGTACTGCTGTATATTTAGATTTTCTAGTAAAGTGACGGGATGATCGGATCAACCAGCTGGCACAGTTCTAGGCACCAACTCCTTTTGAAGGGAGCTGGCAAAAGCCCTGTGACAGACTGTGAAGTGACAACACTTCTAAATGCAATTCCACTGACTTTTCTTAACTGAGTGAAAACATGTACCCAGAGAATAGGATAGAACAGACAAGGACATTTTCCTTGAGCTATTCCAGTAATATGCAGCTGGCCTAATTCTGGTATGATGGACTGTATTTACTAGGTTACACTTCAAAGTCACTCCTAATAAACCTAGCAAAAATTAAAGCTGCTCATTTTTCTCTGCCAACTATTCTGCCACATTAAAAATGATTGCACCAGCCTCTCTCTGTGCAGAACACCAAAATCTTGATGTCACATTTGATTCTTTCTTATTCTTCCCCATGTATTTTCCCTAAGCGATGCCAAATCTCCCTATTCACCACCACTTTCTTAACAAAAATAACCTTTTTGTTCACTTACGGATTTCTCTAATCACAACAACAGAAAGGTCCTACTGGCCTTTTGCTCTGTCAACCAAGTACCATGCATGAGGAGAACACTCAATAAACGGTAATATAAAGCTAGTTCCGTAGGTATAGTGCATATAAAAGTATCATTACCAAGTAAAATGCCACCCTTATCTAAAACAGGGCTGCTCAAACGGTGGACTCAGTCACAATCTGAACCAGGAGTCCATTCCTCCTTCCAACAGACGTTGTCCGTGGTGTTCTGAGGGATGATCCCATACTCCTTCCCACCCATCTGGCCCCACCAGGATCCTGCTGTCCCAGGGATTTGTCTGTACACTGCCCTTACCCCACCTGCAGACCCTGCTTGGTCCAGCAAAGCTAGATCCAGTGCATCCCATCCGTCTTACATGAACCTGGTAAAACGACCCAATGCACCGTAGTACAAATTAATTGGGTAATCCTGGTCTAGAGAAAGAAAGCATTGAAACATTTCAGGCCATCTGCCACAGCTTCATTTAGAGTCAGTACATTCTGGCAGTAGAGGTAGTATTGTGCCTACCGGCTGCCACATGATATTATTTTCCTAAGTAAATGCTTTTCTATGTGGGAATTCAAGCCCAGGATATTGGCCAAGAGCCCAGGACTACGTCCTTTGGGTGACACAGACATATTGAGGAGAGTGGGGGCAAAAATGGCAGACATGTGGGCTGAGAGAGAAGAAGCTGCTGGGCTTTGCTGGCACGGTTTTTTTACAGCAGAATCAAGCTATTTCTTTAAAAAATATGGTTTGTTGAATCAAATCATGGTGCAAAATTTAATCTGCTTTTTTCACTGTTATTGGACTGACACGTTTCAAGGTAGACATCTTCTGGGAGTCTGACAAATTCTGCATGTAGGGAAGGGAACAGCGTGCAGCAAAAGGCCCACTTCTCCTTGGAAAATCAGCTGGAAAAACAACATGCATCCATACACGCATGAACATGCTTGTGCAAACAGAGCATCCAGCAAGAAGTTTCTCAGAAAGACCTGAATGATAGTAATGACCTCTTATCCTAATATACAGTTCTACACATTAGGACAGTTGCAGAACCAGAGCAAAGTCTATAGCAGTAACCTGCCTCCTGAGGTTTGCCAGGGGATAGAAAACACCCTGTTTCATCTTTAATTCTTCCAAACTAGAAAAACAAATGCCAAAAAAGACTGGCATGCAGAGACGCTGAACATTTCAAAGTTGATCTGAAAGCAGAATTTTTCAGATGGTTGGCATGGGAAGGTCTGAAAACTTTCCAGGCACAGGATTTTCTGAACAAGGGCAACAGTGTTCTTTGCCATGAAAATCTGACACAGCAATTTTATCTGCAGTTGCTTGTTGAAATATTAACTGCTCGTGTCTAGAAAATCTTATTGATTTGAATTGAATGATTTGTATGAGCAGCTGAGGCATTTGGGCTAGCTATCAACCAGAATACACCACTTCCAACGCAGCATGGTGTGAGCTGGCATGTGGCAGCTCCCCATGAAGGCTGCAGAGGCAAGGCTCTGTTGGCAAAAACTGTTCTCATTTCCCCATTTGAATGGAGACACATTTGAACTACTCCTTTGCCCAGTGGTCAAGTACATTGCGGAAGCTGTCAAAGACTTGATCCAAGTTTGATCCCTTTTGGGTCTTTTGAAAATCTCTTCCTATGTTTATGTGATGGAGAATAGTTGCAATGCCCTCCCAAGGGCCAACATCCATTTTGACCTATTTTTCTGTAACTTGCATGTGGTCTGGCATGGACCAAGGCTTTGAACAGCAAGAATTGCTATTCTTATGTTTTGCTTCCTTCTTAGGCTTTCCAGAAGGTTATTCTAAGAATATGTCAGTCCCATTAGGGCTCACTGGGATGTTCAGGTGACTGCTGTCTCTAAGCTTTTGTCAGCATTAAGTCTCTTATAAACACAGTGAATTTTAGTGGCACAATTTTTAAATTGAATAACCTTTAACAGATTGGAGCCAAGGGGCTACAGAAACACTGCCCTGAAAGCTCAGTACACCAAAAGCCATGCTCAAGTTTTTAATCTTAGTGGAATTAACATTCTTGCAAAGTATATATATCTGGTGAAAAGCATGGCTGCTGCACTCCATTCCTCACTCTCCCTAGCTAAAAAACAAAGACACATAACACAGAGAAATCTTGGTTTTGCTTCATGTCAGCCTCTTCTACCTTCTGGTTACCAAAACCTCCATTCCCTACTGTAATTCCCAGAGGTAAGCATTCCTTAAAGTGACAAACAATATGCAGCAAGGGGTTGCTCGGCTCCAAGCTAGGAGCGTAGGATAAGCCCAGAATTCACCCACATACCCAGGCTGCTCTCAAGAGAATAAGGGAAACCCTCTGCAGTTCTAAAAGACTACTCTGCCCACCAAAAATCTGACAATAATTCATTTTCCCTTTTCTGCTTTTATAATGCATTAGAGCATGACAGCAGCATAAATCTTATTAAAAATGCTTAGAGGTTTTGCTGATGTCACAAAACCTATTTACTGTACATAAGGAAACATGATATCCTCTGTTTCACTAGCTCCTGAAATCCATTTGAAAACTAGGCATCAGTTTCTATTTCTTAAACAACAAAGATCTGGGGAAAAAATATTTGGAAACCAGAAGAAGAGAAGTCAGACACTGCCTATTCACGTACCAGTTACTGCAGCTCTGCGTGAGACCTCATAAACTGTGGCTCATCTTTGTCATTTGGACAAATGCATTTAGATGTTTGCTTTTAACCTCAATGTGTTTTAAGCTATTATTACCCTTGCCAAAACATTGTCCCAATAGTCATGCTACCACTTGTGGAGTCAGAGATGAAAAGACTTTCTAAGGTCACCAGCTAACTGTTAAGTGTGTTTAGAGCTGGAGAATTACGGACATGGAAGAGAGACTTTCCGTGCTGACACAGCGATCCGCCAGCTCAGTTATTCAGCTGACATGATGAACAGACACACGCTCTCTAAAGACAATGGCTAAAGTCGACACAGGCACCTCACCCACTATGACAAATTTTTGCTATCAGGACAGGTAGGACAGTAAAAGTGCAAACAGAACTAACATTGAACAATTTAATGTTCAAAAGCATATCAGACATCGTCCTCACAAAAAATGAGCAAATAATGAGTTTATAGCCTCAGTGCCACCGCTTCTTAAAAAATACACAGCATTTAGAAAGATTCTTTAAAAGAAAAAAACCCCACGTTATCAGAGCTCTATAATGTTAATAGTGAGCAACACTTCCGTGCAACACTAAATATTCTTTTGTTTTTCAGATTAACTTTACTGTGCACATTAGAAGATGATTAATTTTGCCCTTCACCTTGAGACCAAGATCCAGGCAAAAATATTTTAATTAATACTGTGCAGTTTGCCAAAGTGCATTGACTGGGATTTAGTCAGCCTAAATCAGGCATAAAATGTCTACTTACATTGTAGGGGTCTAGTAAATCAGACTCACTAATGTGAGTTCCACAGATAACCCACGGATAAAAGCAGGTACCTTGAAGAACCTTCAAGAAGTTCAGGACTTCAGCTACTTGGACAGGATCTTGGCCTAAAGGCTTCAAATATGCATTGCCACTGACTAGAAAGGTACTTCAGCATTTATTTTAGGGAAGTTGCTTCACTAAATGTCAATTAATAATCTGCATTAGGAGGACTAAGCCAAACACTTTGTAGCCAGCTCTAACAATTTTGTGATGTATTAAAGGCAAGTTGCTTTTTACTTCGATTCTTAAGCCATAAAAATCTCATGAACAGATAAAAACTCCATTTTCCTTTTCAATCATCAAATTTCTATATTCCACATTGAGAGGGAATGGGCAATGTCTTAAAAGATCATAAGTCAAAGAACAAATATTTTTAAAAATACATGGAACTATCAGTGCTACAAATCCTAAACCTAAACATGAAAAATTTTGAGAAGGACCTTAACTCTAAAAGCCCCGAAGTGTTCACTTTTGAACCCTTCTTATTTTTGCCCTCAGGTGTAGAATTATAGAATGGTTTGGGTTGGAAGGGACCTTTAAAGATAATCTAGTTCCTAGTGCTGTGGGCAGGGATGTTATCCATGTTAGATACATGGAAATGAGATACAGAGCTTAGAATTTGAGCATCAGCAACATCTGGCTATGGATCCAAGGTGAAAATCACCTACTTTAGATAAAAGCAATGCAAAAGTATTGATTTTCTTCTCATTTTGAAATAATCAAATTTCTCTTAAAATCTTGCCCAGTTAACCCAAAAAGCTTTACAGGAAAACTCCCTACATTTTTATTTAACTTCAGAATTTGCTGCAAGTACTCTGCACAGTTCAATGCAGGACATGACACGGCCATTTAAGATAATGCCTTTTGGGCTAATTCCATTAACAAGCATCTAGGAGATACTGTGAAGAGATCCATCTGATCTGTTCCACTGCCCAGCACCATCTGCCCTTGCCCGACTGCAATAGCTGTCTTGGGCTGTCTCTAGGCAATTCTGCTGTGGAACAAGCCATCAGACACTTCCTCTTGTTATCCTGCTGTGCTTTGAGATGGGCACTCTTCTTCTGCCATGTTTCAGTAGTTTCTTTCAACACATAACATATCCCCCAGGGTAACCTAGTACATCCAGTCACCTATTAATGCTTCAGTCCTAATACTGAGAAGGGATTTCCCACAACAGAGATGCTGTTTGCAATGTTAGATAAGCTTGCCATCCAAACTCATAACAGTCTGGCACTACGCTTTCTAGAAAAGGGACCAATCCACTTGTATGTGGGCACACTGCCATCTTAACAGATGGGCATGAATGAAGGCATTCATGAGCCTATGTACGCTATGGGCACCACATACCACTGTTCAAAACATGATTCACAGCTCACAGCATCTGCTGAAGTATTAGTGAATGCACAACTCATTATCCAATCCTGTACTACCAACAAATATTTCCGGTGCAACTACACAAATCATTTTAGAGGTATGATAACAGCTGAATATATACTTAGGCTAATTATATAAGAACACCTCCTTCCACATCCACCCCATATTGTAAAACCACATGCCCTTTTTAAGCCGTAACATTTTATTCTAATAGGCCTATGGACACATGGTACCATCAAATCCTGTTATCCTTGCAAATCTCACAATTTCAAAGCCGAATTGTGCTGGGTCATTAGCTCAATGCCTCTATAAAGCACAAAGTCGCTGCAGGAAACCACAGTAACTACTCAGTAGGTTTTATTCTTGCCTCTGAATTGGAACTCAATCAAATCCTCAGTACACAGCATTGGAGGCACTCTGCTGCTAGGGGCAATGCATTTCAGATAAGATGTATATCAAAGTCAAAATACTTATGGCCTTTTGAGATCTTTTGGGTTTCTTCATAAAAGAAGATAAGTTCTTCCTAGCTGCCCACACAAAGTCCAGCTTGATATTCTGCCTCCTGAAATCCTCTTTTCCCTCCCACTATACTTTCAACTGTAGATAGGTTGTCTCCATTGCCTGTCTTAAAACCTATATTAAACCTTTGGCTGTGTTTCAGCAAAGACATGTCTTGCCTGTAAAGTCTTTTGGAAGTCCAGGATGCAGTATAAGCGCAGAGACACCAGCACTGGTGTAAAACACAAGGACTTCTTGAACTTGATTCATCAGAATGCTTTCCTGTCACTAAGTTGTATTATACTTTGGATTCATCCCCATCAGGCAGTAACAGCAGATCTCTAAACCTCTTTATGGAACATACTTTTTACACTGGAGCTCATTTAGCCTCCTGAGAGATTTATCTGGTGATTAAGGAAACGGAACCTTCAAGATCATTCTTTTTTGACACAAGACAGCATACTCAGAATGCCTTTTTATTGATACATCTTCAATTATTTTGCCTCTTTTCTTTTTCCTGTTCATAAGACAGATCTCAGCTAACTCTTGGCAGGGCATCTCTGAATAGGTTATTTTGTGGAAAATAAATGTCCATGTGACTTCCAAGATGCCATCATGTCTTTCCTCCAATTTGAAGAGAAAAAGTTATATGTCACAGATCCTACCAGTTCTGGAAATATTCATTTATAATTGACTTGAACACATGGCCTGAAAATGCATTTATTTGCCATAAATTCTAGCCTCTACTTAGAATTACGAAGGATCCAGCTTAGGAACAGGATTCCTGTTTAGATTGGCCTAATGAACAGTATTTTAAAGTCAAGTCATAAAAAGTTAACATATAACCCACATTGTCTTTAAAAAGAGACATGCTTGCACACTGTAAACAGATTTGTTTACAACAAATGAAGTGTTATGCTTAACAAGGCCCACGCAGTAACAAAGGGCATTCCAGGTTTTTTTCCTAATAATGGCAACAACTTTGCCAGAAAACACTTTCTTAGTTTATGAGAGACATGAATTTACATCCTGGCTGAATCAGTTATAAATGCTAAGGGTTGTAGGATTCTCCAAAGGTGAATTCACAAACAACAAGAGAAAGGGGATACAAAGAAAGACACCACACTAAGTCTGTATCCTCTTTGGGGAAAGAAGAGCCTAAGAACTAGTATTACCAAAAGGACTAGACCCCTGCCCCAGGCAGGTGTGGGAACCATCTGGGGAATCGAGGAGAAACAGAAATCACTTTGAAACCAAGCTAAATCAAGAGATGGGTTATCATACACGTTCTCTGTGTCTACCTCCAAACACAGAAATTAATGCCTCGCTTTTCACTGTAATAGAATACACTATTTATCTTTAACTGTAAACTTCTCAAATACAAAGAGATATTTCCATGGCACTGGCCCAGGGAGTGGTGATCCTAAACCAGTAAAACATGGTATTAGGTCTCCCAGCCTACGGGGCTATAGGCACTGAGCTGCTGGAGGTGGCAAATCCAATTTCTTGGGGGCAAATGTTTGCCTAGGAAAGGTGTCTTCCTGACCACTGTGAGTTACTGGATGCTTCTGCAGCATCCACTACAAGATAGGGAGAAGGTCTGAAGCTCAGAAGTTCCCTTGAGACCATGACAGGGTGTAGCACAATGAATAAAATACCTTACACTGAAAAAACCAAGACTGAAAAAAAAAAATAAATCTATGCAGTAGATCTAATCACATCCCATCTTAAGAGAGAAGAAAAAATAAAGTCTGAATTGTATACTTCTCCGTATACTCTTTCCTTCTTCTCATTCAAATGTATTTCTGCTCCACTACCACCATAAAGCAAAATAAACAAATACTTTTCACGGAATCCAAACAGAAATGGGCTTGGTTGGCCCAATGGATCTTCTTATCCATCTGCTTCGATATGCCAGTTATTTGTCCGTCTTTGGTATACATGTGTCCCTCATTTCTGACAGTCTCACATTCTTCAATACAGTTATCCTAACAGCAACCTGAACAACCTCAGAAGTCAGTCCCTGCGGACTTGAGAGCTGGTTGATCTCAGCAGTTCAGAGACTTCAAGCTGGCCAGATGTGGATTTGGCTGGATGTCAGAAGTTTCCACTGAAATCAACACATTACCACAGAAGGTTTAAAACCTGTTTAAACAGGAGTTTTAAAAACAGAAACAACTGTTGTGTTTGAAAATTTAAAGCCCACCAGAATCCATGTAGCTAACTGTGCATGGGGGAAAATTGTTTTTCCTGACTCATGTAGGTCACCAGCTGCAGCCTTGAAGCACAAAATTAATGTATAGTCATTGATCTGATATTAAAGATACATAGGAGCTAGCTAGGGAGTTAGGAGCCTTTGACTTCACTAACAGGCAACTACCCAAATATTTAAAAAATATCTGTCTCCCTGTTTTCAAAAAGAGCTGCAAGTGTTAAGAGCAGTGTAGATCACATTGACGTTCTGCACTCTTTCATTTGATGAGCATTTCATGGCACTGGCCCAGGGAGTGGTGATCCTAAACCAGTAAAACATGGTCATTCAGGAAGTATTAGGTCTCCCAGCCTACGGGGCTATAGGCACTAAGCTGCTGGAGGTGGCAAATCCAATTTCTTGGGGGCAAATGTTTGCCTAGAAAAGGTGTCTTCCTGACCACTGTGAAGTCTTCATTTCTTCTTCCTAAATTTATACACAAAGGCCTTGGATTACTTTCCAGTTAAATATTGAAATGTATGTGAAAATGTGGGTTTGCTGATCAAGCAAATTGTCAGGTTTTGAGTGGAGATTATTAGACGTGCTCTGCCAGCAGCAACGCTAAAAGCAAAGATAAGCAGGGGGGATAGCCAGGGCTCCAGCCACCTGCATGTAAAGGATGAGAAAAGAAGCACAAGTGAAGTGCAGAGAAGCTGAGCTCCTTAACCATTCAATACTTCTGTCTTCATGGTTTGCATTACATTCAATAAATGTAATTCCAAATTAATAGAACTAATTTCATCAGAACATTTTACCTAGGCAACAGGTACATATGCATAGGCACATTTCAAAAATTGTTCACACCAATGCAAAACTATGAAAGTGGAAAATCAAAGGAAGTCGTAAAGTCAAAATATCTTCTAAAATATTTGCTTCCTCTACCAGTTAACTTTTATAATCCAACTATTTCTGTCATCAGTTCATATACATTTTCCTCAGTGTGACATGCCACTTGAGTAGATGACAACAGTCAACTGAATGTCCTGGTTTCCCTATTTTGTATGTGGAAAAACTTTCTTACTGGATGCACTGCTATCATCTTTGCTTAACAAAGATGTAGTCACTCAAGAAGCAAAAAGAGAAACATTTTAAGCAGCAGAAACATCTCTAATGAAAAAGACAGACATCTGTTCAGCCCAGTCATTTGCCAAATACTTGACACATTTTAACAACAGGGTTAAGAATATGCTAGTTTCATTTTATGAATAAAGAAGTGCACTACTCCATACAGTATTTTATTAAAAACAAGGAAAACCTAACAATTCATTTTAAGCCCACATCTGCAATTTTAAGAAAAAGAAACCTTTTAAAAACATCATGGTGAAGTAGTCTATATTAAAATAAATCTTGCAAGAGCTGCAGCTAAATCAAGACATAATAGACTAAATTATTCAGAGCAACTTGCCAAGTATACTTAATGCAAGACACAGGTCATAAAACAGACTCAGAGAGACACTTGCATTTCATTATAATATGGCTGAAATCCCTACAAATATACAGTGCAGAGAAGGGGTTTTATATGAGTATTTTCAAATAGTGACTTCAACCTGGGAAAAATAAAACACACAGCTATTCAGAGTTCCAAAAATATCTTATCTCTTGGTCTTAATCTAACAAAGCCAGTGAAGTATTTAACACCAAGTTTGTGAGAAAAAACCAAGTTTGTGTGAAGAACCCAATGACTTAGGTTCTTCAGGAATACCTCCTTCCTGGCTGCACGCTCTCTCTGATCTACACGTTAGGCAGGTTCATGAGCCAAGGTAGGAATTTTATTGACACCAACTTTTAAGATGGTTATATGGAAAAGATAATAGGGACGGACTAGGTCTTTGAAATACCCTGTTCAACCACAGCAAAGAGTAGGACAGAACTGGCCGTTACTCTCCACAGGAAAGTTTTTGTCAGTATTTATTTTGACAACCAATAATTTAGAAAACCTCTCTCCACAAAATACCAGCTGGACATCTCAATGCAGCCATTGCTGATTAATTTACTGCAGACATCACTGCTGGAACTATTGACTTTTCATTTTCAGCTCATGTACCTGTAGCAACAACAGCAGTGGGGACAAGCCAAAGGCCACGGTGTGACAAACCTCCAGAGGAAGTGGTGGGAACGCTCCACCTCTTAATGTTCCCAAATCAAGAACGGATGCTTTAGGTAAACTGAAGATATGGGCTTCAATAGAGAGGTGATTGGGTGAAATGTGAAAATGAGTGACATACTCTGATGACATGATCTATGATCCCACTGGTCTTAAACCTACATTAACCATATTAAGCAAAATATATCATTAACATAATTAATTAATTATGGGTAATTAAGAAAGTAGAGAAGAAACCAGCCACAGCTGCAAACTCAAAATTCAATCCATAGTAGAAACGACAGAAATACGAAAGAAACACTATTTCTCTTCCTACTGATACTCTTATATTTCTCATATCACATGTACGTGAACGTTGTTGCCCTCCAAAAAAATTGTGGACAGTTTGCTTGGCTAAGAGGGCCAGAGTGCTTACGCCCTTTGGTTTTGGTCAAAAGCAAAAAACATTGTTTTATATAAATCCAGGCAAGAAAAATATTTACGCAATGTTGAGCAGATATTGATAAATTATTATGACTGAGAAATTAAAATAAATTTAGCAAAATAAATTTCTGTATTCAAAACGATCAGGCTCTTTGGAGATTTTCTCTCACACGTATATCTCTAGTTGATTTTTAAAGAACAGCATAAATCAGCTCCAGTCCTGTCTGCAGCAGTGGAGCAGAGCAGCCTGCAGAACCAGCCCTCCTCTGTGCAGAGCGCAGGCACGTTCACTATGGGTCCTCTTCTCTGGGAACACGTCCACATCCACTACTTACCTATGGATGGCTCAGGGATGCTGCAAAGCAGTAATTCAATAACGGCCTAACAAAGGCAAAGTGAATGTCATAAATGTATGAGCGGGATTACTACCATCGTTGCCTGGAAGAGCTGGGGACTGATCTCAGTGAAGAAGGAGACCTTTCTTCCTATATGTTCCTAAGAAAACTCTTTTCCTGCAGATTTTCATTAGCAACTTTTTCTTCACAGGACTTATATTTTGTGATGTACTTCTGCCATTCTGGTTCTTTAGCATGGGCAGAAAAGAAAAAGCTCAATCACCTCTATAATTAGAGAACAGTGGAGATCACTGGAAGAATTATAGACAAGGAAACATGCTTCTTATTTCCTCACTGCATTTAGGCTCCAAGGTGCAGGCAACTGAAGACTACAGCACAATTCTCGTCTTCCTATTTTCATTGTCAGTCGCCCATTGAAAAAAATTCTGCTACTGCATATTTATTGTCACGAGGGCTGCCGCTTGTCTAGGCTTGTAAAGCATCTACCACATTTCTGACCACTGTTCTTAATACCTAAGAAGTGCTGGAAGTTGAAGACTCTTTAGAAAAACATCTCTTTCAGGTAGCAGCTCCCAGCTCTTGGCATCTGAATTTGAATTCAGACGTAGCTGGGCCCTTACGTTCCTTGCCATGCACGTGCAAGATATTGCCAGACCAATTAATCAATAACATTTTTACTCTTTTAGAGATAGGATTTCCTGCCTCTCATGGAATTTAACCAGCACACATAACTCTTAACTGGAGAAGTCTGACTCACCAGCCTTTAAAGTCCTTGCATTAAGGTGAACAAGCTAGGTCTGAGACATATGTGTTCTACTTGTCCTGTCACAGAGCTTCAGAGGAGGAAAATATTCTTAAATAAATAAAAGCAATACAGAATAGATATTTGGATGGTGCAAAAATGAATGCTTTCATAAAACTCTGAGATCCTACAGACTATTGACACATATTGACACTATGGTGCTGCAGAATTTTATTCTGTGTTTATGGGTATATATGTGCATAGGAGGGGCTAGTTGTAAATAAAACATCAAACCTTTTTTTAAGTGGAAGTTCTACATACATAGACATTTCCTAATCCCTTCTCCAGTTTGCATGCATGTATGTGTGTGTTTGTACATATAAAATTAATCGCATGCTTGTGTGAATATTTATATATCTATGCATTTATATACAGAAATAGATTTGGTGCTTTCCTTGTGACTTCTTTTTTGCTGGCAAAATCATGATTCTCTTTCAAAAGTTAGCTACTTTTCATACCGATGCTACAGCACATTGATTCTAAAACAGCAGTATAATTCAATTTAAGTATTATCTGTGCTGGTGTTTTCTTCTTTATGAAAAGCAACACAGAACTTCATCAGTATCAGCCTCCAGCAATCCTAAACAACCCCAAAATACACTTCTAGTGCAGAAGGGTTCACAGGGCATCTCCACGAGCCACAAAACACTCCTTCACATGGTATGTGAGAAAGTCATATTCTCTGTATTCACTCTCCTTCACCATATTCAACTAGGGTGATCTGATACTATAATCCCTATATTTCTATAGGGAATAGAAATCTGGAGTGGAGTTTCTACACACCTGAGCTAGGGAAGACAAGTGAAATGCCTAAATCCAAGACAGTCCGACCCGGGCTCCCTCTGTATCATAAGCAGAGGGCAACTCACATCGTCCTTCTACAGGCACCTAAGGTGGGTTATCAGTGCTGTCCTCCAGAGATGCCTACTTTTCTCCACAGGCTATAAGGGGACCCTGGGGGTAAAATGTCATGTTCAGAGTTAAAAGTAATAAACCGCTCCCCTGCACCGCAAATAGCCACTCCAAAGTTTTACTCACAGTTCTCAGCACTCTCAGCACTCTCTCCTTCTCAAATGAGTTCACACGCAACTAGTAACCTGGCAGACCATGTAAAGCCCATCCTTCAACTCTGAAATACTATAAAGAAGAACAAACTGGAAAAGGCTTCAGAACTATTCAGCCTAATTTAATATTTACTACTATTTTAAACTGGGGCTCTCAAAGGAAGCAAAGAACTTCAGAAGAATTCAACTGATTTGGAAAGAAATGGGCCTAGAACACAAGGTATATTTAATGGATTTTTAAGGTAACTATCAGAAATAAGATGGCAATGAAAAGTAACACAGACGTTAGCTCATTGAGGGCTATGTTCTGAATGGACAGGTGCCCGTTCCATCATAGCAGATAAATGCAAAAGTCTTAAAAGGAAAAGCAATGATCTCAGACTAGTCATACTAAATACAAGCTGTCAAGAAGCAATCTTGAGCAATGTACCAGCAACATAGCTGGATGAACTCAGAGAAGCCTGAGAAGAAGAATTCTTTACAGACCTCAGGAGGAATACTTCTTTAATAGTACAAGAACAACATACTCTACTCTGAAAGAGTAGTTTTCAAAAGCTTCAACATATGTAGGTGGCAACCAACTAAACAGAACAACAAATCAGAACAGAAATCTCCCTTGGAAATGCTGTACGGAAGTGGAAAGTGGGAGGGATGGATCTCAGAGCAGATCTTCAGGAAATTGAGTATGTACTTGAAAAACTTTAAAGAGTCTGTGGAAGTCATTGAGCAGTCAGTGAGAAGTCTGAAGTACAATGGTGCAGGAAAGAGAGGAGCTGGGCGAAAGGGGACTTGCACAATGTGAAATTGACTGGGGGGAAATAAGGGTAATAAATTTTCCTCTGGAGAAGAAAGTTTCATGACACCTCAATGATCTGAATTGCTACTCATCACCTGAACCAACTGTAAAATCCCTAAGAGATAACAGGCGTGTCTCACCTTCCAAATATCGCATTTGCTAACCTTTGCATACGTTCTGGTTTTCCATAAAACTGCACTGGCAAATGCACAAGTAAACACATTGATGAATTCTTAATTGTCCGATATGGGCAATTTCTTTTTAAAAAGGAAACAGACAAACCATGAAAACATTTGAGATGTAAGGTTGTATAGTCATTAAACACTTCAATCCTCTCTCTCACATGATATGAAATGTTTCAAGTCCTAAAGATTTGAACTCAAACACCCCAAACCACATTAGGACTTGCAACTTGTTTTGCTGAATTATGCTTTCTCTGTAACTTAGAGTTTGGGCTTTTGTGATTAAAATTGCCTTTTATTTCAAACATGTAAAATAACTGTAGATAAATAAACTGTGGATAAGGAAAAGAAACTCGGAGGAGTCAATTTTTTATTATTTTGAAAATTTAGAGGGATTAGACAAAAAACTACACCTGTCCTCAGTGCAACAATTAGCAGGTTTCTGAGGAAAGTTCTTGACAGCTAATGCTTTAACCTGGAATACAACCAACTTCAAGCTATGTTTTTCCAGTCATAACAGTTGAAGTCCATATGCTACTGACTGCTCATACCTAAAAACAACTTTATTATTCATTGGAGCAGGTATTAGAAGCCAGGTCTCCCTCTTCTAACCAATAAGTAACCTAACCAATAGGTAAAATACCTTCCTTACTACACTGTAGAGTTAGATTAATATATTTGGTTATAGCCACTTACTACTGCTTAACGAAGCAATGTGAAATGGAACAACAGCAGCACAGGACGCTGAACGCTTCTCATGCTACAGCATCTTAGAGTCAAAGTGCTAAAACTTTCTTCAAGATGGTACAAGTTTGTACCTTCTGAGCCAGAGAGGTAAACTTCACCTGAGCATCACATCCAGAATTAAAACATTAGAAGTGGGATATTGGATAAAAAAACTATCTATAGGGAGGTGTTTTACCACCTATACTTGGTAAGAAAGTAAGGCTTGCATGGTGCACCTGAAGACAGGGTTCAAATCTGCAGCCCTTTGTGAAGGAAGGCATTTTCCCACGCACAAAAACTAGGCAGATCATAAACCATAAGACCCTCTGTCTTCGGTACATCCAACTCCCTAAGCCAGCAAACCAGGCCTGCTGGCTTCTGTGTCTCTGACTGTGAGCACACAGCCCTCTAAGTGAGTACCTCACTTGACCAAAATTAGGCACTGCAATCTGGAGTTGCAGTGCCTAACCCTATGGTAAGTTGAGTCCTTAAAAGACTTGCCATGATAAAAATTGAAGCTGTTAGGAAACACGTTCCCTGCTAATGGCTGTATTATTCAATCATCTTTGGTCTCTGCCTTTCAGAGACGCTGACCAAAATAACTATAACCAGTACCTGCTGGTTCCCTCCTGTGGCTGCAGCTGTAAAAATAAAGCATTAGAAATATCAGTCTTCCAAGGCAAGATCTCTCATTTGCATTGCTGACACATCTCACTTGCATGGTCCACAAAGTGCGCTTGTTAACACATCAACAAAACAGCAGAAGGAGGCTTTCTGCAAATGTTTCACTCCTTTCTGAGCACAGAGGGAGTCCTCCAAACATTTCACTGATTTATCAAAGAAAAGACCCACCCTCTACCACGAGAGACATTCTACTGCATTTTGTTGCTACTGCTTGGGGTGTTGGATAAACAACTGTACAATAAAAATAGCATAAAAGCAGAAGGACAAAGTATTTAAGAGCAAAATGAACAGTTGTTACCAGAACTAAGAATGAGATAGTAAACAGAAACCAAAATAACCAAACTCCACAGGGCCAGGGAGAAACACAGCAATTTTTTAAAAGACAAGTCAAGCTAGTAAGATAGAAAGACAGCAATGAGATAAAACACCCAAGTGGTGAGACCTCATATCTGAGAATGGCCAAAGCAAATACTCCAAGACCCACATTTAGATGAGGAGCTGGGAGTACTCATGAGGCTATGACCTTCTTTTGCTTCAAGGTTCTTGAATGCTTACTATATATATCACAAATATTTATGATTTAAAACAAACCTATTCGGGCAAATTTTGACAGGATTGCTTGTGACACATCTGAGAAAAATGCATTACTTCAGATGGTCTAAGGAAATGAACCTAGTAGATTCATGCTACAAAATTCATCTACTTTATGAAGGAAACACACGGAGGGTAAAAAAAAATCCATTTCTTTGAATTTGCTGAGGTAACTACAAAATCTCAAGAATGGCTGCCATGCTCTCTAGACCAACAGAGTACTCAGAGAGTGTTTAGCAACAGGGACTTCTCTGTCCTCTATTTCTTTTCCTCTTTCACTCTGAGTCGTTTCAACTTTATTTTTTTCCTGTTCTTTAACCTATTTCTTAATCAGTTAAGACTAAATATTACTTGAAGTTATATCAAGGTTCCAAACTCTTTTTTTTTTTTTTTTAACTTGTTGAAAGTAACAGAGAATAACTTTTCCCAGCGTTACTGTCTTCTCAATAATTCATTCTCTGTCAACTTGCTTGTTTCATGTGATCCATATATGGGGCCTTGTCATTAACATAAACAATAGCACATGCTAATTATGGTATAAAATATGATTAGTTATCTATTATGAAATTAATTTCATATCTACAAGGTCTTGATCCTCTCTGATATCTGCTGTACACATTGGAGAGTCAAAACAGAAATAAGTGCTTCTCACAACTACATCATTTGGTATGAAAGGCTTTTGATGTTTTCAGGTTAGCCCAGTTTACAGACACTTGAGGAAAGCCCTATATACCAGAGCTTTCTTTTCCAAATGTAGTAAGCACTGATGGCACCCTAAACAGAGAAGATATCCTGCCTGAGAAAAAAAGTGCTCCTTATTATTTGTTAACTCCCACAACCAACAGTAGTAACTATAGCCCATAGCTCGGGGTCAAAACAGATGAAGATTCTTTTCCTGTAAATCTAGTAGTGTGGCATGTCTTTTGGTCCCAGAAAAGTTACATAAAGAGCAGTTAAAAATTACACTTAGTTTTTTTAATATTCTTGGTGAATCCGAAATTGGCAGATACCTTATTGTTACAAAAATTAAATGTATTAATCTTGCTTAAGCCTTACATTGTAGGTATTTAGGGTATGTTCTGATTCAGCTCTCTTTCAAAATTCCTGGGTCTTCATAAAATAGAGCATATGATTGTCTAACGGAGCCCTATGTTGAATTCATGGTTAATATGAATTCCTTAGTTCCTTAGGGTTTTAAAAGACTTGTTAGTACAGCATTTTGCCTTCTCTTCTTGTAGCAACAACTGGTGATTACTTGAACAAAAAGTGGCTGCTACTATGGCAGTAACTTAATTGGATTATGATTTCAAAGATGTAAGTAAAAACGCCTCGAGGCTTGGAAAGTAGATACAAGTTTAAGAAATATGGATATAAATAGCTGACTAAATAACCCAACACACAGACTTTTACAGACTAGTTCTTTACAGATTTCAAGGCAAAGCCATCAATAAAGACAGAAAAAAGGATGAGCTGACTCCATGGGCCAGGAAGCTCTGCCAGAGTTTCAAAACAACATTTCAATGGTTCAGCATGCTGGTGATTTCAGATTAGGAGTTTAAGAGAGAATGAGCTGAACATTGAGAACACTTGCTCTGTACCCCAATACATGCTACATTTGCGAGGATTAGGCTAGTTAACAAATCAAGCAAGATTAGTAGATTTAACAACATACTACTGGAATACGTAAATTTATTTTGGACTCTGACTAATGTGACAACTTGCACGCTTGGATTGTCATGGAAGAGATCTGAAGATTAAATCATAGCTCCAAGGTTTAAAAACAGTGGTTATTTTAACTATTTCCTATAGAAAATTCCCAAGTTTACAAGGAAGATAAAACTCTGAACAAGACAGATACTTGAAGGAAAAGTGGAAAGAACTTCCTTATGCCACGGAAACTTCCACTACTTTTCTTCCTGAATGTCATTATAGTCTGCGTAAGTATCAGCATATGCTATACAAACTATACCTGTTGGATATACATGTAAAAGGTTTAAACACTTCTTTCAGTGAAAATGAGCAAAAAAGTTTTGATCATACAGGAAAAGCAGTATCAATATGCATGTAATAGAAAAAAAGTTAAACAAAGAACTATTAAGATTTCCCTTTATGAAAAAATGTTTCTTCACCAAACTTTGTACACACACCATGAAGTTGAACCAAACCTCTTTGTAATATGCTCTCAGACAGCAAATGCCTGCAGCAGCGATGTGCTGCTGGTGGCCAGCCATGGTGGCAGCAGAGGGCACGCTTTCCTGTGAGAAATTCATAATGCAACTTTACTCCACCACAGAGCACTGAGATTTCAGCACACCCAAGGAACATGCTCTGCCTTCGCAGTGGATTTGCCCACATGCACCAGTCCGACACATTCACATCTCAGGCTGAGAGTTGGGGTTGTTCAGCCTGGAGAAGAGAAGGCTCTGGGGAGACCTTATAGCAGCCTTCCAGTATCTGAAGGGGGCCTACAAGAAAGCTGGAGAGGGACTTTTTACAAGGGCGTGTAGTGATAGGAAAAGGGGTAATGGCTTCAAACTGGAAGAGAGTAGATTCAGATTAAATATCAGGAAGAAATTTTTCACTCTGAGGGTGGTGAGGCACTGGAACAGGTTGCCCAGGGAAGTTGTGGAGGCCCCATCCCTGGGAGTGTTCAAGGCCACGTTGGATGGGGCTTTGGGCAACCTGGTCTAGTGGGAGGTGTCGTTGCCCATGGCAAGGGGGTTGGGACTAGATGATCTTTAAGGTCGCTTCCAACCTAAACTGTTCTATGACTCTATGATATGTCAGAATTAATGTGTATGTACACTATGACTGTGTCTTGCATTTTCCAGTGGATTTAGCTGTTCATATTACTTTTAAAACCAATGACCCTGACACCGATAAAGTTTCCAGGTATTCCAAATGACTGCTTAGGCTTACTTTTGCCTGCTTTTTGGCTTACTGCCTTTCTCACTACCCTTGAGTCAATCTCACACTGGACATACAAAGCAAGGACTTTCTACTGTCTGCAATATATCTAAGAGGAGAAGGGGACAAGACAAGTAACCGGTAGTTCTTACTTGCCAAGAGGTCTAAGGCATCTAAAAGATTAAATTAACTTCAAGACTTACGTATCACTGTTAGTCACAAAAACCTTGCCTAATCTAGCATGCATCTGAACCCCCTCCAGCCCTACCACTGCACACAAACAAACCCACCTAACTCATGCCAAGTGCCGAGCTATGCAACATCTAACTCCCTTCTGAGCCCTCTTCAGCTGTTAGCACGTAGGGGCCATTCTTGCTGGCAAGAACAGACCAGGGGACTAAGAAACCTCACTCAGGCATGGAAAAGCAGTTTTAAATTCCTGATTAGTTTGAGAGAGTTCAAACACCCTTATCAGCAATAGCATGTGAACCGTGAGGCAGCTCAGTGATCTGAAGCTGGCCTGTTCTCAACCCAGGCTAGCAGAGCTGCTCCAGCTTACAGGGAATGCTTGAGTGCCTTCATCAGGACAGTCGCTACCTTATGAGCTCAGGTCACTCTCCTAAAACCAGACAAATCTGAGTTACAAATTCATGGTTCCATGACTATTCAGTAGAACACTGAAATACTCCTTTGAGTAAAATTGGGACCTCTTCTTGGTCTTGCCCATTGACATTGCAAGCATTCCCACTGTTCTCCCTGTTATCTCAAATTCTGCAGATTGAGGCTTTCTAGTGGGAGCAATGGATTTTCTTCTTCTTATTCCCCGCTACTTTGTTTATCATCCAATGTCTTGTCATGCAAGTTGGGTGCAGCTCCATTAGTAGAGTAGTTGTGAAATACAGTCCACATGGGAGTGGAATCAGGCTTTTTTCTGTTAGTATTGTTATGGCTTAATCTTTTCAAGCCTAAATCAAATATTCTCAGATCATTCTCATAGAGTACCTATCACCTCTAGCAGTACAAAAACAGTTGCATGCTACCAGACCTTTGAGAAGATCAAAAATTCACCATCAAATATGTCCTTGCTCATACCTTTAATAAAATATTTTTAAACACTTTCATTGTTATTATTAGTAACAGCCATTTGTAATGTGATTCTTACTCATTGATCAGGACCCTGCTGTGCATGGCACAGCTACGCCAAACATCCCTGTACCAAAGAGTTCATAATTTAAATATGAGCTGAGAAACCACACGTCAATACAGAGAATGCACAAGGAAAGAGTGAAAGATTTATCTTCTGCAATTATGTAAGCGGTGGTTTAGGAAAGGAGAAGAAAGCTTGCAAGGAGTAGTGAGAAATAACTGTATGCAAGCAAAGAACAAGCACTGAATGTACAATCTGTGGTTTTACAGATATCTTCTATAACATGTAATCGTGGCAATGAGAGAAAAGTCAGCACTATGTCAAAGTACAAGATGTCACTTCTGTGTTGTTTGCATTTCTATACTGTTCGGTTGCACAATTTTGGATTAATTTTCCTGTTGCTATATTAGACTTTTTGTTGTGTTTTCATTCTCAGGGGCAAAGTTCTCTATTCTTTTTTCTCACTATCATCTGTTCCTTTTTCTCTTTACGTTGCTTTTACTAACTAAACAATATGCAATAAGGCTTTAGCACCCCGGCTTATTTAAAAGATTAACATCCAAGAATAATGAACATTGTGGATGATCTAAACAATTTAATATAAGTTTGATAAATGATACACTGTGAGAGAACTGTATAAAAATGTTAATTTCTTCCACTTGCAACACTTTGTGTGATGAAAGAAAGTCTCATTTCATCCTCTTATTTTGTATGGGTTTTGTCCATATATATTACCTTGGAATTGCTCAAGATTTTTTTTAGCTTTGAAATCCTCCCATCCATTTCTGGTAAGTTTTGATTGAATTGACTTATTTCTCTATTTCTCTCTTTGCTCCTTTTTTTTTTTCCCAAGAATGTGCAGAACTTACTGAACTGTATCATGCCACTACAAGAAATCTACTTTCGATTCAGATTTCAAAGAGAGATCAGCACATGGATGCTGCATGTTGGCAATGAAGGATACAATATTGCTTAATAGCTTCCTCAAAGCTTGCATATATTTGCAGATCTGTGCTTAGTCCTCACAAAGAGGGTGGATTTAGAAATCAAATAGTTTGTAGAAAACATTGTTTGCTGAAAATACTTTTGCTTTTTCTATATGGTCCTAATATACAGACTTGTATTCAATAAATCAGAAGGTTTATATCACATAGGAAAAAGCTGGTTTTTGTCAAGACTAATTGCTTGCTCTAGTGAACATCTTCTATTCCATCTCCAGTACTACTGTTACTTCAAAGAACAGAAATCTTCTCTCTCCCTACTTGATGTGGTAGAGATTTAGACCCAGGCACTACTCTTTTGAATATCTCATTTTCAGAAATCGATCTGCCTAGTATCATGGCGAACTTTTTACCTGCCGGCCCCTACCTCTTTATTTGTTTTAATGCTGGCAAACTAAAATGTTGAATATTTCTGCCAGACTACTCTGTTATTATCAATAATAGAGGAAATACAGCATATTTTATACACCACTACTTGTTGATATGTTTGGATAATTTTATATTGCAACTTATATTTTATATTGTAAACCTGTCTTTGCTCTAGTAAGTATTTACATTACTTTTTCCAGTTCCTCTCTACAAGTAAAAAGCTAATTTCTTATTTACATCAGGTGGTAAGTAGTTTTGGGGTAAAAGCATTTACTTAAATCCCACTAATCTCTTATCCCAGAGTTTAAAAGTGCTACACAGTAATGAAAACTTTCCAATATCACTATTATAATTCTGTAAGATTTTTCCAAATATTTCACTAGTTATCATATCATTTTGCCTGTAAACTGAAAACTGCATAACAACATCTAGCAGTTGGTATTAAAAACCACAAAGATATCATTGCCTGCATCTTCTCGGTTCTCGGCACGTAGAATGACTGAATAAGGGCAGTCTCATTTGTGATGGATGAAATCTCCTTTCTTAAGCATCTCTTCCAAAAACATCAACTTTTCTCTTTCTCCACTGCAGTGCATTGAATTTCACAGAATCACAGAATCACAGAAGTTGAAAGGGACCTCTGGTGATCATCTAGTCCAACCCTCCTGCCAGAGCAGGGTCACCTACAGCAGGTTGCACAGGATGGCATCCAGGCAGGTTTGGAATGTCTCCAGAGTCAGAGACTCCACCACCTCCCTGGGCAGCCTGTTCCAGTGCTCTGCCACCCTCAAAGTAAAGAGGTTCCTCCTTATGTTTAGATGGAACTTCCTGCTTTCAAGTTTGTGCTCGTCACCTCTTGTCCTATCACTAGGCGCCACTGAAAAAGGACTCCTGACACACTCCCTTTAAGTATTTATAGGCATTGATAAGATTCCCCCCTCAGTCTTCTCTTCTCCAGACTAAAAAGACTCAAGTCTCTCAGCCTTTCCTCATAAGAAAGATGTTCTGGTCCCCTAATCATCTTTGTAGCCCTCTGCTGTACCCTCTCCAGCAGCTCCCTGTCCTTCTTGGACATTTCTTCTCTCTCCTAATCATTAACCGTTAATCATCCTCCACAATGTGATACTTTAATTTAGATGGTTAGGAAATACCTAATGCATTTATACATAAAAAGAAGAGGGACTGAGAAGAAAAAACGAGTGAGGAAAAAAAGCATATTTCAGTTCCTGTATTATTCACAGTGAACAGGCTTTGGGATGGAGATTCTGCCTTTCCCTTTTGCTCCGTGTTGATGCAGAGTAGACTGTCAAGTCACATGGAAGTTGATAGGTAAGATATAATGTTTTATCACTCAGCTGTAGATATTACACCAGTCTGCATCTTACCTTTAATATCTCAACCTCATATTCCAAGGCATGGTGAGTTATCATATGGCCCATTTTAGTCTGACAGCATTGGTTTACAATTGCACTCAACTTCATATCAGAAACAGCTTGCCAGTATCAGATTATCTAAGTCAAGTCTCATTAGGCGTGAACTGCCTCCTCTTTCATCTTCCTTCAGACTCTTGTTGATGGAGATCACAACAACCCTGAACTAAGGAAGCAGGCAACAGCTGAGTCGAGCAAGTTCAGCAAGACTTAACAAGCCACAGGCCTTTCACTTGATTACTGTTGTTGCTCCTTGGGTCTCCGGCATAAAAGCATGAATAAAGAATGAAAAAAGACATTTGGTGGAATAATATGAACATGCCCCTAGCTTTCACTTACCCTGACACTTGGGTAAGTGAAAAAGAATGGCTGAAATTTATCTCCCACCAACATGCAGTCTCTCAGGTGCTAAAATAATTAGTGCAGGTAAATCATTGACGTCAGGACTATGTCCTACTAAGAATATGTCAAACGTTGACTACAACTTTTAATATTCTCCTCTCTGGCACAGTTCAATCCTGGCTCATCTATACTATCAAAAACTCCTGCCTTTAGTTTTACAGTTTAATAAAAATGTGTTATATAATTTTTCATTGTCTTTCCTGTAAAAGTTCTATCACATTTATGTTTTGAACTAATACGAGAGCCTTTTTTTGTGTGTTGATCTTTTCATAAGCTTAAGTCACTACAGCAAAATTTGAACATATTCTAAAACATCGTGCATATTAACTCAGATCACTTGCTCAGTGGTCAATGTGATCATCAAAACATGTTTGGCCGAGAAAAATATTCCCATCCTTTCTAGCTTATATGCCACTGAGATCCAATAAGAGTTATATAAAACAAAGTACATAATCATTCAGTAAGACTTTTTTCCTGTTTTGTTACTCTGATTCAGGAGAAAATGGAATCCAAATGAAGACTTTCAGTAATTAGGTTTTTTTCCTACCAGGTACTGTTCAGGAATCTTGGCTTGTCTATGGCACTGCTGTGGTCTCTTGCTGAAGTGCTAGCTAAGCCCCTAATGGCTTAGCTTTAGAGAGCAGAGCAAAGATGATGAATTATTATAGCATCGTTCCAGGCATCAGTAAGGAGCATAGCATGTTTCTCAGGATTGTTGTCTGTTTTTATAATACTGAAGAAGGAAGGGGGGATGTTCAGAATAATGGTGTTTGTCTACTAGACGTCTGTCTAGACGTTAATGTAGGGTCTTTACAAATTCTTACATATGCAAGTAACTGTATTCATGCGCATTACTTCAGTGGAATTATGAGTAAAGAGGAAAGACCACAAGATCTTGCCCTGCTCCCCTCACCACAAGATTAATTTCACTGAAGGAAGGGCTGATAAGACTGTACCACATAAGTCCCTGCAAACCAGCAGTGCAAGACAGTCATTTAAAATAAAAAGGTCAATGAAAACCCAATGTGGCAGTTGGTTCAGGTCACCGACTGCTGTCCTTTTCTCTCTAGCTCTCAAGTCCTGCATGTACACATATACTTGGCTATTCAGTGAACCTAGATTCTGACAAATGTGTCCTTCAAACTCAGTTCTCAAAAAAGCTTTCAGAGTAGCAAAAACAACACTGCCCTCCTACAATCCTCTATTGAACTTTTGGATCTGTGGAAGGAGGAGACTGGGTTTTGTCTTGATATCACAACTAGTGTCAGAAGTATGAGTATGGGAGGCCAAGACATGAAAGAATAGTAACAACAGTACCTGCACCTTCCCTGACTTATCTACAGCCTGTCATTTATAAACCCCACTATATGTTCTAACAACATCACATATTTAATCACAAGATTCAAAAACTACAACCACATGACTTTATTATGTGCCTGCTCAATGCCTGGTTGGGTAGTCTCTATCCTTGGAGGTTTTTAAGATGTATTTTAAAGCCCTTAGTAAGCTTGTCTTATAGTTGCTCTTATAGCTGCCCCTGCTTTGAGCAGAAGGTTGGACTAGAGGCCTCCTGAGTTCCCTTCCAGCCTGAGATACCCTGTGAACACAGCACACAGTCATACACAAACACAGAGAAGAATCTCCTCACCAAATTCCATTTTTATAATTTCTTAGAATTTATGATGTCATAGCTCTACTGAGTTTCCAATATCCCAAACATTTGCCATCTACATAGAGATACCTGTAGCAAAACAAGGTCATGAGACATACAGCTGTGGCTAATCACAGTTCTAGATGTGGATAATCATATATACAACAGCTTCTAGTTATGTCCTTGATAGTAGCTACTAGATTTTTAGGATAGCTACGTAGATTAGTGACAACAGAACCGCAAAGAACTATTACACTGTGTATCTTGTGCTATTTCAAATGCACTTATTCAAAAAGCAGAAATCCTTCAGTGCCTGCCTCCTGTTAACAAAAACAGCCAAGCATTTTTCTTGGTAGGTTCAGGGCAAGGACACAAGTGTTCCCAGTGCCTATGAGGTTTCTGTACTTTGAAGCACAAGCTTGTAATGCATAGGCTGCACCAGCTTAGTTTTGACTTTTACATTCAAAGCAAGCTGTCTCTCAAGAAACGCTATTGGTTTACTGGTTGCATGTTAACTTCAAAAAGTATGTTCGTCTGCCAAGGACATTGACTGAGAGAGACAAACTATTGCATAATCTTCTGCCCGGTTCTGCCCACTTCTCTGTCCAAGCAAGACAATGTATATATAAAATCCTGGCAACATGGCATTTAAAATCTGCCTTTTCCATTGGCTGGACATCTAATCCACTATGATCCAAACAAAATAGAAAGACCCTTTTCTAGAGTACTAGGGAAATCTGTAGTGATTATCTCAGAGCAGATAGTTACACTGTGTCCTTGGACTTCAGAGACATGAACACTATACTGAAGACAGGCATGTTCTTTAGCCACATGAAACAAGAACAAGAAAATGACGGGTATTCATCGTAAGAGCTTTAAAAACTATTTTATGAGTGAAGATGTAGCTATATGCTGAAAAAACATCAAGCTAAAACATCTGGCATATCAGAGCAGGCTTGCAGTGCTAAATGTGTTAGAAAAAGCAAAATCTTTCAGTTGGCCTCAGTGAATGTTAACACGTAAGGAATAAACAGTGACCGAGCTCTTGTGATGCATCCCTTACAGGCATACTTGAGGAACAAATGCATAAAAGTATTATGCACTGTTCCATTTTCACATTATTAATGCCAAAACCAGAGCTTTCTAGTGAGCTTCTTGCTCTGCTCATGGCTGTGACTAATGGAGCTACCACAGCCTAATGCTCCCAACACTATGGCTCACTTCTCCCATGCTAATGCACGTACAGATCATTTGAGGGAAAAAAGCCCACATCTACATCCAAGCTCCACTACTCCCCTCTTTCTATTCCTTCTCATAACACAAAAGGGTAGATCATTCTAGCTCAAGTGTGAAAAAGGGAGTAACACAGTCCCAGAAACAGATCCTACCAGCTACTACATGCAACAAGGTGTCTGAGCACAAAGTTTATTCCAGGCTTCACTAATGAACTGCTTCATGAGCATTAGTAACTCAACGCACTGCCACCCAGCAGCTCCATTTCTCTAAACTGATAGCAATACTGCCTCGCTATAATTAGAGGTTTGGAAAAACAAGGGATAGCAGTAAAGACAAATAATTTGGATTCTTTAGCCAAAAGAAGAGAAGACTAAAGGGAAAAATCCTAACAGTCTTTAAAAAGATATTCTGTACCCTCCTAAGTTAGTTCATCTTATGGTCTAACTGACCTCACTGTTATAAAGGTTCCCCCGCACTGTCTAATATAATTTTCACTTGCTGGAATTTAAATCCAGTACTTCTTATTTGCTATATCAAGAACATAGAGAAGAAATTATTCCCTTCCTCTTTGCATCATGGTACTTGCTAACTTTTATCATTGGCTGTAGAAATTATATCATAATATTGCATGGATTTTGGAGTGCATTTTTGAGTTTCAGTTAAAGTAGACTAGCAGTATGGAAAATGTTTTATATATCAGATAACCTACAATTGCCTAGGATGGAATTCATCACCATTTGAGGGAAGTACCCCAGGCTTCCTTTATAGTCAATGAAGCCTTGGCCATGATTCACCTCATTTTCAAGTTGAAGTCCAAAACGAGTGATAAAAAGCCCAGTTTCTCTTCACTAAGTGAGCTTCACTATGCTAAGTGAGCATAACATGACTGCTTCAGCTATGGATACACATGTAAGAAACACAGATTCATGGAATAATTTCATTTACAAGGCAGGTCCAGAGGTCATCTAGTCCAACCCCCTGCTCAAAGCAGGTCTAATCAGCTCAGGTTGCTCAGAGCTGTGCCCAGTCAAGTCCTGATACCTCCAAGGATAGATATTCCATAATGCCTCTGGGCAACGTGTTGCAGTATTTGACCACCCTCATGGTAAAAAATGTTTCCTGTTATCTAACCAGAATTTCCTATTTTCCAACTTGTGACCATTACAGATGTCTAAAATCAGCTGAGATATGATCCCTAACGCAATTAACAGGTTACTCTATTACAAGATTGTGTTTGTGCTTGCTTTATTTGAAGGTCTTTGCAATATGCGAAGAGTTTTCAAACCTGGGTTAATGCAAGATGTGTTCCAAACATTAGCAAGACAGGGAGTTAGGAAAGATCTAAAGCTCCACCACAGTCAGTACTTCTGGAAAAGGGAAGTAATGAGAATCCTCCCCTCAGATGCCAAGTATAGAAGTTAAGAGGCTCCTCCATAAGACAATCAGGTTTTTGGCCCTCTCTTCAAAAACTAAGAACAAAGAAATACAAGCGAAATCAATTAGAAAGACCAGTGTTCATTTGAAGGAGGTCCATCAATAACTGGAAAGACTAAGTAAAGGGAAATCAGAGATGTTACTGGGAGAACTAAAGAAAATGTAAGAAATGAGAGCCTCAGAAATGAGAGCTGCCCAGCAACTGCTGGGTAAAATCTATGCATTTGTAATAGACAAAGCTCATCGGCCTGCTTATAATTCAGGAAAGATCAGTGTGTTGTTATCAATACAGAAGAATTTGAATAATAAATTTTGGTGGAGACCATCATTTACACTTCCCATTTGGTTAGAAGGGCACTGTAACAGCTGTTTTTCTCACCAAAAGCAGCTGGCTGGTGATATTATTTTTCAATTAATGATGCTACACTATGAATAGATTACTGCATGTAGACATGAAAACAATGACAATTAGTGAAAGAAATTAAGCAATGCAACAAAGTAGGTTTTGGTTTCCATTTAATTGGAGGGTAGGGAAAGTCAGAGATGCAATAAAGCCCTTCTGGACCCAGAGAAATTTGTATGCTGAAGGCTCTCAAAACAATCCAAAACAGACTGGGTGAATGGATCTAGAAAAAGACAGAATTAGCAAAGAGTAGAGGAGCGGAGAGTAAAGATGCAAAAGACTTAAAGCAGTGTTGAGAAAAACCTAAGGGGATTTTGATTTTTAAATAAGAATATAATTTTGCACTGAATCCTTAAGTGAACAGAGATTTGAGTATTTAGAACTGAAACGCTGTCATTTTATCTCTTTGCATTGTACATGCATTAAGGCAAGCTGTGTAATTCTGCACTTAGCTGAATGCTGAAGTAAAGCTATTTGGTTCTACCTTCCAAATCACAATAGAAGAAGAGATGATAAAAAAAGGAAAACAGCCTTCTGTTAAAGGAGAACACCTTACTGCGGTGATGCTTGTCTGGCCCAAACTGGTGAACTCCATTCTGTATTTTAACTTGCATTTCATAATAGCTGTGGAAAACGTAGCCTAATTCGGGTGTATAAGAGGTGAGATTGATATTAATTAGTCTTAAAGTTCTAATGTACTCCTTTATTGCAAAACGAGGGCCACACCAAATAGTTGAAACAACTCTATCTCTGTGCACATTACTAAGTCTTGAACCACATCACTGAGCTAGAGAATACTCCCAATTCTTCTTAGAAACAAATAAAAACACCAAATAATGAGAAGTAAATAAACAATGGATATGAACCAGGAAAAAGAAGATCTGCTTTGCATGTATGTGACATAACCAATATGATAATTGATAATCTATGCTCTACACCTTGCTATAAATGAACATGTGTGAATGTCAGCTGGTGCAAATGAGAGTCTGTGTTTAGAGCTCGGGTTTTCTTTCCTTCTCACTCCATCCTGCTCTGCTTTGTGCTCCTTTTCCAGATAAGAAGCAGGTGAGCACATTTAGACACTGTCCATGTACAGCAAAATGTCAAGAGTTCACATTCCAAGGACTCACACCCCATAATTCGTACCTTGCAGAAAGACAGGCTTTTCTTTCTTAAACATTTTATAATAGAAGTCTCTGGCTATGCTTTACAGCCTTCACACCTTTACTATTCCACTGTCTTGCCCTGGATCAGAAATTGATGAAATTTTCCTTGCAGTGAATTGAGGGACAGGGACACTGAAATCCTGATATTTCTGTATCAGTCCCAATCTTCTTTGTTTTTTACAAAACTATATTCTTGTGGTTGCTGAAATCAGGATTAATTTCTCTGCCTGAACATTAATATGACCACCCACTATCACACTCTCTACATCACTCCCCTAAGACCTTGAAAATAGAAATGATATCATTTCTCTCTTTTTTGTTTCGGCCAGTAGGAGTAATAGCCTGATTAGTAATTACGCCTGTAAGAAAGAAAGAGAGCCCCAGCAAAGAGTGTGGGAGCATAAAACTGCTGTAAGAGAGAAGTCAGGTCATACACTTTGCAATTAGTTTCTAACAGAATGCGTTCTCAGTGGACAGTTTTATATAATATGAGAATGAGATGTGCAGAGAAGGACAAGCTCTAGTCAAGTATCTACATCCCAACTGGGAGACAGGCTAATCAGGAATTTTCAGCAAAAGACTTTTCCTCAAAATACACCGAACTGTCATTTTGTACTTGCTGTACATTTAATACTGTTAATGTCAGTGAAAAAAAAGGGGAAAATGTTTAAACATCAGCGAAAAGCTGAGGGGATGCTTCAGTTATCAAACCCCTCCGTCCCAGCTCCATTTCCTTTCCCCTCTTCTCCCTCTGCATTAAAGGTTGTAGAGGGCCATCTCTTCCATCTAGCACTATGGTTCTTCAAGTCAACTACTGAGAGAGAAGTCTTTTTCCACCGACAGTATCTCAGTATCCCTGACGCTGAGCACCTGAAGCCTGAAGACAGACAGCCACCAAAGGATGTTCATCCCTTGTGAAATACAGTTAGAGGATCAAGACAAGAACTGGGAAAGAAACTGAAGAATCAGTGACAGGTGAGCAGACTGCAGACACTGCAAGAGCTACGATGAGGCTTCTGGCATACTTTGGAGTTGAGGTTGTACAAACACTGACTGGTTCTTATGGAGCCTCTGCCTGGGGAAGCCACTGGAGAGCTCCAGGGCTCTCTGGGAAAGCAAAGAGGAGACAGCCATGGAAAGGAAACAACCCTCAACGTTATGCTTTATGCTACGAATTTCTGTAAATGCTTCACAGCTTTTCTACACCAGCTGAGGAAGCAGTGCATGGGCTTTCTGTTCTGCTCACTGGAAAAGAAAATGAAAGAAGCTCTGAAAATTCCGGAGAGAGGTATTGCAAGTTATAAAAAGCATTTGTACAATATGGAAAAAAACAAAACTTCTTTCTTCCTGACATCTGCAAAGTGAAAGATGAAAAAACACATAAAACTATCCTAGAAATGCACACACTTTTTCTTTAGAACTTGAAAGGCCCACATGATTCAAAAAATAATGTATAAAAATTCCATTGGGATTTGTGTTTATTATGGTATTCTTCACACTTCATTCTACTACAGTTTATTTGCTACTTTTTCTGCAGCTGCTAAGGAGTTTTGTTTTCCAGCTAGTCTCTCAGTAACTACATGATAGTCTGTAAAGGCACAGAAGATTCTGACTACTGAGGAAAAGAGAATGTAAATATATTTTTAAATAATCCACAACTCCACCTTTGTTTTTGTCTCCTGATCTGCATGCTGTCTATCAACTTCATTCAATTTACACTTTGATGTCTTGCTTTATCTAGTCATTATATTTGGTTTATGTGGCAATTACCAAACTCAAGTTTACTGGGATATTTGAAAAGATCTATATTTCTACAAGGTTTGTGATATAATCCTCATGTGACTGTGAAATTACTTTTTTTCCCCAACTTACAGCACAGGGATAATACCATCTCATTTTCCCAAATACATGGTATTGCAGATGTCACGTTGTCCTGGTTTGAGGTAAAACAGGACCAATTTTGTTCAGTAACTTTACTTTTTAGCTAGGTCTCTTCTAGGCTTCAGAAACATCAAAATATATGCCAGTAATACAATGAAATAAATACTCTCCTTTGTACTACATTCCAGAGAAATACTTGATATAATCAGTGTCTTCCTTTTATACACCTTGCATATTTTTCCCATAGCATAGTTTAGAGAGGTATCGTCTTTCAAAGCAAAAACTCAGCTTAACCCAGAACATCTAAAAACTTCCAAGCAAAAAAACACTGGAAAGTTCCCTAAACTGAAAATGAAGAATTATTACAAATATAGTAAAACATTCAAGTGTTCTTAAGAATATTTACAGAACACAGCACATTTTATAGTCAGATTAAACTGATCGTTATATAAAGAGTTTTGACATTTTTATTTTCACCAAGGTGATTCATACAATGTTCTAAAGTGCTGGCAAGGATATCATTTTTCAAAAAAGTTATAGTTTGACTTACCGGGAAGTACAGAAGAAGTGATCCAAAAAGAATGGTTTCCAACAGCACCAGCCCTGAAGCCCTGATACTCTAGAAGACAAAAAACAATACAAAATATTGGAAAATTCTGTGTGCCATTTAGATGCCGAGTTCTTTGCAGAAGGCACCTTCACTTTTCTAAGTATAACGCTTTCACAGTAATGCTTATTAAAGCACAGTATTAAGCTGTCTGTCATATTGGCATGCTCCACGTTCTTTAATTCACAGACCCATTACAATGGTTGTGTTTTACAAAATCCAATTTTAAAAAATCACTCTTTCCTACGTTAAATACTATTCAACCCACATTACCTGGATACGTTTTGAAACTACTAAAATTGCTCTCAAGTGTGAAGAATTATGGATCATGGGAATTACAGATATGAATTTAACTGTAGAATTTGTCCTGTACTATTTAAATTTCAACAAGTCCTTCAAACATTGTGACTTATTTAATATGAATGACTTGGCTTCTATAATACATATGAATAATCTACAATTTTACTGAATACAGAGTGTGCTCTTCAATTGAAAGCATCTTTATTTTTCCTGAAGTTTTGTACAAAGACGTTGAACTTGTCAGGATTGTAAAATATCATGCCATTTCCTCACTGATTCTAATGCAGTCTCTCCATCATAGTTTTCTTACATTTTAAAATAAAAAAAAAAAAAATCAATTCTTTTCCCTAATACAAGGTGTATTCCAATAAGTCTGATGATTTATGTATAGTGCATCTTAAAGACAAAACATCAACACTGCTTCCCATTTCTTTAACCATCTCCTTTCCCTGAGATATTGTTTCATACACTGTTCTGGAAGAACACAGTGCTTCCCCAATTGCAAGCAATGCAGGCAGATAGGAGAACAGAAGAGGCTTTGCCAAAAATCCTTTGAAAAATCCCCTTCTTTCGCATCATAAAATCCTCTTGTGGCCTGGAATCAATGGTTTGTAGTAATCTCCCTAATGGTTTCAGATGGGAGAAGTTTATCTTTCAGAAGTAAGACAATGATTAAAAATCTCTATCTGAATGGATTTACAGAGAAATTTCTGGTGCCCTGGGGTCCAGTTTCTGCTTGCAAAAGACTGGTGGAATTTTCTAGATAAAAATTCAGCTTTTCAGTGAATACATAATCTTACTCAGATTTCCTATTTCATCATTCATTTTTTCAACTGGTCACTTTTACAACATTTTATGTACTGAACATGGGTTGAAAGACACGGAGAAAATTTTCAGGAAGCCGTTTTAATAGGTAATTATGGAGCTACCTAATTTCTAGCAATGGTGAAATTTTGCAGCAAAGGTTGTCTAAAGCATGTACATCAGCAGAGACATCATCAACATCCTACACAAGTGTCCACCTCAAATATTATTACAAGAAGTTACTTCCAATGGGTATTCACATCAAAGCTTCTGTTTTAAGGAAAACACTAATCTAACAGCTCCAGGGGCATCTTTGTGCTACTGATGCTATTTTAGTTGCAGTTAAAGCCTGGAATGAGGATTATGAATTATTTTGCACTGGTCTAAAGATGATAATGGTGGCTATTTGGTTCAACCACTGCAAGATTTTCCCAGGAAAATCTTGGGAGCACACCTTATTTCCTTATTTTTGGCCAGAATTTTTCACATATTTGAGAATCGTTATTATGGCTCCTCTTTTCTAGACTTTTCCAATTCTTTCACTTTTCCTTGTGGATCTTAACCTTAGACTTTCATGTGAAGAGTTCCATATTAAGGATTGCAAAAGTGTTCTGCTACCTCTCTCTAAAATTGCACCCGGAAACTGCGACATAAATATTTCCAGCAAAATTTTTGTGGAACTGGTATGCTTCCATGAAATGTTTCTTAAAAAGCAAACCAAAATGAAAGGCCAGCAAGTAGCTAAAATACTGTAACTATCTTTCTGAATAGAATGCAATGCCTGCCTTAGCGATTGCTGAAACTTGAATATTGACCTACAAGTGCAGCTTATACTTACCTTGGTTTCGCGCAACGCAAGGCATTTGTTTCAAGAACTCAAATTATTTTTTTTTCTCTATTATTATGTTGGGTAAAACATAAATACAATCCCAAATGCAAAAAGGTGGGCAACTGGTAAATGAAATGCCACTGTCAGGCTTTTTAGGCTCAAGTGATCCCATTGTTCAATGACATACCAAATTCAACTGACTCAGTACTTTATATAATTTAGTTCTGTCACTTGGATAGGCGGGCAGCCTCACCCACTAGTCTGCTAATGTAAAGTTGGTCCAGCACTCCCATACTGCATTTCCCTGTATTACAGCCCTGCCTCACTTCATCTAGAAGGATGCTCCAGAGCATAGCATATACATCAACAACATCATCAACAAAGCATATACATCAACAGACAAAAAATTGCCCCAAACACATTGATTCTGTATTTGTGAGACACTCATTTGTTATAAGCGTCCCTAAAATATAAAGAGACCTGAAGGGATGATGCTATCTTTTATGGCTGCTGTAATAGAATTGTTTATGTACCCATATTTCTGTATTCAGATGGACTCAACTTCTCAAATGGTAGTATAAAAATCAATACATATAGACAACTTTCAAGACTGCTTTCTGCAGACACTTCTGTTCTGATCTAATGTAACACCAAAAAGCTGGAAGTAGAAGTTTAGACGCCAGTTATGAAGTCATTAAATGGAATAATTCCAGGTTATTTTAATTAAGAAGTGACTAGACTCCAAATTCTTTTATAGCTTAAATGTTTGAAGCTATGGATCATGCATACTGCTTTGATATGTATAATAGAAAGTGCAAATATTTTTACAAACTATAAATGGCAGTATGAGTTAGTTCACGTTTCTAATGAACACATAAATTTAGCCTGGGTGAGACACAAATCTTGTGTGCAGCAGATTAAAAAGAAAAGATTAAAAAAGGTTAAAATCTGCCTCCAATAACACAGATTTCACACTTTGTGATATAAAGTTTCCAGCACTATATCGTAAATTTTTGAAAAGCACTATAGGACCATGTCCACAAGATTCCATATGTGGCCCTGACTCTGCTGCAGCTGGGAGCTCCACACGTTTTGATGGACTATTTCTTCACAACCTCTTTGTAAGAAAACGTCCCTTTACTCATTGGGAATTAATGCAGAGGGGTCTTGCCCAACACCATACAAGACACTGGCAGAGGTCAGTGAACTCACGTCTCTCATGATCGAGAGATACTCAAATCACTGAAGAAGCTTTTTCATCTTATTTTGTACAATGCATCTCTGTATGACAGAATGGCCAAGAAAGTTGCTGAAATGTGTATCATACAGGCAAGACAGAAATGATATAAAAAAGCTGGTCTTCAAACAGCTTCTGTGTGAACATCCTTTTCTAAACAAGTCTTTCAAATCCTGATCAGTCTTTTGTCATTGAATTACAATGGAATCAGTGGAATTTTTTCTGGGCGGCATAATCATAAGATAACCTGCAGCAGGGGCAAAGAACTTCAGTGTTTTCAGCTCTTCTTCCAAAACAATTAACCTACGATTTTCTTCTCACCTGTGTTCTGGTAGGAACCATTCTCCGTGAATTCTGTCTACGCACTTCTGTTTCCTGCCCTAAAAGACGTGTGGCTTACAGAGCAACGCTGGAATTCAAAATGAGCTTGAATCCAGGTTTTGACTGTGCTTTTATCTTGGTCTTTGATACCTGGAGAACAGGGCTTTTAACCCAGCATTTACAAATACCACAGCTCTTTGTAACAAGATTCTTCAGCAAATGGAGTAGACGTTCTGGCAGAGATGAATGCCATCCGCAGCGATGAAGAAAAGCACAAAACTTCAGATAAGAAATAGTACAATCAAAGAACTACTTTTTGCATAAGTGTAGAGAAAAGAAAAAAATAGGATGGAAATGGAAGCATCAGAATTCTCCTGAACTACATTTTTGAAACTCTAATTGTTAATTTTCTCTACAGCAAAGAAAAGGAGATATTTTGATAACATAAAAGTAACATGAAAGCTTTTGGTTTAGAAAAAACACATACATTGATTTAAAATATATATATATAAAAAAAATTTTTTTCTTCCAATAACCCCTGTTATAGCCCACGAGGTAGGCTTCAGGAAGTAGTCTTCATCCAGCACTGAAGCTTTAATAACAGGGAATAGCTAAAGAGGGGAAAATCAAAACTAAACCAGGACGTTTTTATATTAATTTACTAGATAAAGATATGCTGTATTTGATAGATGGTATTTCCACCAGTCTCTAAGCACCGGTTTTTCCACCAAAGTTGAATCCTTCACTGTACAGACTTTGCAAATACAGACCCCTCAGGCATGGCTCTGGGCAGCATCACAAACGCTTCACTTTATGGGAATCTGCGACATACACAGCAGTGAACATGCCCGCATACCTCAGGAAAAAAGCCTTTGCTCTTCTAAGAACACTAATTAAAGAACGGATACAAATGAAAACCCAAAGCCTCCACCAACTGGTGTCCACCTATGTCATTTGCACAACTAAAATTCTCCAATGGAATTCACAGAAATCAGGGTATTTTTAGGATATAGCCCTGAAATTCCATGCAGTGGGATTTTCTTCCACTTGCACGTAACATTTGCTCAAGTTCTTTTTCTCTTCCTTAACAGCTGCTTGTTTTTTTGCATCTGCCCTGCTTGTTGGCATTTATTTTGTCTTTTGCTTATTTATTTCTCTGGCTGTTCATCTTGTGTACAGTTTGTTTATTGCTGCTTCGTCTGTGTGCTCATTTCCCTTTTGGGGTTTTGTTTCTATGTTTACTTATTTGTGTCAGTAAAACTGTCCTTTCTGGTTTTCCCTGTCTCGCTTAATGGTTACACATTGCTGACGCCTCAGTGATACTGCAATTTATTTTGCTTCTAGCTTCATACTAACTTTCCTACTTAGCTTAGTTGCCTCTACCATACATTTTCACATTCTCTAGGTTTGTTCGCTTTTTAATTAACCGAGATCTTGGTTAAATTATTGCTATCATTAACAATAACAATAATAATAATAATAATAAGCCAAAGGAGGAAAAATAATTATTGAACTAGGCATTAGCTTAATAATAACAATAATCATAATCATAATCATAATAATCCAAAGGAGGAAAAATAATGATTGAACTAGGCATTAGCTTCAATCCAGCCTCCATCCAGAAATACTGGAATCAAACCAAAAGGAAGCAATTAAAATAGTATGGCATGTATTACGTTAAAGGTCAAGACCAGGTATGTACTGCTCTCTACCATATTCTTCACCCTGAGCCACAGTTTTTTTAGAGAGTAGCTACCACCCTTCAGTTCTGCAGTGAACAATAAAGTCCACTAATACAATTCCATCAAATCTGATGCAAGCTGTTGGCCACGAGAGAAATTCAAGTGAATTGCAACCAGGTGTTTCATAGGAAGCTATCAAAAGAGGCAGCTAGTAAAATGCAAGATAAGTTTAGGGACATGATAGCAAACGCAAATAATAAAGTAGTGTGAGCACACAGAACATAAAGGCCCCTGTTTGGTTGGCTCAGTAACTTCTGAATCACTGGGCATGTAATGTTACACCTACATGGAAAAATCAGCATGCTAGAGCAGTAAAATGTTTTGCATCTGTATATAACGCACTTCGAGAGGCATTTATGGAAAGAGTGAGTTTAAGTAAACTAGTGTGACTTAGGCAGCAGCACAGGGCTCATAGCTGAGCTCATACCCTCGTGTTACACAGCCACTACAGACTAGACTGGCACTCCAACTCAAGGAGGAAGAGACTAGAAATACTCGCAGCAGCAACTCCTCCTCTCAGCTGGGATGTGGCTACCAGCAGCTGTGAGATGCTACTGACCATTTTGCATTTCAGTGACTACTCAAAGTTAAATGAGTGGTGGTGACCTAAAGGAAATTGTTAAAACTATTCACAAAGTCAAGAAATACTCATGGTCATTACTGGCTCAGAGGCTAGTTATCACCTCTGTGTGAGATTCAGGATTTGGTTGCAACTCTCCACCCAGGTACAGAGACAGAGTCATGGCACATGACATCACGCTACGTGATGTAGCATGTTCAGTCTATAAACAAGTTCAGGAACAGCTACATGGAAATTGCCTTTGTAGGCTTCCCCTTGGAAGACAAGACATAATAGTGGGTGACAGCAACCCCACGGCAGATTCTTTTGGTTACTCAAGCAAGATGCGCTGATGGAGAGGAGACAGAGCCTTGAGGGCAAGGGTAGGAAAAGCAAAATCAGGGTGCTGGGGTCAGAGACAGCCCTGTGAGAAAGGAGACCTTGCCAGACCTTGGTGTGGTCCAAACACATAGACAGTTGGAGGCATTTTTCTTATTAACTGTGTTTTCAGTCTCAGTTGAGCATATACAAATATTCCGAATTAGGAAGACAAAGAAGTAAAGGCTGGTTCATTACTTCTCTCCTGTGAAGCAAACATAGCAGTCTCTCTGGAGCAATTCCTTTATGGAAAGCCTCATTCACTGTTTATTAGAGAAATACAGCTATTTTCTAACTTTCTCATATAACTTTTCTCATTAATAAAAACAACCCAAAACCACTTTTAGAGGAGGGAACCATTCACCATAGGTCTGTGCTGTTCTGTGAACGGCAGTCCAGCTGAGACAGAGGCACCCCTTTAACACAGAGTAACTCACGGGACTCATCCAAACCATCAGGACTGGGGCTAATGCCTGCTTTGGAAACTGAAGACTTGAACAGAAGAAGGAGTAATGAAAGAGGGCTTGCGTGCCCAAGTGGAATATGTTAGCTTCTTTACTAGAAAAGGGATAAAAACTGCAACACACTACCGCAAAAGACGGAAGACTATGTGAGTACTCATCAGTGCTCGAGCAAAAGTAACGTGACTGAGGTGCAGCTGCTTCAATACCATGCAGGTATTTAACATGTAGATCATCCTGATTCCGTTACGAGTTTGATGTCTACAGCTTTTCTAGGCAAGGAGCAAAGAGAAAACACAAATTTATTAATCTGAAAAGAAAAAAAAAAAGTGAGATGGTATGGGCAGGTAAAGCTAGAAATAATACAGGACCTAGAGGTCACATCTGCAAACAAACATTCATTTGCAAAGTCTCATGACAGGAAAAATGACCAGTGAAACTTGAGACTTACACAGCTTTTCATAGTAAGATCACCACCCTTTATTCTCTTGAATATATTAGGAAGGGAGATGTCTGGGTAGGGTGGCAGAGCAAAAATACTTACTAATCTACAGAATGGATTTGGAGAAACTGAAAGAAGGTAACATCGCACAGATAGTTAAAGCTGTGACTACTGACAAAGGTAAAACATCAATTAGCTGATTTAAAGCAATATTATTCACTATAATGGATTAAAATTATATAAAGGAAAATTACCAGAAAAATGCTTCTAAATAAAGATTTATTGTTCTAATCTACTTCATCCAAAGGAAAGTAAATAAGGAAAGTTCCAAGTCTTGATATTCTCCGGGATACCCTAACAAAGTGAATATGAACCTTACAATCAATCATCAGCTGAAAGAAGACTAAGATGCTCTTTTCACAGTTCCTATTATCATGCATGCTTTGTATCTAATCAAGAAACACTCTAATATGCCACAATGTGCATAATAAAATCTAACTAGTCTCACAGACTCACCGACTCATAGAAACGTTTGTTGGAAGGGACTTCTACGGATCATCTAGTCCCACCCCCTGGTCAAAGCAGAAGTACTGCCAACACTAGCCAAGTCTTAAAAATCTCCAAGAATGGATCTGGGTAACTGATCTGTTATGCAGCTGACTCTGGTCTGGCACTTCTCTCTTAGTGAGAAAGTTTTTCCTCATGCCCAGCTTAAACCTCCCAAGCCATAATTGGTGACTGTTGTCCCTTCTTACTTCCATCACTTGCCATTACTAAGGAGAGTCTGGATCTGTCTTTGTAATCACCCTTCAAGTAGGCTGCTACTAGATTGCCTCTAAGCTTCCTCTTTGTCATCCTATCCACGTTTAGCTCCCTCAAGATCTACCAATAGGTTATATGCTCTAGTCCCCACTAGTAGGCATCCACTGGACTCTCCCCAGTTTCTCCACACTCTCCTTAACCACGGAGCTCAAAACTGGACCCAGTATTTCAGGAACAGCCCCACTAGCACTGAGTAGAGAGGAATAACAGCTTTCCTTTGTCTGCTGGCCATCTTCCTGTTGCCTAGTATGCGGTTTTCCTGAATTGTGGAGTTCACTGTTGGCTTGCATTCAGCCTGATTCCACTGGAGCTTCCTGGTCTTCTTCAGCCAGGCTGCTACTCAGGACATGTGGTTAATGGAAAGATCAGGATAAAATAAAGACTTAGACATACAACGTATGAGCAGATGCCTTTGTTAAGATGATAGTATCACAGCAAGGGGCTTTCACAGAGCGTCCTCATCCATCTCCTTCCAAGACTGCATTTCAGCCCAAGTTTTTTATCTATCTGACTACTGGTTCCAGTTTTGGATCTGAGGAAGCTGGAACTGCGTGTGTCTGGAGCATAAAAATGGAATTTCATTCTCTATTGTTGTTACTACCTTCAGCTACTTCATAAAGAAACGGATGAAAACAAGAGGGCAGCTCCTGGAGAAAAACTGAAATGGGGACTACAAGAGCTGAGGAGTAAGAACACGTAGTCCAACTCTCAGATGTTACTGGAGAAGAACAGGTAAAGCCAGATCATGTGCATGTCACAACACTTCAAAAGCAGGATTTCAGTGTTACTCCATTGTTTTGTTCGCTCCTGAGGCTTTCTCCACAGTAGGAAGGAACTATTCATCAGCTCCATGCATGCTATTGCCAGTCCACCTCTCAGCTTAGAGCTTTACTGTAGATTGCCTGTGAAACTAATGAGGGGGTGGGGAGTTCCTAGGTAGCACAGACCAAGTATCCTCCATCTTAACCTTCTGTTTCCCCCTACCAATTGCCTTAGCGGAGCACATTTACTTGACTAGGCATGCAAAAAAACACTGTTTGTGAAGGGCTGCTTTATGTCTCAGGATTTGCTCAGTCTTCAGTCTACCCATACTATCTAGACCACATTAGTAGCCTTTGAGATAAACAGTCATTCCTTATCCCTGGATCTCAGAAAGTAACACCATTTCTGTGGCAAATCACATTAGGAAAGGAAAGTCATATGTCCCTCTTGGGCACGGCTAAAGGGTCATAAATAAACGCTTAACAATTATTTCCATGAGAGAAATTAAAAAAAATGTAGCCAGCCAAGTTGCATCAAGTGTAACAAAACAAAAAGCTAAAATGATGGATAAACAAGTATAGAAGATGCTGCATTTCAATTCTCTGTGGTCCTAAGCAATCCAGGAAATACGGCAGCATTAATTAGCATTGAATTTCTGACTGTCATCACACACAGTCCGTGATATGAGTGTCAAAGTATTTTCAGAGAGGAGAAAAAAGGAGAAATTAAAAGCCAAAATAAAATTAAAGTCATTCTATATCTGCTACATTGTATATTACTGAATTAACAGCACTGTAGACTTTTGGTGTCAGTCCAGGAAGACTGCCAATTTCTCCAGGGCCACATGTCATTGTGTATTATATGAGCATGGTACCATGGAAACCTAGTGAGGGGAAAAGGTTGGCATATTTTGATTTTTGTTCACTTTCATTAAACAGTTCTGCCACTTTTACAATATAAAGAATGACCGAGTGGGACTGTGATTTAAAGAAAATTTGCTTTTGCAAAGGTGGCTTACCACCAGAATGTGAGCTCGCCTTACAGATAAATGAGGCCTATAAGAACTTATTAGAAAAAAGTGAAGACAGATTTTGTCTTTGATCTCAACTTCGAATACAACACATTTCATACTTATTAAACTGTAAAGGATATCTACCACTCGGTGTACAGCTAGAAAGCACATATGGATACATGACAAAATGGTACAGAAGCAAGGAAACATAGAGAACAGATACAGGTTTGCTCTGCTGTGCTAAGCTGATGTATTTGAAGTGACTAGATAAATTACTATGCAAAACTGTCTCAAAACAAGTAAAACAAAAAGCTTAGCTAAAGGTGCATGTGATGGCAGTGTGGTCGCTCTCTGGTGCTCCCAGGAGTAGCTCTGGCATGACACTCATGGTACAGGTCTGGCAGATCCATTCCACTCTGCACATGACGACACAGGAGATGTGATGACAAGTTATTGGATTGTATTCCCAAATCTGTCTCTTACTTCTCTGAAAACCCTTCCTGTTCAAATCCTTGTTTCCTGGTATAGGTGCTTCTTCTATCAAATGGCAGAAGGGAGAGGAGATTTTGTCACGTTGAAAATACTTGGTCTAAAGTGGAGCTGGTTGAAATGTTTTATTAGCAGTCCCTTTTCTTACTAAAATACACCTTCCCAGCAAACAAATTCTTTCAGTATGACTATATCTTTGCTTTGATTTCCATGCACTGTTTTTCTAAAGCCCATTGAACCTTTTTACTGCCTCTTAGCCCATATAACTTTTCCCAATTGCAAACACATTGTTATCTTTTTCAATGAAGAAGCTGTGTGGAAAAACTAAAGTGCTGATTTTCAGAAATTTTATTTCACTTTAAATTTACCTTTAAGAAACCAAATATAGAGATCTTTCTTTCTGTCCCTAAGGTTGAGCTACAGCGAGCAAGATGTTTGGCTCTTCTGTTAAGAGACAAAAGCTGGACCTGCCAGGTCCCAGTTAGCCACCAATACTAAGAACAGAAAAAAGCAGAACTGCATTTCATTGCATTGGTTATCTTGATACTATTTGCACCTGAATGAGGACTACTAGGGACTAAAGAATGGGCACAAAGGCAACTGGAAAGAGTCCCCTGAAGCCTCAGTGAAGTACCCTGGAACGGTGCTGTCATAATTTTTTTATTTTCTTGATAATAAATTCAGGGACTAATTAGGGCTGCTGCTCAGGAAAAGTGAAATTTCAAATGTCGTAACAAGACTATGCTTTCATTTTATTATTGTTGGTTGATGTACAAAATTCAAGCAACTCATTCCCAGCTAACTGCAGAAAACACTCTTCACTACAAAGGAGAAGGGGTTGTACCTCTCTTGAAAATTTTCTTGTAAAATAATCAAGATGAAATTCTGTGTCCTGTTCAACCTCTTACCACACTGACAAATACTTTTAATGATAATTGTTCTGTTTGAATAATAGCCGCCTAATAGAATATGGATTGCAAATACAGTAAATTTCATAGCAAAGGCAAATTTTCCAAAGACAGGCCTACAGTTATGTGCTGCCACCTAAGCTATATTGGCAAATTGTCAGAATTTTCTGGCATTTGCAGGTTTTGTGCAGTATTTCAAAACCAAATAAATATAAACCTCATGGTTTTTCATTTCCCTTTAAAGAATACTTACACAAAGGTCAATTTTTTTTCAATTACTAGTTATAGCTGAGCTCAAATAGAATATAATTATTAAATTTACTTTTTACTTGGAAAAAAAATCTGGAAAAGCAAAGGTCAAGCAGCCATCAATCATAAATTAATTTCATTAAAAGCACACAAGATGTCAGGGATCCAAGAAACCCCCAAGTACTTTCTTTTTCAATTCATGTGGCCCTTGATCCTTTCTGTTATACAAGTAACAAAACCCATTACGATATATCGTGATGAAGGTAAGCTGTTCTGCATTTTGAGACGTGGGTCCTGCTGCATATAAGTTGCACTACACCTACAAGACAGATACTTGAAAAAACAGTATTTGTTGGTGAAGAACCCTCACAGTGAAAATGGTTAATGTCCCAGGGACATCTTTTCTTATAAGAGCAGGAATTCCTTCCTTGGGGACATACTGCTAAGATCAAGATACCTGATTCTCACCAAACAGTGATGAATATGTAGATGAAGGAAAATGAGTAATGAGGTAAATAATGCGTAAGTTCAGTTTCAGTCTATTCACGTCCTTATGGTTAATTTAAAAGCTGAATATGTAAAATGATGATCATCAAAATTCTGGATCACTTAAAGGGCCTGTTTCATCAGGTTATGTATTCAATTAATGCAGAAATGAAATGAAAGGAAGATGCAAAGGTATTGTGGTCTTCAGGAATAAAATGCATTTTAATATTGACAGTTGTTTAATCAGCAAGAGATCAAACTGAATATACAAGAAATCTGATGGAATACAAACCCAAATTTCATGAGCAGGAGGTGGGGCTCAGTTAGCATGTTCCCCTGATTTATTTACAAATAGCTTCAGAACACCTCAACTGAATTTCAGCTTTTTTATTCAACCTATTACAGAAGATAATACCACAGCTCACTAAAACAGTCTGTATAAATTGTAGTTCAATCATGTAGAAGGAATAGTTTATGGTAAATTACAGGAGAAAAAAAACAACCTTACTGTAAAGCTCAAGATTCGTAATATCTCAGAGGAAACAAACTGAGAGTAATGTAAGAAGAGAAGGGTTAGAATAAATCTCATAAAGATAATAAAATCTCATTATTCGCATGACTGAGAAGGCAAATAAACTATAGCTGAAGATCATTATACTAATTTCAAATCAAACAAAACCTCCTAATTCTGAAGATTTTAAATCCAACTCCAGTTGATTTTATTCACTTTTACTTTATAAGAGCCGAGTGGCTCAACAGCTCCAAACTAATAGCTTATGATTGGATCTGATAAATGCTGACCCCAAAAATGGTGAGATTTTTCAGCTCTTCAGAATTTATTATGCTAAGTAATCTCTCCTTAAGTTTAGATCACGGATTGTAGTTCCACTGGAAATAAAAATTTGCCTTTGAAGGAAATATTGCTATGTATAACTTAATTATTCTTCCTACCACTGTACTGCTGAAAGCCCCAGCCCCATATCAGCCTCAAGTTATTGTGGACCCTGCAGACGAAGAAAGGTAAAACAACGGTCCTTCAAGAGTTTAAGATAAGGGACAACAGACAGATAAGGACAGATGGGAAGAACAATGGAATAACAAGGCAACATCACATATCGTAACAAGCAATCAGAAGTCCCAACCTATCAGTATCCCACCTGTAGTCACATACTTTGTCAGCACTTGAATCTGAAGACACGATATGGAAAGAAGGGGATGCTCTAAAAAAGCCTCTACCAAGCATGAGGAAAGCACGAAGGGAACAAGGGGTGTTTTTTGAAAAATGTAACAAGATAATGATGATGGAGGCTGGTGTTGACATTTCTGCTTCAAAGAAATGGCATGAGGAGGTAGAGAAAAGCTCATGTGGGAGTTCAAAAACCAAGAGGTATAGCTCATGTACGATGTCAACAGGGAGATGCAATAAGGACAACAGAACGTGGCAGGACAGAAAATCGTTTGCAGCATCATGTTGAATAGATAGCAGCAGGCCACGACTGCATTTGCCAAGGCCAGCTGAAAGGACGTTGCAGTAGTCAAGACACAAGATAACAAGCTGAGACAAGAATTTTGGGTCTGTGGACCAGCAGAAAACATGTATTAAAAGGGAACTCACGAGGAGTTCAGTAAGGCTTAGACATAGCCAGAGGCAAAGTGAGCTCCAGAGTCCGAAATGATGTTAGATAACAAGCAGCTTGCTACAGTGACTAAGAACGCAGTAGCTGGGATGTCTAAGAGGGAAGCAGGAGGAGATCAAGGCTTCTTTTCAGCTATATTGATATTGATGAGAAGATGTCAGAGAAAAATGTCAAGATTTTATTCCAGACAGAGGGAGGCACGTCTGGGACACAGAAAGCAGAAGCAATCTGACCTGAAACATGAAGTTCTAAAGAGAAGGTGACAGCATAAGCCTGCTGCTTGTGAGGTATAAACCTTCAACTTTCACCCAAAGAAATGAAGAAAAGAATGAAGAACAGGCACATGTTTTAGTCTGAATGATCTGTGTTCAGCTTCCACCACATGATACAGCCTAAAAACCCCATAAAAAGCAGCACATAAAGTTTCTCTGAGGATGCTACCATTAAATTAAAGTTTAACAATTAAAAAAAAACAGTAAAAAATGCAAGACTTTTTCTAGAATAAGGTTTCCAATACAGTTTTATTTCTGCTATTAGAAAGTTCTCATGCTACATTTTTTCTATTGTTTTCCCAGTTTCTTCATTTAAGCTATTTCTTCCTTCTCTTTTGAGTGAAACTTTTTAAAAATTTTATTTTCTCATCTTCAAATGTGCTCCTCCTTAGTTATACTGGTTTTCAGTGTCAAAATGGGGTCCAGACACTGGCACACTGGAATGCAAATCCCAGCTGCCACAAAAACCACGTTTCAATCTCCAAACCTTGGCCCTGTCTATTGGCCAAATGCTTTTCCCAGAGATGAAGAGCTCATCAAGCAACTAACTGTCACTATGAAATTCTGCAAACCTTCCTGGTTGAAAAGTCCCTCCACTACAAATTGGGCTCACGCGTGGAATAGTTCTTCTGAGCTTACACTTAGACCCTTAAAACAAAAAGAAAGGCCTACTTCAGACAGAAGTCTGCTCTTGGAAAGGGAGGCATGCCAAAGGCCTCGTGCAAGCCACCAGGGACTTTGCTATTCCTATTGATTGTACACGGAAGGTTCACAGCAGTATACAGCTCCAAGACAAATAGCAGTATAAATAAATGATGTCACCGTTATTCTGCTGTCTTGACAGAAGTCCCTTCCCAGCAAATCTGTAAATGCCCATTCACAAACCCAAATGAAACTTCAGGTAAATGTAACTGTCCTGAAGTTACTGCATCAAAGAATCAGTGGGGAAAGCTTATTATCATGTAACAGATAATTGGTCTACGCAGCTTCCCTACAAGGGCCACAGATAGAAGACTCGGCAACAATCAATGTCAGAGAGTATCAGACAACCAAAAATCTTAGCAGTTTCCTCAGTTTAATTTCTAGCTCTGAAACAGCTTTGGAAAAATTATTCTATGCTGTAATAGTTCTTGCTGTTGGAAGATATCTGCTGAAACTCAAGGATTCGATTACCTTAATTTTACATAATTTATTTTAAAAGTCAAATCATAGCATAATGCAATTAAACTTATATATGCTTTCAAGGCTACTACAGACTTGTCTCTGGTGACAGCTGTTTTCCTGGCCAGCACCCTACACTGAAAGTACTCTACTATGAGCTCCATTAATTTGAACTTTGGGGCTCTATATCGTAGAGTTTTGTGGAGTATTGGTGGAACAGAAGATGACAATGATTCATAGACTGCAAGGTCTTAAATAGCAAGACATTAAGGTTAAGAAAGTAAAGGCCAGGAATCAGTCTCAATGCCGAAGTGGAGCAAACATGTCATAGTCCATGGCTGATTCACATCACTTCAAGGGCAGTGCACTCCCCAATAAACTACACATGTTTTCCAGATGGGCCCTAAGGTGCTGTGTAGTTCAACTTTGTAGAGACAAATGTTGGCTTAATATAAAGATACACAGAGAAGACCGCAGCTCTTGAATCCTTAGAGCTACTGTTGAGTACTGATAACAAGTCATTTTTAAGACCTCCCTTTTCCATTAGGGGTAGACTCTGTCTAGTGAACACTTTTCACACTTCCTACTGCCCTGCTCTTCTCATTATCTCTCTTCATGAGACTAAACCAAAATCAACCAACATTTTATATCTAGATCTTCATTTTCTTCACACTTCAGTTTTTCCTTAGGCCTAAAGCGTCTATAGTGGAACTAGATTTATTTTTCTGTTCACAAGTACTTAATTCATCTAAACCATGTATTAGAATGCAAATATATACAGATGTAAAACCTTCAGGCTTATGGAGTGAACGCCACAACACCATGCAAACAGAGGGCAATGCCACCATTGCAGCCATGCCTACCAATGCCTGCTGTCTTTGGGAACTCCAGCAGCCAGTGCGTCATCTCCGATTCTCAACTGCTGGCACAGGCTAACAGCCCCTGCACTTTTTATCTTTTCTATATGGCACTCTGCAATTATTTATGTAGACTTAAAAAAGTACAGCATCCCTAAAGGCATATCTTAACTATGCAGAAAAATGGGAAAGGACATTTTATGAATCAAGGAAATGAGAATTCCACTAAAACCAACAACAGTTTTGAAAACAACATCGTCAATGACTTTAAAGCTGCACACCTCAAGACTACAATAAACTTCCCTGAGAAATCACAAGAAACTAGGTTCTCACTCTAGGATATGATGAAGAAAGGGTGTATAAAGCACTGCACAGAATGTGTATGTGCTGAGTGAACTGTCAGGTATGCCCACCAGCACAGCATGTAAAGGCAGCTGCTCCATCTGTGCGAGATCTCTTCCCTCTATCAAGTTTCCACTTCAGCTGAAATGTCAGAAATTGGTGTCTAAGGAGAAAAAAGCAGAATGTGCACCAAAGACGAAAGGCATCTAGGCATAAGCACATCAAGATGCCACTGTAGAGTTAAAAAAAAGAAAGGATTGGCTGATTTACATTAGCAAAAAAGGTATGTTTGCAAAGCCAGCATGCTTTAATATTTAAAGATGTATCACACATCAATAGCCTGTGATTATCTCCCTCTGAATTACCACATCCTATCATGGCTGCAGTAAGGGAGAAAAGACATTCTTGATTTCTCGGTATTAGAAAGGGGAACTACAGCATTAATTTGCATGTTGCCTTTCCATCTACGTGCAGTTTTGTGCAGTGTTTAAAACTGCATTGTTTAGGGACTATCTTCACAGTTTTGAAATAGTATTTAGCAGAACACTTAAATGTATTTACACTAAATTGAAAAATAGGAAAGTGGTGGCATAGAATCTCTAGCCACCCTGAACTCCAAACACTGGAAATCTGTATTCAACAGAGAGTAAAAACCATATAAAAACAGTCAGGTGCTGTTATTTGCCCTGGTTGTCTCAAGAGAGGTAAAATGATTTATTCTTGTTGATGATTAGCCATGTGGTCTTTTTAAGTGTGAGTTTTTTCCTTAATCAGTGTTCCACATATGTATTTTTCTCCTCTCATTAAAAGTATTTGCATTTCTGTATTTCCAACAGTTCTTGAG